>JALMGJ010000001.1:205867866-206415366 GCA_023362775.1 Charina bottae
GCAGATAAAACCCATGGTGGATGAGATGAAACAATGGTTTGGAAGAGAAACAGAGGCTTTCTTTAGATCAGAAAATGATGGTGTGAAAGGCATTTGTAATTCACACATATACAAACACAAATTACCCAGCTTGAGATTTCTGATAAACAATGTGCCACAGATGTTGAAACAATGCTGAAAATGAAGTTATTAATGAAAAAATATGAACTGAAAATGAACTTAACAATGAAAAGATTGGATTTTCTATGTGCAGTTTTTTTTTCATTTACAGTATGTCATATTTAGTTGTTTCTTGGAATGTAAAAGACCTTAGAAATCTTTCCAAGAGGAGAAAAGTACTTCAATGGGCATTTTAAAATCTGGCTCCCCCCTTCAACAATCAAACTCACACCCTTCCAAATGAGTAATATGTTTTCTTTAAAAGATGGATTGGCCAAGATGGATTTGCACGAATTCAAAGTCTGCTAGAAGTGTAATTTTGTTGAAAAAGTCCTCAAAATTTGTAATCAAACAAGAAATAATGATCCTGAAGGATTTTCTAAAATATTGGTTAATGATTTCTAGTCCTGCCTTAGGCATGAAGTGATTAAATGCATTCATGACTTACAGTATATGGGCCTTATTAAGAACCATTCAACTATTTTCTATAGGTGTTCTGAATATATTTTTAGTTTAGCTGTGGATTAGATTATTAACTGTGGATCATATGATTATGGCTGGAGATTTTAAACAAGTTTTAGATTTTTTTTAGACAGAAATGCTGTTCAGCTAAATTTAACTCTGCTACATGGGTAGGATAGTGCTTTAAGCTTATTTGTTGTTCAGTTTGGGGAATGCGTAACAGTGTTTAAAACCTTCACAGCAAGAATATACTTTTTAAAAAAATCCTCATCAGACTTGTTCTGATTATTATTTTTAGAAGATTATTTTTTAGTATCTCCATTCTTAGTTGATGGGATACTGGTTCTATTACACTATCTGATGATGCTCTAATTACATTATCAATTATTGTAAAAAAATCATATTTTTTCAAGATGGTATTTAAATATATTATTATGAAAAAATCAATTTTGTAAAGAAATGTAGACCTGGCCTTGGGGGTGGGGAAGGAATGAGCAAACTGTTAGGGGGGGACTGTCAGAAAGATGATTCAGTCCAGAAAGAAGAAAATGTGAGAAACTCAAAATAATCCTGTCTTGCTTTTGTCTGGTGTAAGATGGGGCAGAGAGAAACAGGCTTTTAAGGTTCTGTTATTCTACCCTACAATTCAGAACATTCCAAGAATTCCCACCAAGCCTGCCCTTGACCATCTCAAACGAATGACACATTTTTTTTTTTTTTTTACAAAACAGATGAAACAAGATTATGTATTAGTATTTTTTAATGAACAGACAATCCATAAATGTAATAGCTGTTTGGAATACTTTTAAGGCATATCCCTGTGCTCATATTATAGCACATGCTTCAAGGAAAAATAAATAAAATGTGAACATTGTTATATTGAAACTTAATTCCCTTTAGACAGTTGACACAGAAGCAAGGGGGAAGATTCAGTACTGAAACAGCAATAACCATTCCTACTATTAAGGATGCACAGGATAAACTATATGACTCTTGATTTAATAAATCATTAATTCTTTTATACTGAACTTTACAATACTGAATCAAAGTTCCCAAGAAATTCATTATTTTTAAAATATAGGTGTTTCAAAGATTACATAGGACCAAGTTGTATATCTAGCTGCACCTTCATCTCTTCAAGATAAGATTTTAAATTTAAGAAAACAAGAAAAACTCATGGTCCTGTTGTCTATCCTACTGAGTGGTATAAGAGAGATTATTTTGGTCCTTTATTGTTGGTTTATAATGCTTTTTTAAATACATTTTCCCAACTTCCTTTAATGAGGCTTGTATAAGCATGGTTTTGAAGGCTAGTAATGATTAAGCTGACTGTGCAAGTTAGCACCCAATTTCCTTGTTAAATGTTGATCCCAGTTTTTTACAACAATCCTCGTACATGGACATGGATATCTTCCAGTATCCGTTTGGAACAATCTAGCTGTATAAAAGGGAGAAAAAACTAAGACGCTAGATTTTTTATTTATATTTCAGATATACTTTTAGAAAAACTGGAATTGGCAGTGGTGGTTTTGCTGGATAATAATGGATGTTCTATACAAAATACATGGGTACTGTACAACGGTTTTCTATATTCTCAGTTTACTGAGTTAATAAGTCTCTTTACTTCCCATGGGCTGTAGGGTACCTATGGAAATCTGTAAAAATTGGGGTTCTACTTGGTGTTTGAATTCTTTAAATGTTTATTTGATTTATATAGCTGCCCACTTGGCACATGACTCAGGATGGCATACATCACCAATAAACAATTAAAACCATCTAAAATGATACAGTAAGTAAATAGTAAAAAACAAACGTAAGGACATAATGTGCCAGAAAATTGTGTGATTCTCAGAGACTGCCTGGACAAGTCCCTGCAGTTTTCTTGGCAACGTTTTCAGAAGTGGTTTGCCATTCCCTGCTTCCTAGGGCTGAGAGACAGGGACTGGCCCAAGGTCACCCAGATAGCTTTGTGCCTAAGGTGGGACTAGAACTCTCAGTCTCCTGGTTTCCCATTGGCTCCTTCCTAGGGCTGAGACACAGGGACTGGCCCAAGGTCACCCAGCCGGCTTTCATGCCTAAGGCGGGACTAGAACTCTCTGTCTCCTGGTTTGCCATTCCCTGCTTCCTAGGGCTGAGAAGGAGTGACTGGCCCAAAGTCACCCGGCTGGCTTCATGCCTAAGGTGGGACTAGAAATCACGGTCTCCCAGTTTCTAGCCTGGTGCCTTAACCACTAGAAAATTAAATATCACATTTTTTTTGGCCAGAGCACAAACTTCTAAGGTTACCCTAATAAAGACAGTAAAGTGACTGGAATTTGTGGGTTTGTGAACATTTTTTTAAATGAACTTATTCTTATTCAACTCATATTCAAGAATATGAGTTGAAATATTTTTTTGGGGGGGTATTTTAATTCAGAACAGCCCCATTCAAAATGTTCTATCAGTATATTTCGAGTTGATGCTGTTCTGTTGGAGCAAAACTCTTTAACAACTTCAGTGTTTGATGTTTTGTTTGAATGTTCCAGCCATAGGAGTCAATGGGAAATTGGGACAAGAAGTTATTCCCTTGTTTTCCCCCCAAAGCTGCAAGAGTAGGTAAAGTGGCAGTCAATGGAGAATGCTCCATTCTATCCACATTGTGGAAAGTTTGGCCAAGAACATGATGCTGAATATACTTTTGGAAAAAAAATATTCCCATAGGGAATGGGAATGCAGCTCATGCTTTCAACAACTGAGAAATGTTTAGATGTGTGTTTGCTACCCCACCCCACCACCAGAAACAAGAGGTCTTAAATTTCCTGAAATGATCATTCTGATTTGCTCAGCTAGACTATGGGACAGCAGCAACTAAGCTGTGAATCATTCAATTACTACCTCTTCCCTAACAGATTTTAATAATTTTGTATTTTTAAAAAGCAATCTGGTTGGTGGATTTTCTGTAGGCACTTTTTTTTTAGCCTGCCTGCCAGGTGCAAGCCCAAGAAAAGCAGAGTTATATTCTTTCTCAGTGGTTCTACTTGCACAGCGGGTGACTGCTCCTTGCCAAAAAAGAAAAAATAGAAAAAGGCTGTTGTTTCTTAATGGCAGAGATAATGTTAAGATGACAAGAAAACAGAAAAGCATGCACAGAATACACTTGCACACCAAAGTCCATCAAAACAACACAAGCCAAGAAGCTCCTGGTAGCTTTTGCACTTCTCCAACTCCAGCAGTATTAGCAGCACTTTGGGGGATGTGTGTGAAGCAAACGAATGTACGTGCACATTTCTGCTTACCTGCCTGCAAAATAAAGCACAGCCAACTGCCGACTCCCATGGAACCCACCCATGTACTCACAAGAACTTTTTCTGGTAGCAAAATATTTTTTTAAAAAGCACTAACTAGGCATGCTGGGAGGCTTGTGGCTGTGAGCAGCCTTTTTCTATCTGGCCATATGCTTAATTGCTCTTTTCCTCTTGATACTCCATTCCCAAATCACTCCACCCAGTTTAAACCAATAGCAGCAAGGACCTAAATAGTCTCTGCTGATGTTTTAGTTAGTCTGGAAAAAGATGGGGGTGGGGAATAGCCCATCACAAGTTAGAAAAAGGAAGAATCCAGTCATAGTCTTGGAGCAATCGGAACACTCAAATTAGGCCCCTTGAAAGAGGTTTTGTTTGACATTCCAAATAAAGTATCAAAATACAGTGCACATCTTGTTTCATATGCAGAAATAAGGAAGACTAAGAGATGAAAATGTTTTAAATGCTTACTCAAGAAGTGGGCATACTTATGGACGTTGGAACCTACAGCTTTGGTCATTAGGATCATTAATTCCATCATCTGCATGGCTCAAAAATACAGGTACTGTAGTCCTTGACTTATGACCACTCGTTCAGCGACCGTTCAAAATTACAACGGCGCTGAACGAGGGGGACGACGACATCGCAGTGAGCCGCAGTCATGTGATCGCCATTTGTGACCTTCACAGCCACCTTAACACAAAGTCAATGGGGAGGCCAGCAGGGAAGGTTGCAAGTGGCTCCTGCCGCTTTTTCTCCCGAGGATCCCCACTATGGAGTACGGATCTCATTCTTTGTAGCACCTCTCCACCAGCCCACCCTGTAGCGTGCCCCTGCCAGCCTACCCCCGCTCCCTTGCGCCTGCCCACCCACAGTACTCCCTGGCCCGCCTGCAGCCCCCGCTGGCCCACCCACACTCCCTAGTGCCCACTTGCGGCACCTCCCCAGCCCCCTTACCTGGGACTCCCACCTCTTCTTGCTTAAGAACCCAAGCGGTCCTGGGGTTATGATGGCAACTAGGACTGCTGAGATTGCCGTTGCTAAGTGATGCAGTCATGTGACATCGTCCTTTACGACCGCATCGCTTAGCAATGGCAATCCTGGTCTCAATTCCTGTCGTAATCCGAGGATTACCTATAATATGTTCAAGGCCGTATAACTTTGTTTGGCATGACTATCAGTATCAACTACTATGTAATATGATGAAAACATGCTCTTGAACTATGACTGTCAACGCTAAAACTTTGTTGAAGTGCTAAGCCTAACAGATAAACTTCACCTTGGTTGGTCTATGTTGGTTATATCTACAACCCCCTCCACCCAGATCTTTTTTCCTCTAAATTCCTCTATCCTAGAATGCTAGCATTTCTTTCAGCTTAACATAAATGACTCATCTATCTCCTTTCCAAAGTCCAACCCAAAAGCATCTGGCTTCTCTCATCTAGAGAGAAGTACAATATTGCCCCTTAGTGGCACTAAGTTTCTGGAAACATGTTTGTATTAATATATACTACAAATCCTGCTCCCCCCACAGCCATTATTTTAAATCAAAGAGGGTCAATATTGATTTGGCTTATTTTTTATTCAAGTTACAAAACAGAAGCAGTTGGTAAAGTCCACTCAAGGCAGGGAATGAAAAAACAAGGCTGTTTTAAAACTCGGAGCTGCTGTAAGAGCAAAAGCAACCTACATAGGGAGAGAAGTGTTCAGACACGCCTGGCCTGGCCAGCCATTGGGGGGAAGGGGGAAGAAAAATGGGAACGGGCAGAGGGAAAGCAGGTTCCCACCCAAAGCAGCAGCATTAGCTAAGGTCAAAGGACTACACACCACCTGCTCCTAGTCTTGTTGTGCAACTGACTTAAGGACCCGGAGGGTTCCCTCTCCCTAAACTGCCTCTTTGTTTGCTGCTCCCATTTAGAACAGGGGAAAGGCTGCCTTTGCAGACTGCTTAATGGGTTCCTCAGCTGTGGCAGACACCTACAAACTGGGGCACAAGGTGATGACCTGGGCGCGCTTAGCCTCGCAGCAAGGGAAGGAAAAGAGCATGAGAGCCCTCGCACTTGGCCGCCCTGTCTACCAGGCTGAAATACTTGCACACCTTTATAGAAATGCTTGAAATAGCTCTTGGTCCGTCTGATTAACTCTCTATTAAACAGAGGCATTAGCTGCAACAAAGGGCCACGGCAGCCAGACAGCCTTTTCCTCCCAGTGGTGTCTGCATGTTAAAGGAACAGTATTCCTTTTGTGGCATTATGGATCTCACAGACTAGAGTTAGCAGAGGTGGATCCATGGAAAGTTTGACACCATTTCAATTACAGTCACAGAGTTAGGAACTGTTCTAATTAATGGCCAGAAGAATACAATAGAAAAAAAATCATTGCCTTCTGATGTGCTAGGAACAATCCTTTAGGAAGCTGAGGATATAGTATGCTATTGTCTCCTCCGTTTCCCCAAGTGTTAAAACTCTAAGGATTCCTCAGTCACAATGGCCAACCTTATAAAAAAGAAAAAATCAGGAGACTCTTATGAAAATGCCATTTCTAGGCAGGAAGAAACAAAGAGGACTCCTTGTTTACAGCTAGATGCAGCTCCAAAGGTACTCCTAAGAGGGTCAAATGACCAGATCAACATTTATTGAACTTACATGTAAACAGTGAATAACAAGAAAACTGGGGAACACTTTCCAAGCCTGCTCAACTGAACCAGATAGGCAGTGCCCAGCTCAGTGCTCAACTGATCATTGCAATGAAGCCCACACCTTGAAATGGGCTCGTCTGTCCCGACTGTGTTTGCTGGTGTCATAATCCTCAAAGACATGGTGAGAAGTTGCTATAGAAAGGACCTGCAGTCCAGGTGGCTACTGACAGTCTAGTGAGCTGTCCACACATGCCTGACAGGATTTGGAAGAGGTCATTGGTTCCTGGCTCTCTGTAAACCTGAGCTGTTTCCTCCTGGGTTCTGCCACCTCCTTGGCTGTCACTGTGGAGGAAGGGGGATACCCCTGGGGTCGGTGACTTGGCCTTCCTGGAGATTCTTGACCAGCTGTGCTAGCCAACGCTTGGTGGTGGTGTCGTCTTTCAGAACTTGGGCAAAGGTGGTGTCTTTCAGCTGATCAGGAAGGCACTGCCTGAGGGCTTCCCGTGCCCTACATCAAGAGACAAGAAAAAGGGGGCCAACAAATAAACTCACATGGACAAGAGGGGAGCATGCCCCTCTCCTGAATATACAATCACTGTCCTTTATGTAAGAAATAAACTGACCTAGATATCATGTTACATCTTTATACCCTGCATCTCTCCCCTGTCCTTCCTACCACATTCCCCGGAATGCAGTAGATTAACATACTGAAAGTGTTAATCATTCCTATGAAAAGAGGTGGATAGAAGGGAAATGATTGCTGCTTGACTAAATAATTGTAAAAATGCATCTGGACTCTGTGAAAGAAGGACAGATTCATTGGTAGCCCTGGACTGATACCTTAAATTAAGCAGAGATTTAAGGTATCAGTCCAGGTCTACCAATGAATCTGTCCTTCTTTCAAACAATTTGATCACTGCTCTTTAAAAACTCTGTGAGGAAGCCTAAAGAATCCACCCAGACCATAGTACTTATTTTGGAGGGAGAACCTTCATCAGTTCTTACTTGACAGATGCTCTGCATATGGGAAGGAACTGGATTACTACCCTAGCACTGCAAACTGCAACTATGACTAGTTCCAAGGGCAGTACCCTCCCTAACCTAACCAAAAGATCCCTAGAAACTTCTAAGATGTCTACCTTGGATTATCGGAAAGGCGAAGGTAACAACGGACCACGTGTTTCAGCAGCCTGGCAGAAGGCTCCTTGGAAAGTTGCAAGACCATTTTACCCTAGGTTAAAAAAAAAAAAGTAATGAAGAAATGTGTTGACTTGCTCATACTCATTCCTCATTGCTTTTGCTGCCCAATGCTCAAATCAATTTAACATAAAGCCTTTTCAGGCAGCAAAACAGCCTTTCAGGGTCCTCAGAATGCAGGGTGGTGAGGGCAACTGCGACTGGGCTGGGGCTTCCAGGGGCGGCTGCGGCTTCGTGCTGAGGCTCAGGGGCTTTTTGCAGCCCCAGAGCCGTGGCGTGCCAGAAAGCCCCTTGGCGCCACACTGCTGGGCCGGACTGGGGCTGGGCTTCACACTGCGCTACAGCTCAGGGGCTTTTTGCAACCCCCGAGCCGTGGCGCACCAAAAAGCCCCTGAGCCGCAGCATATTCTTTCCCCAGCCTTCCTGAGCTCGTGCCATATTGCAGCACCCCCCTCCAACTCATGCATGGCCTGCAGCGGCCCTCCCAGGTCTCCCCCAACCCCCTGTGGCACCCTCGTGCTCCTTACCTGGGACTCTCACCTCTTCCCGCTTAACAACCTGCGTGTCTTGGGGTTACAACAGCAACCGGGACTGCCGTTGCTAAGCAATGCAGTCATGTGACATTGCACTTTATGACCGTATCGCTTAGCAGTGGAAATTCTGGTCCCCATTGTGGTCGTAAGTTAGAGAATACCTGTAGTGGAATGGGCAGATACCCTCAGGGAGAGTGGTCCCACATGTAACCTGGCCCTGTGCCATGCATGACTCCAAACATAATAACCAGCACCCTATGTTGAACTTTTATAAACAGAGCAGCCTACCAATATCATTGCAACATGAGAAAATCGCTCATAAGTCTGACAGATGTAAGCCAGTCCTGTATCATCTAATAGGATCTTCTGTAGAATAAAAGTAGCAACCTGAAAGACAGAAAAGAGTATGGTTGAGCAACTGCTTGAGCTGAAAATAGTGCAGGACTAGGGCAGATCTTGGTATCTTGATGAAATCACCAAAACCTCAGGGTAAAACCAAATAGCTAAATATTTAAATATGTGGGTTCAGAATTTCATACTATGAGACTGAATCCAACCCATATGCACCACACTGACAAGACTGGATGTGGAGAGAATATTGCAACTATCTCTCCTAATGCTGTAGAATACTACCACTCGTCAAGTTGTACAATGTTGGCTGTATTTGTTACATGTTGGGTTTTTTAATTGTGAACCACCCAAGTCGTTTAGGACTCGGACAGCTTATAAATGAAATTAATAAGTTAATAAGAGAAAATCAGCTTCAACTGTACAGATAAATATTGATAGCACATTTATTAGGCAAAGTTAATACAAAGAGACACATATCTAAAGGCACATTTAGGGCTAAACTGAATTAAGGATAAGACATAGAAAATGCCCAAGATCTCATAAAGCCATAAAGGTTAACTCCAGACATTTTAGACAACCTATACAAAAATGGTTCATTTTTCTAAAGTGGTGCTGTCATAATAATTTAAGATTTACATATGGTAAGAATAAGTATAAAACCACCTTGAAATGAAAAAAGAAAGATGGAACAGGCATCCATGATTTTGCTTTGTTTTCAAAGCAGTATCTTTGAAACTAAGCAGGGAATCATGACAATTTGAAAAAGACACTTCTTCAATCACTTTGTAGAGAAAAATATCTTACTAATTTAGATGGAAAACAAGTCTGTTTTGCACAGGAATATCAATAATTTGAAAGAAGAAAAAGTGAAACCATGAAGATAGAATAGCTTTATTAAACTAAAAGCGGTACCATTTTGGAAAGTTCACTGTCAGACAAATTCATGTCAATTTAGAACAGGTGCACCTGCAATCTTTTGGCCAAAATAACTAACTTGCTACCTTTGGATGGAAAGCAAGCCTGTATCATGTAGGAATATAATGCAAAGGAAAATAAGAAAGAGCAACCATGAAGTTGGAATAATTTCATTAAATTGAAAGCAATACCGTTTTGGAAAGCTCACTGCCAGACTCCATGATGCGCAAACACAAAGGGATAATTTCGGTTGTTAGTAGGAAATTGATCACTTCTTGTTCATCTGTTTTCACAAGAGCCCCTTTAAAAACATGGAAAAACCAAATAAAATTACATATAACTCGACAAAAGTCTAATGGAAGTTGAACTGACCAGAGCTAAAAGAAAATTAGTACAGTATAACTTATTAATGAAAGGATGGTAGAACCGTGATCCAATTTCAACTAACTGTTCTTAAGCGTTACTTTTCAATTAATTAAACAATTTGTCTACATTATTCAGAAATCAAGATGATTAATGATACAAATTAAATTAGCTCTGAACTTCCAATCTATCAAGGCAAAAACATTCCTCCATGATTGTAATAAATAAATGTCTACTGTCACATATCTAAAACTTACTATAGAAGTTTACAAATAACAGGAAGTTTCTGATCCTATCTTCTATAAAATATAGGAAGAAGCTACTTGGACAAGCAGCGAAACGTTTCAACCAAAAGTAAGAAATCCAGTTGCCATGACTCAACCTACAGATTCTTTCATTAACCAAATTTTAAATATATGGATAGAATTACAGAAGACATTTATAAGACTAGAGACTTGATTTCTGATGGAATATTTTTCTCTCTTGAATATATCCTACTGAAAAATTGGCCAGAAATTTCAACCTCATTTCAAATAAGACATGCAATAATTTCTTCTTAAGCATACCCAATCTTAACAATCAAGACCATTAAGAGTATTTGAAAAATAGTGACATTCACATCATTTAAAAATCAAAAGAACCTTTTAAATACTACATAAAACTCTTACATCAAGTACAACAGGCTAGTCAAGGGGCTGGCAAACTTTCCAGAGGGCCGGATCCTGCTTCTACTCTGCCTCCATGGGGGCAGGGGGCAGGTCTGCAGGCCAAGGAGCATGGCAGCCATTGGATGACGCTGACCTCCCAGCAAGGATGCTGTTGATAGGCCACCACCCAGGATGCCTCACTCCTTGGCCCTGCCCCTCACCCCAGGAGGTCAGCTGAGGCTTGGGCATGGTGGGTTGTAGTTTCTCAAGCCCTGGGCTAGGCAAAGCATAGGAAATGAAATTGTGATTTGAATTTGATGAGTCAGGATGAAACTCTTTATGGTAGAGAATTTTCTTTAAATCTGTTTCAGTAACTTATCAAGGGTTGACCATAAAAACAATTCATAGATGGTATTGCCCCAATTATTAATCAAAATGTTTCTAAACTGTACTGGAGAAGTTGAAATAAAAATACATGTTATCATCGCTGATAGCAATATCCACTTAGTTATTTATTCTGGTTGAAATTGGGAAGTCACTCAGCAGCCTTTGGCACTTAGTTCTAGTGAGCCTTTAGAGTTTATTTTTCCTTAGACATACTTCTTGGGATCATTGACATTTAAAAGTGTGGGAAACCAGCATGGCTGAAAAATTAGAGCAACATACTCTAGAAGAATCTTTACTTACTTTTCACCCTCAAACTTGGTCCCCATTTTATAGCTATACATTATAGCTATATTAATAAATTAATTCTTCATAATCTCTGTGTATAAAACTATCATTTTGGACAGATATTCAGCATGGATGCTTAAAAATTATGTATCTCTTCTTAAAACCACAAAAGTGTTTACTATACAGAACAATCTTCTTTCCATGAAAATTATGCTCAATAAGTCAACTTTTCTGCACAGAACCAAAAGAAGAAACAGGACCTGACCAAATGAATACATGTTTAAATTCGCAGGAATCCAGGAGCATATACATTTACTTATAGAAGCAGATGATTTTCAAACTTTCCTTCATCTCTTCATGAAATCTTTCTTGGCCAATAGATTAACTAAAATTTATATACTTTGATCTATGGCAGTATTTCTTAGAGTGTGGCCCTAGGACCCCTGGGGATCCCCAAAGACTCTTTCAGGGGTCCACAAAATCAAAATTTGCTAGCCTAAGTTGAAAAATAATACAATATTAAAATCCCATTAAACAATCATGAGAAGTGGTAGTGGCAGCTAATACATCAATTTTAATTTTTAATATGGTAAATATTGATAAATATAACCCATTCAAACAAAAGCTCTTTTGGGGTCCTGCACAAGTTTTAAAAGTGGGAAGGGGTCCCGAGAGTAAAAGTTTAAGAATCACTGATCTATGGAATGTACAATACTCAGCTTTTACTCAGCTTTCTTAACCCATTAATTTATTAACAGATCTATACAAAAACTTAGGATTCAGCATTGCGTTCCATTTTTCTTAAAGTGAGGCTGCTACAAATCCTTTCAGCTTGTCCATTAAAGCATTTCTTTAAAAGACTGAGAAGAATATACAGTGGGGCAAAAAAGTATTTAGTCAGCCACCAATTGTGCAAGTTCTCCCACTTAAAAAGATGAGAGAGGCCTGTAATTGACATCATAGGTAGACCTCAACTATGAGAGACAAAATGAGAAAACAAATCCAGACAATCACATTGTCTGATTCGGAAAGAATTTATTTGCAAATTATGGTGGAAAATAAGTATTTGGTCAATATCAAAAGTTCATCTCAATACTTTGTTATATATCCTTTGTTGGCAATGACAGAGGTCAAACGTTTTCTATAAGTCTTCACAAGGTTGGCACACACTGTTGCTGGTATGTTGGCCCATTCCTCCATGCAGATCTCCTCTAGAGCAGTGATGTTTTGGGGCTGTTGCTGGGCAACACGGACTTTCAACTCCCTCCAAAGGTTTTCTATGGGGTTGAGATCTGGAGACTGGCTAGGCCACTCCAGGACCTTGAAATGCTTCTTACGAAGCCACTCCTTCGTTGCCCGGGCGGTGTGTTTGGGATCATTGTCATGCTGAAAGACCCAGCCATGTTTCATCTTCAATGCCCTTGCTGATGGAAGGAGGTTTGCACTCAAAATCTCACGATACATGGCCCCATTCATTCTTTCCTGTACACGGAACAGTCGTCCTGGTCCCTTTGCAGAGAAACAGCCCCAAAGCATGATGTTGCCACCCCCATGCTTCACAGTAGGTATGGTGTTCTTTGGATGCAACTCAGCATTCTCTCTCCTCCAAACACGACGAGTTGTGTTTCTACCAAACAGTTCTACTTTGGTTTCATCTGACCATATGACATTCTCCCAATCCTCTTCTGGATCATCCAAATGCTCTCTAGCAAACTTCAGACGGGCCCGGACATATACTGGCTTAAGCAGGGGGACACGTCTGGCACTGCAGGATCTGAGTCCCTGGCGGCGTAGTGTGTTACTGATGGTAGCCTTTGTTATGTTGGTCCCAGCTCTCTGCAGTCATTCACTAGGTCCCCCCGTGTGGTTCTGGGATTTTTGCTCAACGTTCTTGTGATCATTTTGACCCCACGGGGTGAGATCTTGCGTGGAGCCCCAGATCGAGGAAGATTATCAGTGGTCTTGTATGTTTTCCATTTTCTAATTATTGCTCCCACAGTTGATTTCTTCACACCAAGCTGCTTGCCTATTGCAGATTCAGTCTTCCCAGCCTGGTGCAGGTCTACAATTTTGTTTCTGGTGTCCTTCGACAGCTCTTTGGTCTTCACCATAGTGGAGTTTGGAGTGTGACTGTTTGAGGTTGTGGACAGGTGTCTTTTATACTGATAACAAGTTCAAACAGGTGCCATTACTACAGGTAATGAGTGGAGGACAGAGGAGCCTCTTAAAGAAGTTGTTACAGGTCTGTGAGAGCCAGAAATCTTGCTTGTTTGTAGGTGACCAAATACTTATTTTCCACCATAATTTGCAAATAAATTCTTTCCGAATCAGACAATGTGATTGTCTGGATTTGTTTTCTCATTTTGTCTCTCATAGTTGAGGTCTACCTATGATGTCAATTACAGGCCTCTCTCATCTTTTTAAGTGGGAGAACTTGCACAATTGGTGGCTGACTAAATACTTTTTTGCCCCACTGTAAAGGGAGCAGTGCTGTTCTCTCAGGTACACAGGATCTCTAAAGCTCTTTATGACTTGGGTCAATACTACCATGACTGAATCACACCAGGATGCCAAGTTGGAGCTAGTGTACTCTCTTCTGCATTGGCTGGATATGCTTCACTTTCCCATGCCCTCAAAAAAATGTCTACTGCATTTATTTTCAGCGGAAACTTCCTAATCTTCAAGGCTAGCATAATATGAAGTCCATCATCATCATCATCATCATCATCATCATCCCTTGAGATCACAAATTATACCCTATGGAAAGCTCCAGATATTGAATCAAGTCATTTTTTAAAAGTTGTTGTTGTCAAAACTGCCAATGGGAATTTGTAAAATAAACTCTCTTGACTTAGAAAGAAGAAATAGAAAATGTAGCAATGGAGCACACACTTGGGACTAACCTGTATCCCTTCTGTTATGTTTACTTCCTAGTTGAATTGGCATTTGTGCTAAACGTATTCCCAGAAGCCTAGTGGCAAAGAGCATTTTAGAATTGCTTTTCCCAACATGTTTGCCCTTTAGGTATGTTGTGACTGCTACTCCTACAATATACAGCCAATGTGGACGTTCTTTCCAGCATTGACAATATGCTGCATAATCCCACATAATTTTTTTAAACTCTCAAGCCAAATTTCAGAGAATTCCCACTCAATTAATACAATGCTTTTTCTATACTTCTTACTGATGAATCTAGACTACTCTTCATTTCTCAAAAGCAAGAATTTACTATAACTAGCATCAAAAAGCAGCTTACCAATTACTCCAAGACTTGTGAGTCGCAGGTATTCAAAGGGACGTGTCTTGCTGACAGTGTGCAAGAAGGGATACAAGAAGAGAGGGATATGAGCAGCAAGGAAAGCTGACCTAGACAAGAAGGAAGAAAGTGTTTGGCAAAATAGCAATCAGGAAGAGATCTCTTTTATTATAATATACTTGTTAAAATATGTATTTAAATATTAAGATACCTTTAATAATTAACCTTGTTTCAAACAAATATGTGTTCTTATTACAAGAGGCAGTGCAATACAGCAATTAAGGTGTAAACAATTTTTATGCAATCTACAAAGATGTTTTGTTATAAATAGGTACTCGACTTTTTTTTTAAAAAAAACCAAATTGTTAGGGAAGGGGAAATTTCAAGATTAATACATCTAACCCGTCTTGACAGCCAGTGTAGTATAATGGTTAAGATGTTGGACTGGCACTGGGGGAGACCACAGAAGCTCACTGGGTGACTTTGAGCTAGTCACTCTCTCTTGACCCAACATATCTTAGAGGGTTCTTGTGAGAAAAAAATAAGAGGAGGGAGTGCTATGCACATTATCCTGAACCCCTATATGAAAGGCAAGATATACTGTACATCTAATATACATATGCATTATCTTTGATTGATACATCTAACAAATGAATTTGCTGGTTTTACATTACTATGACCAGGTTAAGGGGGGGAAGGCACTTCTTAGCTCTACTGCTCAGTAGATGATGGCAGCTAGTAATTCTGGGGAACCCTGGGGAAGGCTGAACCTAGGAGACCCTAGGAATTATAGTCACATTGGAAATCCCCAAACATATCACAAGTAGTTTCCATAATATGACCAATGGCTTTTAAAACTGAGCCTCACTATGTGAGATATTTGCAAATAACATGGATCTTGATCTATGATGGCACAAATGGAAATTAATCTAATTTATATTCTCTCTGGGACTGTCAAATGTGCGGTTCTGATATTATTTATGCTATCAATAAGACAAAAATGACAAGCTAAAAAGCTTACTTATCCTCAGGTCTGGGCATAAACTTCACTAGCAAAAATACATTATGATTCCCACAATGTCAATGTACAAATAAAAGCATATATACCTGGTTTCTGGATGTGATGCAACACATTGCAAAAGTGCCAGAGCGTTGCACACTCTGTTGGACTGATGAGCTGTCAAAGTTGGTGGATTTATAGATGGGTAGATATTTACAATTTCCTATGAAAAAGAAAAAAAAACACTAGCGTGAAAATATTTCCTACTGAAGCATTACCAACCCCCCACTAATCAGTTATTCATTGATAGAAATAATTGATACTGACTACAGAGAGCTAATTATTTGAGCTAATTATTTTTTTAAAAAAAGCTGAAGAAGAAATAAAGTATAGCAATTACAACATGAATTCTGAATTTGAAGACTTTTATAGTTTTATTGAAATACCCCAAATTCTTCATTACTATCTTTCAAGCTCCTTTGGACCTTACTTAGAAGCAACTGTCACTATATTATCATGTATTCATTTTCTCAGTTGAAGTATAGAGTTGTAGTGTGAGTAACTTGGGATATCCAGATATGTGCAAAATAAATTGCTTATAAGATAGGTGGGCAAGCTATCTCAAAAGTTGCATCCAACCTACCTGTAACAGAGCTGCAATTGTGCCAAATGAGTGCCATAGCATTGGGGCAAGATCAGGGACAGACTCTCGTTTTTTACTCAGCTCCAGTAGTGCATTCTCACGAGTTTCCGGACTAGATAGTTCATTAATCCACTGATAAATCTTCTCTCGATCAACCTGTGCGAGTGCCGTTGGCACAGGCTTTGAAAGGAGAGAACACACTTAAGCAAACTTTATTTTTTTTTAATTGTGGTCAACTTCAGGTAACTAATATCTCAAATTAAACAGGGTAAGCAGCAGACATGAATGGAATTAAATGGGTTTCTTCAGAAAGTGGAAGACTACTGCCTCATTGAAAGCTAGTGGCACCAGCCCATCATGCAAAGATGCATTCACTACTCTGTGGATCCCTCCAGTCAACCCCCACATGGTTAGCTCAAATGAACCAAGATAGGGTAGGGGACGAAAGTGAATGTGGTAGGCTGGACACCTTAAAAACATTTTGTTCGCATCCTCAAATTCATAAGCTGAATTTGATTAGTGTACTGGATACCCTAGTATATATGTATCAAAAAGAAGTATTCAACTCAGCATGGATAAGATTTTATGTTCAATAAAACATAGTTTAAAAAGCAAAAAGCTCACAGCCTCAGGAATTCAGGACAGAAAAGGGATAGACACGGCAGGCTGAAAATAAATTAGTGTCCAACTATGAAACTACAGTAAAAAGAAGAGTACCTCAAAGTTTCAGTGGGTATGGTAAGAGGGAAAAACATACCATCACTCCTCCCCTCCCCCAATCATGGTTAAAAATGCAGACAACCACATTCAAAATAAAAATAACTGCTACTAAAAATGTTATTCTAGAATGCTATTTGTGTCCATAACAACTTGCTCTTAAAACAAAGAAAAGTACACTGGAAATTACTTTTATAGTGACTTTCAAGAAGCATATTTTTATTAGAGGTATGCAGCATTTCAGATTCAGTTCTTAAAAAAGGCTTTGGAGCATGTGGGAATGCAAGCATAGCACTCGTGGCTGCTTTAAAGAAATGCAGGCATCGATTCCTTGGGATACAGCCTGAATGAAAGTGGCCTGATCTTGTCGAGTTAATGAATACATGAAGGTGTAGATATAATTATGGATGAAAGGGTTAAATATATATCAGAACATATGAACTACTAGGTGCATATTAAGGTAGAAAACATAGGTTGGTGATGTTGTATGTTATGCTCCAGTGAATCAGAGTAATGGAAGAAACAAATGCATTTTGTAAAATTGTGCAACGTTCTGAATGTGATCCAGTGGAAAATAATTTTAGTAGGGAACATGATTAGATGGGTAGATTACAAGATGAGAGTGTATAGAAAAAGTGATCAGACCATTTGGATATCTAAGAACAAATGAGAATGGTGACTGATTGATGAGTATCTGCTAAGGCCTGTTTGTTTTGAATATCTGATTTAGGCATGACTATTCATCTATAAACATGAAAAATGAATAAATAAAAAATCATGACTAATTTGATTATGATAAAAGACTGAGAGAATTAGTGATGGATACAAAAGAAAAGAAGGTGAAAGAAGAAAGTGCAAAAGCTGGGTTGCAGTTAAACCTCAAAAAAACCAAGATTATGGCAACCAGCTTGATTGATGACTGGCAAATAGAGGGAGAAAAAGTGGAGGCAGTGACAGACTTTGTATTTCTAGGCGCAAAGATTACTGCAGACGCTGACTGCAGCCAGGAAATCAGAAGACGTCTACTTCTTGGGAGGAGAGCAATGGCAAATCTTGATAAAATAGTTAAGAGCAGAGACATCGCACTGACAACAAAGGTCCGCATAGTTAAAGCAATGGTATTCCCTGTAGTAACCTATGGCTGTGAGAGCTGGACCATAAGGAAGGCTGAGCGAAGGAAGATAGATGCTTTTGAACTGTGGTGTTGGAGGAAAATTCTGAGAGTGCCTTGGACTGCAAGAAGATCAAACCAGTCCATACTCCAGGAAATCAAGCCAGACTGCTCACTTGAGGGAATGATATTAAAGGCAAAACTGAAGTACTTTGGCCACATAATGAGAAGACAGGATACCCTGGAGAAGAAGCTGATGCTAGGGAAAGTGGAAGGCAAAAGGAAGAGGGGCCGACCAAGGGCAAGATGGATGGATGGTATTCTGGAGGTGACGGACTCAACCATTGGGGAGCTGGGGATGGTGACGGCCGACAGAGGGCTCTGGCGTGGACTGGTCCATGAAGTCACGAAGAGTCGGAAACGACTGAACGAATAAACAACAACAACACAAAAGAAATGAGAGACCCTGAATGCAGGATAGACCACTTTTGGCTACTCTCAAGAGTGGATCTCACAAAAAATTAAAGAGAAAAATGTGAAAGAAAATAGAGTGAAAATGGAACAAGTCCTGCACAGAAAAGTACTGGAAAGCAAATTAATCTGCCAACAGAATGAATGGAAAGTGGATATAAGGAATGATGATGTGCAAGCTGCTAGAAAGTGTGAAAAAATTATGTTACAGAGTTCCACAGAAATGTCTCCAGTTATGCTAATGAGAAGTACGAAAAATGATGCTTGGTGGAAGAAAGAAGTAATTGAGAAAAATGCATATAAGAGAATGATTGAAGCACAAAAGGAAGAATGCAGAAAGCTATTGTATTAGGTGTATAGAGAGAAACAGAATTGCAAATAATATTGTCAAGGGAAGCAAGGGATGGTCAAAAGAGGCAGAGAAAATACAAAGCAATTTTGCTGGAGAAAGAGAGAGATTACGTGCCATTAAGGTAGTGTCCGTTCTTAGTGACTGCATAGATAGGAGAGAAGGTAAAAAGGAATTATATAAAAAACTTCAGAAGAGGGAATGGAATTAAAAATAAAAGTGATTAAATGTGAAGGAATGTTGCAAAGAGTATTTTAGAGATTTATATAGCAATTGGAGTGATATGTTGGAAAAGCAGAAATTAAACAAATGTTATAAATATTAGTGCCCAAGGAAAAAATTAAAAAGTGGTGTGATAATATTGAAAAATAATCAAGCTGCAACTATAAACGGTATTAACTACAGAAATGTTAAAATGTGGAAATGGTTTGCTTATGGAATGGCTCTGTAATTTGTTTAATGCATGAAGATTGCATCTCTGCCTGATGATCAGAGGAATGCTGCTATTTCCCTATGAAATGAGAAAGATACTAAGAACAAATGTAAGCACGCCTAGGAAGGTGGCTGACACAAATCTTGTTGAAAAGGTATGACAGGTGACAACAAGCAACATTAAGGAAATCCTGTATAGCTTTGCACAAACCAAGTTTTTACTTTTCAGTACATCACTGAGAAGTATATAGATATGAGAAAGCATATTGCTCATATGCTGATTTAGAGGAAGTATGATTAAGTATATTTAAACTATGGAACATTTTACACAAATATGGAGTTGAAGGCTAGTTGCTGAACACAGAGCAGCCTATCATGGAAGTAAAGCATGTGTAAAATGGAATGTTTAGTGAGTAGGAAAAGCAATCAATGGTTATAAGTTACACATAAATGATTAAAAACTAGAGCAAATTGATAAATATGCATACTTTAATAGAATGTTTACTAAAGCTGAGAAAATGGAGAAATTTTAAGATGTGCAAGTCCTTATAGAAATTTAGAGGGTTGAACATGGTCAGTTGTGAGAATTGAATGTTTGTCAAAAAAAGCCAAAATGGCTATAAATAATTTCTGCCCACTTTTTTATGTGTAAGTCAGAACTGGCTATGTCAGAAGAAATATAAAATCTGAATGCAGTGGAACAGTGTACTTAAAAGTATGTGTGGAGAACAAGATATAGAATCAAGAAAGAATGAGTGATAATGTGGACTGAATAAAAAAAACGAGTGACCAATACAAAAGAAATATGTTGAGGTGGTTTTGTCATATCGAATGAATGAGGATCAAATTGCAAACAAATATGTGGAGGAAGAGGCTGGAGTTGACAAGATCCTAAAAAACAGAGTGACAAGTTTATACAGTAGAACAAAAGTCAATGTACGAAGTAGCATACAGACATGATGAAAGCAAGAGTATTTACAAGGACAGAAAGCTATGGAGAGTTATAATGAATAGTGTTAGTGTTAACTACATTCAGCTGTATTTCCTGACCTCATGCTCTACAGTAATAGTATTAATACTTACTCCTTTTCCGTGTTTTGCATAATGTTGCTTACCCACAAGGGAACAGCACAATGGGTATATACATAAATATGTGAACAAAGCCATTACCTGGACTACTTCAGACCAAAAATTCTGACTCTGCTCCCTTAAATACAGAGCTGAGGTTAAGTCTTTCACACCAACATTCACAAGAATTTGGTCTCAGGCACCAACACCTAAGAATTATGCTCCTCTCTCTACTTCCAAAGTTTTATTCTACCCTTACAGTATTCCTCAACACTGAAAGAGTTCCTGTAGCTTGAATGACCATGATTACGAGCCCTTGCTTAATTTCTGCCCTGAATGTCAGTCAATATATCCCAAAAGTTTAATTGTGCAAACTGAGGCTGATATAATGTGGAAAGTGTGGCAGGAACAGGAGAATAATGGAACACAAAGATGGAGAGGGAAGAAATAGAACAAACAGGAATAGCATTCAAAAACAAATATAAAGAGTAGTGCAAGCAAGCCTGGTTTTCCACTTGCACCTAGAAAAGGAATCTACCACTGCAGGTTTTACAGAGAAACTGCATCTTGCTTTTCATAACTATTCAAATACTTTGTTTAATTCCTCCTAATCCTTTAGAACTGAAATACTATTAAGTTACTGTTAAGTTTGCTGAGAAGTATCTGGTAGAAACTTTTATCCAACCTACTGACATTTTAAAGCTACAATCCTATATGTTCTTTAAAAAAATCAATTCATTGGGTTACTTTCATGCAAACATAGATAATAGGCTTCAAAAACAGTACTTTTAAAATTTTATAACACATGAAATTGAAAAGCACTTGAATAACACTTATTAAAAGACTGTAGATGATTAAATATGCCATCTCCAGAACTTTACATAGATCTGCATAGATCTAACATACCCACCTTAACAAGTTTTCTCCAAATCACCAATCTCTGGAGCCATGTTCATATGTGTCAGCGTTAAGCGCCGGCAATTACAAACCCGCATAGTTTAGCATATGTAAATGCACACAACCATCACCAGGTCCCTGCAAGCGCACTCGAAGTAAGCTCACATTACTTCTGTTCCCCGAAGACAAGCGAAGCCCCTGATCGGCGGCGACCAGGGGGACAGGGAGCTGAGTGCGCAGGAAAGGATGAGCATTTCTTACTGAGGACAATTTGGCGGGAAAAGAGGACTGCTTCGTCTCTGACCCCCCTCCTCTTATGCTCATCCTCCAATGAGAGGAGAGAGGGGCTCCCCTCGCCCCGCGACCAGGCCCCTTGTTCCCCTAGTAGGCACAATCGGCACCAGGCCTAACTTGGCCTTACCGCAGCCGTGGCCAAACTGTGCATGGTCGGGACTTCTTCGGGAGAGAGCTCAGGACTTCGACTTCACGACTTCAACTTCAGCTGCCGCCATCATGGATCCGAGCACAAGCCACCGCCTCTTCCTCTCAGCCCTTCTGCCTCCGCCGCTCTTGCAACTGCCGTGACCTCTGACCCCTCCTTGGGCCCGAAGAGAGGGGCGGAGCGCATGCGTCGTGGCAGTTCAAAGCAACTCTTAAAACCGCGCACAGTACAGGAGCCCGATCCCCGCGCGTGCGCAAAAGGGTGAGAGTCGTCCCTCGGCCCCGCGAACTAAGTAGTCTCGAGCAAAGTTGCTCCTTCCGTAATCCGCGTGGAGGTCTGCGGCGGGAAAGGCAGCCAGCCGTCGCCGTGATGACGTAGGGGTCTCCCTCTTCGTTTATCTCCCGCGATTGTTTCTCTTCCCCCCCTTTTTTTCACGTGCGTGTTTGCGTCAGACGGACGTTCGCGCGGCTGATCTGGTTCCCGCCAGCTGCCCTTTCCACAAAACGAAGGGGAGGCTCCTCGGGTCTGGGTCTGGTGAAGCTGGGCTGGCGCGCCGTGAAGTAGAAAAGGGGGCTCACGGGGGAGACTCACAAATAGAAGGGAGGCGACGACGACGGTATTTATGCAAAGCGAGGCCCGAGAGAGCCTGTGGAGGTAAGAGGGAAGCTGCCGCCGCCATCACTAATGCATAGCCGGGTGGGGTGGTGGGTCTTGGGGCAGATTCGGAGAGCTGAGGGGATAAGAGGATGAGGGAGTTTCTTCGAACACCAGGAGCCGGAGCAGCCGGGGAACTGTGGCTGGGCTGGCACATTGGAGCCTCAACAGCTAACCCCACTTGTAGCTTCGCGGGCAGCGCGAATCCCGCCCGTGTGTGGTTTCTTACACCTGCGAACTCTGAAAATTCTATTCCCAAGTACAGCACAACCGCAACCGTGTAGACGCAGCCCGTATTATACTAGTTAGGTTGCTGAGAAGGCAGCGGCGTATCTCCATGGTGTTCCGAGAGGCGCGATGAAATGCACCCGCCACACCCTTTCGACCATTGCATAGTCCCCCCTCCTCTTACTTTCTCAGGAGCAGTTACCTTTCTCCCCACCATCCCTTCTGACCTTTTTGCTGCTCCAGATCTAAATCTAAACCTTAATCCTATATGCCAAATGCCTCAAAGGTTAACCTCCAGGAGAGTTGCTAGCGTAGGGACTTTGCTGTTATCTCTTTAGCTGCAGAAACCTGGCATGAAGAATTGAAGCAAATAAGGCTGAAACGTTTCTTTGACATGGAAATGGAGCTGTAGGAAAAGCTTCTTCATATAGATAATCCCCATCTACTGATAGGCTGCTTCAAAACTTTTAGGATCAGGAGCAGCATAGAAAGTGTACATCCTGGCAGCAAGTGTCTTGTGTTCACTTGCTTGCTGCTATGAAACTTCTGAGGCTGCCTTTCAAGCATCAGATATACTGTAAACCTAACCCTAAACCGGCTTGCTGAGAAGTAAATGAACACAGGGGGAGTTAACTGTGTATTTATCGTAGTTTAGATGTAAGTTTGTTCTGCCAGTATTTTGTTTATAGTATCCTTTGATTTTTTGTATTGTTAGTGACATTTTAAGGAGATTAGCCCCCATATTTATTGTAAATGTTCCCAACTGCAATAGGTCATTAAGAGGGGGTTGAAGGAATAAGAAAAATGGGCACAAGGATATATTAGCATCTGTTCACATCTTTTTCACTCTGATAGTATTTGTGTCTCTGAACCCATACCTCATCAGTGGTGATTACATTACTTGAAAATCCACTTTGCAACTTTGACTATTGTCCTTCCTGACATATTGTTTCCCAAAATGTATATCGAAGTAATCATACCTGTTTTGTAGAATTGAATGTAACTAAGAAGGTGGAGTTTTCTTTTCTTTTGAAATACAGAATAGAATGCTGTTATATTTATAATCTTCGTTATTAGAATATTGCAAAAATCTATCTACATCTGTGCTACATCTGTGTATCTGTTTTTCTAATTATTTATTTAGGATTTTAAGAATAAAAGCCATTTTACCCAAGTGTTTAACTTCAGTATAGTGAAGAATTAAACTTGTAATACTGGTCGACTTATATTTAATATTACAGGATTGGTTTGCTAAAAATTAGCATTCAGTGTTAAAAGTAGTTTATTGCACTAATAGCAGTGTCAAAACTTCAAACCTTGCTAAAACTATTTTAGCATTATTGAAAAGGAAGAATTCTTGGACGCCATTGCTAGTAGAGGCTTGGAATATATTAGCAACTATTCACATGTAAACATTAGGACATTAAAGTTTGTTTCACACTCCTGAAATATCTTTTAATGTTTGGGTTTGAATTAAGGTAGTAAATAATGATATGTGATTAAGCACTGATCTTATTTAAATAGTCATATTATTGTATGAAACAAATGTTAAAAAGCTTATGCAAACAAAAACAAAAACAAATGCTTTTGACTATGCTAAAAATTAACCCATAATGAATTTTAACAGACTATATATAATAGGAAAGAAGAAATTCTGGAGTCCATTAAAAATAAGGCAAGAATAAGGCAAAGACTGCAATTACTAGTGAGACCTTAGATATTGGTAGAGGAAACATTCAACGGCTAATAATATTAAAATCAATGTTACTGTATTCAATTAGTGGTGCTATAATATACAGTTGCAATTGAAATTATTCAACCCCCATTGCAAATCAGGTTTATTGCCAAAATGTACAGACTTTCAGCTGTTTGCAATGAACAAATCAAACAAAAGCAATTGAAATAGCTCAACACAATGAATGCTTCAAGTGGTTTCCCCAAAGTCAACTGAAAATGCAACTTATAATGACTTCTCCAGTCTCAAAATTATTCAACCCCTTCATGGCAAGCATCTTCAGTACTTAGTAGAGCACCCTTTTGCTGTTATGACCTGCTGCAAACAAAATGCAGAGCCAGACACCAGCTTCTGGCAGCATTACTGAGGATTCTTAGCTCATTCCTCATGAGCAATGGCCTCCAGTTCAGTAATATTCTTGGGTTTGCATGGTGCAACCGCCTTCTTCAAATCCCACCAGAGATTTTCTAGGGTTCAAGTCAGGTGACTGTGATGGCCACTGTAGAATCTTCCAGGACTACTTCTGCATCCAAGCCTTAGTGGAATTTGAGGTATGCTTGGGATCATTGTCCTGTTGGAAGGTCCAGTGACGCCCAAACTTCAGCTTCCTTACAGACGGCATGACGTTTTCTCCTAGGATTTCCTGATACTTCAATGAATCCATCTTGCCTTCCACACGCTGCAGGTTTCCAGTGCCAGAGGATGCAAAGCAGCCCCAGAGCATCAGCGAGCCACCAGCATGCTTAACTGTAGGCAGAGTGTTTTTTTCAGCTTATGCTTCATTTTTCTTTCTCCAGACATACTGCTGATCCATCTGGCCGAAAAGTTCCAGTTTTGTTTCATCACTCCACAGAACAGAATCCAAAAACTTCTGTGGCTTATTTATATGATTGTGAGCATATTGGAGCTGACTTTTCTTGTGCTTTTGGGTCAGTACTGGTGTACGTCTTGGAGTTCTGGCAGGGAAACCTGTGTTTAGTACGCGCCTTACTGTGCTCACTGAAACCTCAGTGCCTGTTGCCACCAAGTCTTGCTGCAGGTCTTTTGCAGTCACTCGAGGGTTTCTCTCAATCTGCCTTCTCAAAAATCTGATTGCAGCCATTGACAGCTTCCTTTTTCTGCCCCGTCCAGGTAGTGTAACCACTGTTCTGTTCCTTTAACTTTGAACTTGCGAACTACGCTTCCAGTGGTGTCTCTAGGAACATTCAGTGCCTTTGCTATCTTTTTGTATCCTGTTCCTTGTTTGTGAAGGGCAATGATCTCTTCTCTTACCTTTTTGGACCATTCTTTTGACTTAGCCATATTTCTAACATGCAGTCAAACGTGACATTCAACAAACCCCTAGCCAGTTCAGGCATTTCATGTGTTCCAGCTCAAGCACACCTGGTGCAACTAATGAGGCCCTTGATTAGTTGCATCAGGTATGCTTGAGACAACACCTGTTTTGCATACTGTACAGTATGTGTGCTGTTGTGATGGATTCTATTCAGGTGGTTGAATAATTTTGAGACTGGAGAAGTCATAAGTTGCATTTTCAGTTGACTTTGGGGAAACCACTTGAAGCATTCGTTGTGTTGAGCTATTTAAATTGCTTTTGTTTGATTTGTTCATTGCAAACAGCTGAAAGTCTGTACATTTTGGCAATAAACCTGATTTGCAATGGGGGTTGAATAATTTCGATTGCAACTGTATAGCCTTCTCACTGGATAATTGGAGACTGTTTCCACTGATCATTGATTCTATTAAAATTAATTTGGGAAACTAAAGAAGCGAGAATGCTTCTTTAAAACATATGTTCTTATAATGTCCTATATTTACTAAGTTTTGGGAGAAAGTCATATAAATGTGACTGCGACAAAAGCTAAAATTTTCAGAGGACAGTATTCATCTGAATTACATACCTAGTACATGGAATTTGATAACTGGACAACGTAAATGGATTCTGTGTGCCCTTCCTATGGCCAAAAGACTGATACTGCAACATTGGAAAGATAAATCTATGGCCCCATTTACTCAATGGATCAAAGACCTGATTACACTTGCCACCTATAAGAGGATTGCCTATAGATGTAGACTTTGTATGGATAAGTACAATGATATATGAGACTCAATTATACAAAATATAGTAGTTTAGGGGAAAGCATGATGGTTATATAATTGTATTAGAAAATATATATATGCGTGCATCATATTTGCATTAGATAAATATACATAGACTTGTAATTGTTTATTCTAATGACATATATTTCATATTTTTATTTTTGTTATATTTTTCTTATTTTTGAAGGACCTGTTACGTATTTTTATAACATATGTACTGTATCTTTGTGTATTTTTCTGTTTTTTATCCTTTTCCTGTCATTTTAAAAAGCAATAAAAATAAATTTAAAAAAATAATTTGGGAAACTATTTCTTTGGTTTATATGCTGTCCCATTTCCAAAGACTGAGCAGTTTACAATGAATAAAACTAAAATTTAGAAAATCAGTAACAAACATAACAATGAGGACTCTGATGTGTTACCATTAAGGCAGCAAAATCTTCAGGCATCTCCAAATGCCCCTCTGAAGGGCCATGTTTTTATGTGTGTCTGCAAATATAAATGGAACGTGGTGGTCTTAATATTTGGGGGTAGGTTGATCCAGAGGCAGGGGGCTATCACTGAGGAGGATTGAATACAGAGTCCCTGTAGATGGCATTCCCTCAGATTTGCTACAACTGCTACAATTCATGTAGCATTTGGTTTGATTTGTATAATTTTTTTTTTAAAAAAACCACATATTCCTAAATTTCTGTATAAAGCTGTTATCTCTCTCAGCCATCTCAACAAATTCAGTTATGCTTGAAACTTGGGTAACACATAAAAATGTATCAGATTTATTTCTACTCTGCTGTATTTGTGATGAATTTTCAACATTTCTGTCCCATGTCGTCTCCCATGTCCCTTAACATTCTGGAACAGTTTGGGATTCATGAGGTACTGACATCCCAAATTCCATAGTGAATTAATTATGTCAGTGATATTTGTTTCACTGGGAAGCAGGCACAGATGAATTTAGGCTGCATTTTGAATTGGGGATACTCACATTTTAGAAAGTTAATGTACAGACTTCTTGATTTTAATCAACTTTTTAACTTTATTTTTTTTAAAAAAAAACAGGTCTGTTTAAAGAGTAGTCTTCATTATTTTCATAAAATCTTTGTATGAAAACATGACTCCACTGAAAGTACATGGGTCTATTCGCATGCGGAGCATACATACTGGGACTACAAAATGGAAAGAAGGAACATTTGAAATTGTGGATAAAGACAGCAAAGTGATTCTAGTAGTTCACTATAATGCTGGAGGAATTCCAAAAGTATTTCAGGTGAGTTGGAATTTCAGAGGCTTTTTTGTTTGGAGTATCTTATGATTTGGATCTTTATGAGTAGCTGTCCTTTTCAAATCCATTTAGCTGTCACTTGAACTTTCCTCAGAGACTCATTTCACTTTTCCAGAACACTAACAGTATTATATTGTGAATTATTCAGTTGTGTATGTTCAGTGGATTTGTATATCAAAGAAAAAACAAACACTTTAAACTTGTCAGAAAACAACATTTAAACATTGTAAGTATTGTGCGTGGTGGCTCAGTAGGTAAGACGCCAGGCTTGTCGATCGGAAGATCGCAAGTTTGGAGGTTCGAATCCCTAGCCCTGCATGACGGAGTGAGCTCCTGCACTAGCTCCAGCTCTTGCCAACCTAGCAATTCGAAAGCATGCAAATGCAAATAGATTAATAGGTACCACTTCGGTGGGTAGGTAACAGCGTTCCACGTGTGTCATGCTGGCCACATGACTGTGGAAGCGTCTTCGGACAACGCTGGCTCTTCGGCTAACAAATGGAGATGAGCACCGGCCCCTAGAGTTGGACACGACTGCACAAATGTGCGGGGGGAGCCTTTACCTTTAAGTATTGTGCATTTTTTAATGTGGGCACTAACGATAAAGCAGTTTGATCACTGCTTAATTTCTTTCTAGTTCTGTTGAAAGGCTTTTTGTAGATTCACTGTTTGGGTTCTATTCCTTTATATGCACTCTTTCCATGATAGTTTCAAAGTATGTGTGGGATCTCTATCCCAAGACTGGAATCCTCATATTCATATTTATATCGGAGTAAGCCCTACTGAATGAAAAAAAGCGTTAAAAGTTGTGTCGACCCTCTGTCTGCCTTTTGGAGCACACTGTTTCTTTTATTTGTATCTATAGTCATTTCCTGTTTAACTGAGAAAGAACCAGTTTGTATTATAAAAACATGAGTTTCTATATTAATTTTTTAAAGAAAAGAGATCTAAAGTAGGAATTACTTTACATCTACTTTACAAAGTAGGAATTTGGAGGTTGGGTAGCAGTTTTAGAATGAAGAATGGGAATCCCATTTTACATTGCGGTGTCATATGGACAGATGTACTGTAAATATTACCCAGTTTGCCAGTGATTGTTCATTTCAGAAAAGGCTTTGCCTTTGTAATAAGACTGCATAAAATGTAATTGTGCTTAGAACTTGTGTTTGGACGCATATAGAGTTTATGAACAGACATAGGCTATGTTACAAGCTTTTGTATATGTACTGTATATGGTGTGTGTGTGTGTGTATGTATGTATAAGTGTGTGTGTGTGTGTGTATGTATATATATATATATATATATAATATGGTTTTCATTTATTTATTTTCTTTCTAGCTGAACCATAATATTAAAAATGTAGTTGTACGACCAAGTAAAGGGAAATTGTATTGCCTGACGATAACACTGAAGGATTCTAGTGTTTTGACTCTTGATAAAATACCATCCAAAGATGCTGATGAAATGAAGCTGTATCTGGAAGCCATTCAAAACAGGATTCAGACAGGTTAGTATAAAACATTAACTTTCTAATTTCTTGGTGGGGGGGGAGAGAGAGAGAGAGAGATATACTGTAGATATAGCTGACCTTGTATAATATATGGTTTTTAGCGAGCAACATCAAGTTTGTGTTTTTTTCAATGATTATAGTACTACAGGAAAAGAATTATAGTAATACAATGTATGTATAAATGAAATGTGTAAAATTTATTTGCAAGTATGATTTGTTTTTAGCTGTGAAATTATCTCATGGATCTGGCAGTTTCGGAGGAGTTTTAAGCAATAGAGCTATGCAGAAGGATTCTAACAGACAGTTCCCATCTCTTGAAACCCAGGTATTTAACTTGATTTTGTCTTCTTCCTTTTCTTCTTATCCTCTCTCTTCTTTGTGTACTTACAATATGATGTATGTCAGAAGTGTTACATATAGCTACAGTGTGTGTTTTGAACAATTTGAATCAAGTATAGAGTTCAGTTAAGTGAACACTCATATTGGGCTAAAGGACAGAACTTTTTATATGGCTTAAAATCGTTATAATTTAGAGACCCCATTACTAATTTTAAAGTGTGGAAAAATACTACCCCAAATAATGTTTTGTGCATTTATTCATGTTCCTCCCTCAGATTTCAATGATGAAAACAGCAAATTAGAACCTCTGTTCTTTCTTCCCAGTGACAAATAATCAATATGGGAAACTCTCTCTTGATCCACTCATGGGAGCAAGAGCATTCTTAGAATAAATTGTTCGGGAAGTAGTGGCAAAATTCATTTTTATGCGGATAAATATGCTGATAAGATTACAGAGCCCATCTTAACATCTCTGCAGATAACTTCTGGTTCTAGGAGCATGTCTCCCTGCCAAAATGGATGCCTTCAGTAAACACGTGGGGGTGGGGGGGGGAGACTTTGCAGAAGCTTTATTAATCTTGGTGTTTTTCTAACTGACATTTTCTTCCATTGCTTGGCCATAGTATTCTTTCTGATACAAGCTGTTCCAGAGTTTCACAGATTTTTAGGTCAGTCCAACATGTTTCTCTACCACAATTAAAACGAAGGCACATCAGACTGATCTGTCATGCATATCAAAGGCTATTTCTGTCTTTTTTGTAATAGAGAATCTTAGCATTCTGTCTTTCTGCCTCAAACCTTTTCGCCAAAGTGAGAATAAATAGTGTGATGCATAGGGAATTGAATATCTGCCTTAATACTAGAATCGCTATTTGTGGTAACTATCCAAGGCAAGAAGGTTTTGAATTCACCTGGAGTAGGTTGATATTTCAGCTTCATCTTGGTGATTTTCTATTCTGGAAAGTATCAGGGCCAACGCAGTGGAAGGAGGAGCCCCATTAGTGATCTTTTACATAAATATTTCCTTGAAAGACATTTATAAGGCTACTGACTAGATGGTTTTATCACTATAAAATCAATATAGTCATTCTTGGGGGTGGCTGGCGCCATGATTGTGCCAAAATAACAGCATATGTCCATCTTGAATTCTATATTCTATATTTTTGTATTTTTAGATTAGTATCTGGTTGTGTGTGTGTGTGTATAGAGAGAGAGATTTTATTGTAGTGTTTTAATAATCGTTATTTTATTGTTGTAAGCTGCCCTGAGTCGTTCTGTACGAGATCGGCAGCGGAAAAAATAAACATACATACATACATACATACATACATACTGTATTTGCTCTGCCAATGGCACTTTTTGGCAGGAAAATACAGGTTTCTCCTGCTTTATGGAAATTCACTTTATGTGAATTCACTATTATGCAACTGATCATTTTCATACATTATTATGCAACTAATCATATTCACTTTATGCATACAGGTAGTCATTTGCGGAGAATTCTGAAAACATGCTAAGATTTCTTCCTGCTAAAATTACTTGAACATTTTCCCTCACTCATGCATTTACCATCGTGTTGTTCTACTTGTGCATCCTGTCTACTACTTACTGTCATACATACAGTAGCTACTACTGTTACTGTGGGGCCAAAATGACCCTCAACATTTTATCCTTTTCCTTTGGATTAAGGGGTTGGACCTCTCTAAGACTAGAAACAAAGTTGGGTGGACTATGTTGCACCAAGGCTGGTGAATGATTGTCAGTCCTAGGATGAACTTTCAATCTGGGAGAATCTACTGTGTACAACATAACAAAGAATGTTAATAAAATTCATAGCACCATGGTGCATTCTCTATTTTTGTCTGCCATGGTAACCAGGTGCATTAAAAATTAGCTGTAGAAAAGATGGAGAGAATGTTTTCACTGTATATAGAACACAAGGAAGAAAATATGTTTGAGTAACATAGTGCTTAAAAATAAGGCCCTAAAAGTTTTTAAGCATATTTGTCAATGCATTTGGGTGATAAAATTTAACACCATACCCTGCAGTCCTCTTTGTCCCACTGACTGAGTATCTCACTATGTGAATTCGCTTTATGTGAGGTTTTGGGGGAATATCACCCTAGCATAAAGTGAGGGAAGTCTGTGCTGCATTACCTACCCCAGAATTGTGAGGTCTTTTTTCTCCGCAGAATGTTGAAGATAATGTACATTCTTTCACAGTTTCCTAACAAGAACAGAAGATCATATTTAACATGAATATTCCTTTTCCTTGGAGATAGGAAGACTTCTTTCTCTATCCAGTTTGGAAGTGTAGCTTCCAGAGGCAAAATAGAGGTTCCTCTCCTCCTGAGTTTGATACTGTGTTCCCTTTTTCTTGAGTTTCAGATCAGTTTGGAATGCCACAGGGAATATGTTTTCAAAAGTTCTTTAATGTTTGTGTTTGGGCTCCTGATTGTGTGTCATGGTGGGGAAAGGCCTTCTTCCTCTAATAGTTGAGACTGGAAATAAGTACTGCATCCAATAAATGAAGGGCGGGGTAACTTTAGGATGTAAATCCATCTCCAAGGAGAAGGAACACTCGGAGTAATTCCAGTGTTCCGTTTTAGGCTATTGTTCCTACAGAAAATATATTCCTTCTGAGTCCGTAGCTCTTATGGCCTAATCCATGTTAGGACTTGGAGGCTTATTGTGATTGAATCCCAGCATTTATGTCTTACCTAGACATGAACGGTAAGACGTTTTATGCAAGAATTTCTGAAAACTACATTTTGATCTGTTTTTCAGTTTACGAAGTAGGCATTTAGTAAACAAATTAACGGGGAGTACAATAGAATAAGATTAAAACATCTTCCCCCTCCCCCTTGTTTAAAGTCAACGTTCTTCAAACACATTTAGTTTTTTGGCTGTTGTGGGTCTTCCGGGCTGTGTGGCCGTGTTCTGGAAGTTGTGGTTCCTAACGTTTCGCCAGCATCTGTGGCCAGCATCTTCAGAGGGCAGGAGCACAGATAGAAGCAAAATCTCTGATATTCCTTGCTGGCGAAACGTTAGGAACCACAACTTCCAGAACACGGCCACACAGCCCGGAAGACCCACAACAGCCATTGAACTCCGGCCGTGAAAGCCTTCGACAATACACATTTAGTTTTTGTTCTTATGCAGTGCACATACAATGTTCAAGCCCACCAGAAGGGGCTTCTAACATTATGTAATTCTGTTTAGCCAGGCAGCAGATAGACTTACAGGAAGTATTCAGTTCTCCAGACTGAAATCTTGTGGATAAACTCTTGACTTCAATTTAATTATGGTAGTTTGAAGTAAGACTGCTGCAGCAATGAAAGTCATGACTGTTAAATAAAAGATAGAAACAATGGAGAAAAAAGGAACTAGTGTTTACTAAAAATGGAAAATAAGGTTTTGGGAAATAATTAGGATGGATGATTAAACTAACTGGGGAAACTTAGTGAAAATGATGAGGATGGAATTGATAAACTTAAGAATATTAGCATAACAGTGTTTGGAACAGAACAACTAGTCTGTTCTCATTGATTTGTTGATAATTTCAAAGTATAGTTGCATGCAAACTAAGTTTTAATTGAAGTCAAGAGCAAAATGCCACAACGGTGTGTGGGCATATTCCAGAACAGTGTTAGCTAGAAACAGCCAAATAGGTTTTTCTAGACAGCAAAATTAATAGTAGTGATGGAGAGGCTAAGTTGAGGTGAAAACTATTGTATCCAATTGTCATAGCTTTCCCAAAGTTTTAGTAGCAGTTATTCATAGGGGTGGCTTTCTGGTTTGACGAAAACCATTAATTTCAGGATCGTTAAAATGATTGGGCTTAGCAGATGTGTTATTGAGAGGGAAGATCACTGTCTAGTGAGGCAGACAAATAGATCAAGGTCAGAAACAAGAGTTTCAGATCAGGAAATAGGGAATGGGCAGTATAATAAGGCAAAGATAATACTAAGTAGGATCACAATGAATTGAATGGACTTCAAGTTGATTTCTAGAATCAAATCAGTTAAGCAAGGCAGCAACGTAACAGGGAAGGTTAACACAAGAATTGTCCAAGGATGGCTGCCTACAAGTGCCCAGATTCAAGATACATGAAATAGAACTTAATTACAGTGGACTGTGTCCAGGATTCTCAGGACAAAAATTGCAGAGGCATTTCCTGCTCATTGAAAAAAAAATGTTTTAACTTTTTGACTACTCACCTGTATGTTTAACAAAAGATAACCTGTTATCAACAATAAAGGTGAGTCTGTTAGAACGGTGGTATACTATTATATACCCCACCTCAAGCTCTGGTATTGGTCAGTTCAAAGGTTTCAGCATATTTGCTAGGAGGGTAAAAATATTAACTGTTAACTCCTGGTGATTACATACACATTGTTTTCTTGGCAACAACATGAAAGTGGGTTTCCATTGCTTTCCTGTGGAGTGCTTTTTCAATTTCCCAATCTAGCCTGTGGCCCTGGGATTTATAGCAGTTGCCCAGCCACATGCTAACTAGTCAAACCCTGCTTAACCTTCTAGGTGTTACCACTTGTGTTGAACTTAACAGAAAGGTGTTTTTTCATGCAAGCTGAAGCATTCTTTTATGTCTCAGACACGTCCTCTTTGATTTAACTAGTAGAGAAGGAGCTGTGCCTCTCTTTAAATAACATGGAGGGGCAATAGTAATTAAGGTCTTTCATTTTCTATAGGTCTAAGCAACTTTTTCCACCTTGTTCAGATGAAAATGCAAGCAAATGAGACAAATGTTAAGCAAATTACACGTCTGTAACAAAACACTGATTTGTGCAAATTAATCTATATGCATTATTGGGTTATGACTTCCAGTAATCCTGATTTTTACTTTTTTATATGAGTCTGTGATAAACACAGCATGTTGCAAAACATTTCAAATTTGAGTGGTCAGCTGTATCATTTTCAGAATGTGCTGTTTCAGTAATCTTGAAGTGTTTTTGACACTTTAAAACTATCTGAGATCAAAACGGCACCTCAGATTTGAAATAGTTCACTTCAAAGTATTTTGCACACCACTAGTATGTTGAACTGATTTTAGCATTTTCTCTTTGATTTTCTAGACTCCTAGAAGAGTGATTGTAGAAAATAAAGATGAAGCTCCATTTCGTAAAGTTTTGGGCAGCCCAGGAAGAGCATCAATTAAGAATTCTCCAGTAACTGGAATGTCTTTCAGCAGGGTCAATATTTCAGCTACTGCTGCTTCCACACCTCACAGAACAGGATTGTTAGAAAACCGGTATGAAAACTTTGATGGCAGCATGACTTTTCAGTATGCATGACTGAAATAGGAATAGGTTGTAAAAGTGTATTAATAAATTGCTTTTCAGGTATATGGTAATTTGATCTTATGTATGAGTGAAATCTCTGGAAAATATGTCAAAATGTAGTGAAGCATTTAAACTTTTTTATTTTTACTTTTCAAAGTTAAAAGTCTTTGATACTCCTTGAAAAATATCTTAAACATGAAGAGGATAGGGTTCTTTTCCTGTGGATTGGACAAATGTTTATTTTTCCTTTATGAAATAGTGAAAGGAGGAAAAGGACACCACCTGCGGTTGAGATGAATGAAGATTATCCTAAAGAAAATGATTCATCAAGGTGTGCTTTTGCTGTTTTTATTTACTTTTTTCTAAGTTCTGTTTCTTTTGTTTTTCTTTGTAGTTCCAATATTAGTTTTTTTTTGTTATTCCTAACTTTTAAAATCAGAATAAAACAGTATTTCAGGGAAAAAATCCCAGTGTTAGTATTAGTTCACTTAAGAACTGTAAGAATTTGGTAATATGGATTGAACATGTGTATATGTACATTTTGTGTGTACTTCAGTGTGCTAGCTAAAGCTGAGCTGTCCCATTCTCTGCTAACTAAATTAATTATTTGAAAGAGGCGGATTTATATTGAAGCAATGTTTAGCTGTGTTTTTTTTAGTATGTTTGAAAGTTTTAGGGAACCATTTGTGAATGCAGGTAAATAAGAACTAGCATATAATGTTGAAGTAGCATAGAGTTTTTTGAAGTAGCATAGAGTTTTTTACAGTAACATAACTAAGGTCGCATGTATTTATCTATAGTAATAACAAAGCCATGACTGATCCAGCACGGAAATTCTTACACAGCAGTAGGGAGAAGCAGCTGAATTTGAAACAGGCTGAGGAGAACAGGACATCAGGTAAAGAAATGGTACTGTTTTTGATCATGCTTAGTTGGTTTTCTAAGAATTAAAAAAAATAATTGGTAGAATTACTTTGGATTTGGTTTACTAATTACAAAATTGGCAGAAATTAAAATGTGAATTATATGTACTAGTTCAGAATAAAAAGGGCCAAATCAGTTTTATCTTTAGAACCACTCAGAGTCACTGGGAATCGGGTGGCATATAAATTACAATGATTATAACAACAACAACGGAGCACGTTGATTCATACCCAGTGGCAAATGAGTCTGCAAATTATTTTTGCCTCTCAATTTTAATAAGATATGGTGTCAGTAGACAGTAAAGTTCCCCACCTTCCCCCCCCCCCCAGTAGTTAATCTGGAATCAGGCATTCTGTACTTAAATGGAAATTTAGGAGGTTGCAGTTTTAATGCTTTTTCACGCTATATAATACTTTCAGTGAAAAGTGAGTCTAAAATTAGTTATTTTACAGAAAATGGAGTCACAGAATAGATGCTTAATGAAAGATGCAAGTTGAAGAGAGCATGCCTCCGCTGTTTGACTTCAGCTTCCAAATCAGGAAAGTGTTCCCTGGGTATACTCTAGTGCAGGAATTTTCAAACTTTTTCAGGCCACATAACCTGTTAGTTAAAAAAATATATATTCCCAGAATCCCTGATCAAGAGGCAAAGTTCTAGCAATTAAAAATTGGTTGTGCTCAAGTGAACCTTTTTTCCCCTTAGTTTCTCGTGAAATCCCAGCAAATTCTTACAGAACTCTAGGGTTCCGCCAACACAGTTTGAAAAACCCTACTGTAATATGTGATATGAATGTCCTACCTTAGAGAAAATTTTAAAGATGTTGCATGTAAAATATTTAATGCATTTGCTTATCCATATACACCTCATTACCCAATATGATCCTGCTGTCTGAAGCAAATGACCAGATAACAAATTCTAGTGAAGCTGAGGTATAACATGATAATTAGTAAAAGGAAATAGGTTTACAACCAACACTACCGGTCAAGGGATAGAATTTTGAGAGATAAGGTGTGTGTAAAATAAATCCCAGTATTTCAGTTTTGTTGAGAACTATTTCTGCCTTGCTTAGCAAATGTACTCAGTCCAGAATTTCAGGAGATGTATCAAGCTTCTGATAGAACTTGATATGTTCTGATTATACTAGGATTCTGCATCTCATTTGAAGTATTGAATGTGTGTGTGATATTGTTGGCCCGTTAAGACCGTTTTTACAAAAAGTTGTATCTGTATCCTTTCCAGGGCTTATGCCTTTACAGTCATCTTCATTTTATGGTAGCAGATCTTCTACAAAGGATTATTCAGCTAGTAATTCTAATTTGGACAGGTAGGTATCAAAAAGAGCTACTAAAATGCTTTATCATCAGAATACTGTATTCATCAAAGAATCCATGCGTTTTTCTGTGAAATCACCTTATATTACTGTTTATCAAGATAGTAACACCAAAACTGACTATTTCTCATTCCTTTGTGCCCAGAAGTGAGCTGATTTAATTAGTTTAGGTCACTTGAAACCATTCCCAGTACTGTATAAAAGGTACAGATATGCTGTCTCAGCAGGTGCCAGCACCTGGCTAGTCTTGTCTAGGCTTAGAAGCTAAGTAGTGTTGGCCTAGTATTTGGATATAAAACCTTAAGGGAATAATTAGGGTTGTAGGCTAGATTGGGAAGTGTGTGTGTATCTGTATGTGTGTATCTCCTAGAAAAACACAATAGCAAATCTTTTCTGGGTTGCTGCTGTCAAGACAACAACATGGTTACATCTAGATAGACACCAGGAATCAAGTGCAACTTGAGGATGTCTTTATGGATTTTTGGACCTGCCAGAGGCTGGTCACTCAGTTTTTGCTGCGTGGTACCCTAAGCTTCTGCACCTGAAATGAGCATACAGGATAAATAAGTCTTACCTGAAGAAGGTCTCAAAGGTACTTTAGTGCCAAACCATGTAGGGCTTTAAAGATTAAAACCAGCATGTTGAATTGCATTCAGAAACCTATTGGCAACAGATGCAGCATCCACAACGTCAGTGTCACCTGGCTGAGGCAACTCTTACCTCTGCCCCCAGCAGGGACAGCTTCATTTTGTACCAGTTGCGCCTTCCAGGTGATCTTCAAAAGCAGTCCCATGTGCAGTAGTACACACTAGTGTTGACAGGGTATAAGTCACTGTCACCATGTCCTCTTGCTTCAGGTAGGGAAGAAGCTGGGCAAAAGCTTCCTTTGGCCAGGGTATCCACCTGTGCATTTAGCAGTAGCTGGAGTCTAGGACTCCCAAGTCACAGACCGGTTCCTTCAGGGGAATACTGTCCCATCCAGAGATACAGCTGGACCTAACAGTGAACTCAGCAATTTCTGTACAAACAGCTGCTCCATCTTGCTGGGTCAGTCTCAGTCTGTTTTGTTCCCCCCAAGCCTCCAGATACGGGATCATGATTTCTATGGCATTTCCAGCCCAGCTCTCAGCAAACACTTAGGAGACGTACCCTTTGGGCTGCCAGTCAGACACTGTACTGCATTCTTCCAGTCTGTGTATTCTTGTTGGTATAATGTGGTCTGTTATCCAGTCCTTCCTCCTTAGGCCTTTGTCCAGTCTTCTCTTCCAAAATGCAAGCAATACAGTCCCCTACTATGGCCAGTCCATCTTATCCTTCTGCACCAAACCATTTCATCACAACTCCTTCTGTTCCTTCTCAAATATCCTCCATCTCCCTTACCTAATTTCCCTCTACCTCCCATTCTCTGACTGTGAGCATTCAGCTTTCTCTCTACTTTCCAGTCCTGTGATCGTCTGCAGCACTATGTGGCCCTGAATGTAGGTGGCACTACAATCAAATTGCTAACTTCCCTCTGATCTCGCTCACCAAACCAAAATTTGGCCATCTGACTCCATTGTCTAACATCCAGATCCACAGTGTCCACCTTGGCAGTTTTAAACTTGGGAAAAAGTTTCTGGAGTGTAATCATCAGTGTTGGTGCCCCTCTTGGGTGATTGTGATTGTCAGTTAAAACTCCAGCATGTTGTTAGCTCTTAATTGAGCATAGCTGAAAAACCTGGTGACTGCTTTATACAAGGAACTTACTGTATGGTTCAGATTGGTTTGTGAATGCCATCTAATATAAAGAGGTGTACCTCTAGAAAAGAAAATCTTTAAAAGCTGAGAAAACTTTGTTGGGGAGAGTGCTACTGACTATAGTTTAGAGATGTGCTGGGAATTGCAAATAGTATCATGTTGGATCTTATGTAGCTGTAACCAGGAATAAAATAAAGCAGCTGCAATATTCATTGCTAAAGCTAGCCCGAATGATAAGTAAGTATGCTGTTCAAACATTTGTGCTGGCTGAATATCCAAAATGGTAACTGAATTTTATATCTGATTATTCATCTCAAGATAGGAATAATTTCAACAATATAAGTAACAACGGAAATGCATAATATTTTAAGTATATGTATTTCAAATAGCATTTATTCTCAGATTTGAAATATTGGTCATCCCTTCACAGAAACCATGCAAATAAAAATGAAACAGTTTATTTCTGCTTAAGCCTATATATTAACAAACCTAGAAAAAAAAAGGGAATTTTACTGCTGTAGGCAAGAATAGACCATACATGTGATTTACAGGGACAGAATATTAAACAGTATGTAGTATCATATTTACCTGGAAGAAGATACTGAATTCAAAACAGTGTCACCCCCAACCAAGAATCATTACGTAGGAAACCTTTATCTGCTTCCCTCGTTATGTTCTTGACATTTGAAGATGGCCCCTGTTACAGGTAAATTATTTGGATGGAAATAAAACTAATTTACCTTTAAGGTAAGCACATTATCTTTCTTTTAATGCATTGACATTTCTCTAAGTAGGTGTCATCTTTGCTTATAATATAACCATAATAGTAGTGGTCAGTTTTTCTCATCTTTGAGAAATGCTTGTTTTATCCGTCTTGTTTTATAGGTCTAATGTATTGAATCCTTCTGCTAAAAGAAGCTTAGGCTTTCTCTCTCAGCCAGCCCCTCTTTCTGTCAAAAGACTGAGATCTAATCAGGATTACATGGGATGGAACAAGCCTCGAGTCCCTCTTTCCACTCATCCACAACAGCAGTTACAAGGGTTGGTTTTTGTATCTTCCCCATCTCTTTTTATGTACATGTTAACTGTTCAGGAAATAGAAACACACTTAAGATTTCTCAGCATTTTCTGTAATCAGTTTTTTTTTCCAATATAGTACTTCTTTTCCAGGAAGTGCTTTTTGCTTTCCTCTTTGTCCTGTATGTTTAATTAACAATCCCCCTGAATAAGTTGTCATTTATGTATTCCACATACTATTACACTTGTTTAAGAATAGCATTTAATATTATGGGTTGTTGAGGTAGTGAGTAGGAAAGGAGCAAAATTACAGCACTTAGCTTATGCACAAATACACTGTTAGAATTTTAATGTCTTCTCAAATGAGTTTTCCTTCCTTTTCATTTCTTATAAATAAAATGTATAAATAAATATAAATAGTCGTAATTAGTGGAGTCCTTGGTGCTCTCTGAGCCTTGTTTTCTTGCAGACAGTTCTCTCCGTGTGTTGTCTAGCATACTGTTGTTGTTTAGTTAACCCATTGCAGATTTTCTGAGAAGGCATGATGTAATCTGTAGCAAATCATATTTATGCTGCCAATGTTCCAATTTGATTATAACATCTTGTTCTTCACAGATTTACAAACTTAGGAAATACCTGTTACATGAATGCTATTTTACAGTCTTTATTTTCAATTCAGTCATTTGCTAATGATCTTTTGAAGCAAAGTATCCCATGGAAAAAAGTTCCAATCAATGCACTGATCAGGTAAGCATCAGCTTGGGGGGTAAATATTTTTTATGAATCTAGTCTCAAAAGAAGCATCCAAATTGTTTATGCAATTTATAACTTTGTTAAAATGTATGAATGTACATTGTCTTTCCTAGAAATATAATTTGGCAATTGTAGAACTAAATAGAAATATATTTCCTTTATATATAATACAGCTCCACAAATTAAACTCTGATTCAAAATGAGATCATGAGATGAAAATACAAGAATGTTTATCATACAATATTATGAAATTCCCTGAATAGACATGTTCCTATTTCAAGTTTTGTTTTTTAAATTTTTTAGTAATGCTGCAAAGGGAAAACATTGGATTTCCTGAAATCAGATTGTTTTGTTATGAAATCCCTGCTGCTTTTGATTGTTTAAAACTGAACGAAAGGCAATTCCTTGGATGTTATGGATAGTATTGATCAAGAACAGGATTTTGAGCTTTTTGTTAGTATATTATTTGTTTTCAGTCTTTCATATATTTCCGTGTTAGAGTGGAAGCTGAATCTAATGTCATATATGATTTTGAGTGCACTTTTTGCCTCATATTGCCAGTACCAGACCTATTTTATAAGCTTAGGAAATGCATATGATTTCACTGTATTCATACATGTTTTATGTTGCTCCTTTAATTAGTATATGAGGAAATGGTGCATCCCTACAGTTTCTAATGTCCAATTTGTTTTTAAATTTGATTTGTATTGTTTTTAATCCCAATTACATATTGGGGAGTTGTACTCTGCTTAGAGTTGGCTGATTGGAGGAGCCTGTAAGACCTGTATATAAGAAAGAAAGGAGGCAAGCAAGGCATCCATGACAAAAATTACAGTGAAAAACTGCAAAAGAAAAAAGTACTTAGGCCTACATGTATATGAAATTAGTTTTCCCAGCATCAGAAAGACTGGTTTTTCACTCACAGGAATGTGCTAGAGCTGGTTTGGAGGCAAAAGCCTTCAGTGTAACTGATTAAGGTCTTGTCAATTGCAGGCAGCAGTGCAACCCAGCCAGAGTGTACTAATCAACTAATTAAGGTCACGGAGCTGAGCTTGTTAACTTGTGGTTAGCATTTATTAGGGCAGAGCTTTCCAAACTGTGTGTCGCGACACAAAAGTGTGTCGCCACACCACCCGGAAGCGGCGGTGCGCGCGTGCGTGCCGCCGTGCGTGCCACCGCCACACCGCTGCTCATGTGTCACCAGCGGCGGCACTTTGGAAAGCCCTGTATTAGGGAACGTGGGAGAAAAGTGCTCAGGAAGAGAGAGCTTGTACATACTCAGCCACAATGTTTTATCTTACTTATTTATTTAGATTTTTTTATCCCACCTTTATTATTTTTATAAACAACTCAAGGTGGGGAACATACTTAATACTCCTTCCTCCTCCTATTTCCCCCACCACAACAACCCTGTGAGGTAGGTTGGGCTGAGAGAGAGTGACTGGCCCAAGGTTACCCAGCTGGCTTTCATGCCTAAGGCAGGACTAGAACTCACAGTCTCCTGGTTTCCCATTGGCTCCTTCCTAGGGATGAGAGATAGGGACTGGCCCAAGGTCACCCAGCCGGCTTTTATGCCTAAGGCGGGACTAGAACTCACAGTCTCCTAGTTTCTAGCCTGGAGCCTTAACCACAAGACCAAAGGCTCTGCCTGCCAGAGAGAGGACAAAAAGGATGACTGGTCCTCCTTTTGCCAGATGTCTGGTAACCCTAACATTGCTGGACTGCTTTTTAATGTCAAAACACTGTTGCATAATTTTTCTAGACGATTTACCAATTTACTTGCTAAAAAAGATGCATGTAGCCCTGAAGTAAAGAAAGAACTACTCAAGAAGGTGAAAAATTCAATTTCAGCTACAGCAGAGAGATTCTCTGGCTATGTGCAAAATGTAAGTATCGTACGTTGAAGTAGCTGTAACCAGTAATTTAAGCTAGTTAATGAGCTTTGTATCTTGTTACATAGCATTTATATAAAAGCTGTTTCATAAAAGCACCCCAAACCAAAGTAATCTTGTTTGGGAAAAGAGCCATAAAAAAATGTATATAGTTGTTAGATGGCCATCCTAAAAGTTTATTCTTTGGGACTTGATTTTTGATGGAAATCTTTCTTGGAAATCTTTTGTTGTTGTTCAGTTGTTTAGTCGTGTCCGACTCTTCGTGACCTCATGGGTCATAGCACGCCAGGCCTTCCTGTCCTCCACTGTCACTCGGAGTTTACTCAAATTTATGTTCATTACATCGGTGATGCTATCTAACCATCTCATCCTCTGCCGTCCCCTTCTCCTTTTGCCTTCAGTCTTTCCCAGCATCAGGGTCTTTTCCAGTGAGTCCTCTCTTCGCATTAGGTGGCCAAAGTATTTGAGTTTCAGCTTCAGCATCTGTCCTTCCAATGAGCAGTCAGGGTTGATTTCCTTTAGGATTGACTGGTTTGACCTCCTTGCAGTCCAAGGGACTCTCAAGAGTCTTCTCCAGCACCACAGCTCGAAAGCATCAATTCTTCGGCGCTCAGCCTTCCTTATGGTCCAACTCTCACAGCCATACATTACTACTGGGAAAACCATAGCTTTAATTATACGGACCTTTGTCGGCAAGGTGATGTCTCTGCTTTTTAATATGCTGTCTAGGTTTGCCATAGCTTTCCTCCCAAGGAGCAAGCGTCTTTTAATTTCATGGCTGCAGTCACCGTCTGCGGTGATCTTGGAGCCCAAGAAAATAAAATCTGTCACTGCTTCCATTTCTTCCCCTTCTATTTGCCAGGAAGTGATGGGACCAGATGCCATGATCTGGGTTTTTTTTAATGTTGAGTTTCAAGCCAGCTTTTGCACTCTCCTCTTTCACCCTCATCAAGAGGCTCTTTAGTTCCTCTTCACTTTCTGCCATTAGGGTGGTATCGTCTGCATATCTGAGGTTGTTGATATTTCTCCCGGCAATCTTAACTCCGGCTTGTGATTCATCCAGCCCGGCATTTCTCATGATGTACTCTGCATATAAGTTAAATAAGCAGGGTGATAATATACAGCCTTGTCGTACTCCTTTCCCGATTTTGAACCAGTCGGTTGTTCCATGTCCGGTTCTAACTTGCTTCTTGACCCACATACAGGTTTCTCAGGAGACAGGTAAGGTGGTCTGGTACTCCCATCTCTTTAAGACTTTGCCACAGTTTGTTGTGATCCACACAATCAAAGGCTTTAGCGTAGTCAATGAAGCAGAAGTAGATGTTTTTCTGGAACTCTCTTGCTTTTTCCATGATCCAGCGAATGTTGGCAATCTGATCTCTAGTTCCTCTGCCTCTTCGAAACCCAGCTTGCACTTCTGGTAGTTCTCGGTTCACATACTGCTGAAGCCTAGCTTGTAGGATTTTGAGCATAACCTTGCTAGCATGTGAAATGAGCGCAATTGTACGGTAGTTTGAACATTCTTTGGCATTGCCTTTCTTTGGAATTGGAACGTAAACTGACCTTTTCCAATCCTGTGGCCACTGTTGAGTTTTCCAAATTTGTTGGCATATTGAGTGCAGCACTTTAACAGCATCATCTTTTAGGATTTTAAATAGCTCAGCTGGGATACTGTCTTCTCCGCTAGCTTTGTTGTTAGTAATGCTTCCTAAGGCCCACTTGACTTCACTCTCTAGGATGTCCGGCTCAAGGTCAGTGACCACACCATCATATTTATCAGGGATATTAAGATCTTTCTTGTATAGTTCTGTGTATTCTTGCCACCTCTTCTTAATCTCTTCTGCTTCTGTTAGGTCCCTGCCTTTTTTGTCCTTTATCATGCCCATCTTTGCACAAAACGTTCCCTTGATATCTCCGATTTTCTTGAAGAGATCTCTAGTCTTCCCCATTCTATTATTCTATTGGAAATCTTACTTGCAGCTATAAAATTAGAGTAGTAAAACAGTTACCCATTATATGTTGTAAGTGCAACCAGTTAGTTGATTGTGGTACTAACCTTTCTTCAGCCAAGGTTACTGCTCAGATACTATATGGGGCAAAATTTTGAAATTTTTTTAGAGATCAGAATAAATTTCTGAGAAAATTACTAGAACTTCCCTATTACAAACCTTGTAGGAAGAGAGCTGTGCTAGTCGATGCAGCCCAAAATCAGAAAGAGTCTCGTAGCACCTTTTAAGATTAATGCATTTTACTACAAGGCTTCAGCTCACTTCCTCAGATGTGTGAGTGGGTTAACTGATCTAGGATTTAGATACATAGAGTGAGGGAGTAGGGAGGGGAAGACTGGATGGTTATGCAGATGAAGGTTCCATGGTGGACAAGTTCTGTATCAGTTAACCATTATAATATGTTAAAAACCTATTGTGTTTGTTCAGAAATCTATTGACATATATAAGCTCAGTCGTCTCACACTCAGTTGTGCTGACCTAATTTTTTATTCCAAAACTATCCAACATACAGTGACAGAGTGTCAAAACCGAGCCTACAATGGAGACTGCTGATTTCCTGGCTGTGACAACTGAAGCAAAAAACTATATTTGTAACCTAGACATACATTTGTAATTTTCCTGTCTATATTTTATATTTCATATTTATTATGCTGTGTTTTTTATTGTAATGTGATGTGAATGTGCCATACGATAAATAAATTCCAAAACTGCTACTTTGATGTTTGTATTAGAATGTCCCAGAAGGTTAAAATGCTATCTCAGAAGGTCTGAACAAACACATGGGTTTTAGCTGTTAATTGGTAAAGTATTAGTAATCTGTCCCCCATGGAACCTTCATCTCCACTGTATACCTGCAGCTTTCCTCCAGAACTGGGGCTAACACTTATCATAGCTAGTGTTCATGTAAGGTACATAAAATTTTGACACAGCTTGAATAGTACTTAAGATGTTGGTCTCCCCAATGACCTTGGATTTGACAATTGAGAGGTGCCGGGTAGGTGCAGCATTGGAGAAGGAAGGGCAACCTCCTAATAGAAGCATTTTTGACAAAATGATTGTTCTTGCCCTGAGGTATTATATTTACAGTGATCATGCAGGTGAGGATAAGGCTGATAGCTGATTCTCATTCCTTGAGATGTTACTGTTCAGTAAAGGAGAAGGTTTCAGACCATGTTCTCTGCTCTTGTAAGACAATCCTTTGGAAGAATATGGTTGTATTTGTGTAGAATATACCGTTCATTGTCTGCTACACGTCCCTTGCATAAGGATTTAAGAAGGGAGAGGTTTCTGCCTAATTCTTAAAGCAGCATTGAAATTACACACAAACACCCAGTTATAATTGATGACATTTTGAAAGACTTCTCCCGGCATATTAGTTACCTAGCTGGTTACATTGTTTGTTCAATTCACAAGGAAACTTCACAGTTGGCTTTTTTTAAATGAATGAGTTTTATTTGCATTTAGCCAAATTTAACAAAACTCTGACTAACTGAGAACAGCTTAGAGTTGTTCTAGGCAGTTCAGGAAAGTAGTTGTTGGTGAGGTAAGATGGAACAATTAAGATGTGACAGATACTGGAAAGAGTGCAGGGTTCCGGTACACTGTCCAGAAATTACTTCTTGAACTCTACTTTTTGCATCTTGGTATGTGTTTTGCCATTTGAAGAAGAGAAATACAAGCATGTAATTTAAAGGAAATGATACGATTGTAAAACATGAATGAGTACAAGGGACTCATTGTTTCAGTAAAACCCAATGGTTTAATTTCCACTATCTTAATGACTCTTTACAATGAATCCCAGTGTTGCCAATTTTAATTGAATTAGAGGTAGTCCTCATTTAGCGATTGCCTCGTTTATTGACCATTTGCAGTTACAACAATGATGAAAAAGTAACTTTGCAACCAATCCTTGCATTTATGACTTCACAAGTCTGTAAAGCAAAGGAAAGCTGAAGTAAAATTGTAAAATCATGATGTTTCACTTAGCGATCGTTTCGTTCTTTTAAGAAATGTTCTGATGATTTTAGGATGCTCATGAATTCTTAAGCCAGTGCTTGGATCAGTTGAAGGAGGACATGGAGAAACTGAACAAAACTTGGAAGAGTGAGCCTATTTCTGGTGAAGACAGCTTGTCTGGACGCATATCTGATGACTTTTCGGTCACCAAAGTTTATACATGTCCAGTAATTGCAAATTTAGAGTTTGAAGTTCAGCACTCAATCATATGTAAAATGTAAGTCTTTAAAGAGATTATTTTTATCACGTTCTGATCTCTTCCCTCTTCTCTTACCATTCTCATTGAGTTTGATGTTAACACACACACGGCCTTCCTTCTCAAGCAATTTAAATAGTGGATGATCCTAATGTGAGTATGCACCATTCACTGAGCACCGCTAACTTAGCTTGGAAAAAGTATACTGATAAACATCCTGTTCAGATTCCTGCTTCAGTTGGACTTTGGGAGGTCTTACATATTTTCCCAAAGATGTTGAAAATAGTGAACAATGGGCATATCTTAATTTATTTAGGCAATTGTTTCCAACCATTGGCTCTGAACCTCAGGTTGAAGTTAATGAGATCTTGGGATTTGTAATTCAGAAGCATCTGGAGGAACACAGGTGCCTACACATGGTGTGGAAGATTGCAGTCGGTCAGGGAAAGAGCTATAGTCAGTATTTTAATATTGTATACTTCTGATTTAAGAACATTTGAACTCTTAGGAGGAATCCAGCAGCACCATTCATCTCATGGCACAGCTTTTCATTCAGCAAATGCTCTCACAATTAAAAAGTATGGGAACAATTTTGGCTGTTCTTTCTTTAGCCTACCTGCATCCCATCCACAAAATCTGTTACAGAGGGTTATGGGAACCTCTAGAGCAGCCTTTCTTAACCTTTTGACTCCGGAGAAACCCTTGAAATATTTTTTCAGGCCTCAGGGAACCCCTGCACATTCAGGCTCAAATATAGGCCACAAGTTACAAAATAATTATATTCATTTCATGTGTAGGCCTGTATTTATGCATTAATAGTGTTCTTAAACTGAAAATAAAGAATGAAATTTACCTCTTTAATGTGAAGTTGCTGGAATTTGAAATATTTTTTAAAATAAATCGTGATCTCCCAGGGAACCCCTAGTGACCTCTTGCGGAGCCCTAGGGTTGCATGGAACCCTGGTTGAGAAACCCTGCTGTAAAGCATTGTGGAAGGCTGGGAGACTATTCTGGAAAAAGAGAAATGGCAAAACATAATGACCCCTCTGGACTAAAAGGTGTTGCACTCCAATTTGTGGCTGTTAGTGCTAAAAAGTTACAAATCTGTGTATGCTATTAAAAATTCAGTAAACTGAATAAAATAAAACTTTTCCATGCAGGTGTGGTGAAACCGTCACCAAGCGGGAACAATTTAATGATCTTTCCATTGACTTGCCACGAAGGAAAAAGCTTCTTCCTTCTCGATCAATCCAGGATTCTTTGGACCTCTTTTTCCGGGTATACAATATATATCCTTCTATTTATTATATTTTAAATTTTACTTATTTTTGTAAAAGTTTTTTGAATATTATTTCTAATATAATTTTTTTAAATTGCAAGTTGAATGCAAATCAGTTATATGTTGGGGAGTAATCTTGTGGAAATAAGAGTAGAGTTACATGAATCAAGTTTCTCCATGGGCTTTTTTGGGGTGGGGGTAGGGGGAGAGTATGTCATGGTAAAAGTCCCTGAATGTATTAATTCTGTGTAGGAATCATCATGTGGTAACTGTTGGGCCAAGTTTAACTGGGTTAATCTCAAAACCAAGTTCATTGGAGTTTCTGGTTCTTTTACAGTGTCTTCTGTGTATTTTCTCATGATTATTTGATGTGAGGGGTGATTGTGATGAATGATTGTCTATCCTGAGGTATAAATAAATGCAGTTGTTTGGAGGCAAGAATAGCGAAACTGTGTTTTTTTTTTTTTTTTTGAGTCCTGTTTAAGTGAGGACAAGCACTCCACCAAACTGAGGAGAGAAAAGAAAATATTTGATTTTAAAAGAAATGATGTCAGATTGCAAACCTTGCACGTCTTGTGTCTCTTAGGCAGAGGAGATAGAATACTCCTGTGAGAAGTGCAGTGGAAAATCTGCTCTTGTTACACACAAATTCAGTCGATTTCCTAGGTAGGTATGTGAACTTGGTACAAAAGTTATATGAAAATACTGGCAACCTTTAGGATCTCCGAGATAAAAATATTTAGGGTGCTTGCTGTTGGCCTTAAAATAACTGAATTATATGAATTTAAATTCCAAACAGAATGTCATTCTTGGAAACTAGAAGTTTAGCAAATCATCTTGAAATGCTTCTTTTAAAAGTAAAATTCTCATTGTAAAAAAATGGCAGAACCACAGAAACATATTTGCATTGATATTAGATGTAAAACTATGGGTTGGGCCCCAAATCTATTTCCTGTAGTTGGAAGGATTTTGCTAAGTTCCTATTCCTTCTGTACATTCCTAAGACCCAGTGCTTGCTCTAGAGGGTTGTGAGACCCTGTGGAATAGTGAGGTAGGGCATTCTAGGAAGAGGGAATACTGCAGAAGGAAAGGGAAATTTGCAGCATTACCTTCCTCTGCCCATGGCTAGAGGTAGGATGGAATTTCACTCCGAATCCATACTTTGGAACAAGAAAAACTGGATCCATCTCCAGTATTCATGTTTTAAGAGTGCATAGATTTATAAGAAAGTGATAACAGGCAGAGCCTGTAGTTTTGAAGGTGTATTACTAGAGAGAACTAGTTGTATCTACATAGCAAAAAAAAATATCAGTTTCCATCCCTTCTTGTCTCTTAAAGGGTTTTAATACTTCATCTGAAACGGTACAGCTTCAATGTGATGCTCTCCCTGAATCACAAAGTAGGACAGCAAGTGATTATTCCAAGGTTTTTAACCCTGCAATCACACTGTACAGAAACCACAAGGCCTCCACTTAATCTTGGGTGGAGTGCACAATCAGCCATGTGAGTTCTTCCCCTTATTCCAGTAATAGTATTTATAGATTGGTTTAAGTTGTTACAGTGAAACTTTAATTGATCTCTATTTAATGGTCTTTGGATACAACAGATTAAAATTACATTCAAATGTCACCCCTGAAATAATGGGCAAAAGTCTACGGAGTCTAGACTTTTCTGCAGTCTGCCGAGGGAATCAGTATTGGTTACATTGTATATGTAATGTTGTAATTGATGCTTTTTCATCATTTGCATCAATTTATGTCATTTATACAATTATGTAATTATGCAGATGACCTGAATTAACTTAAAACATTAATTACATCATTATTCAAATGATATAAATTGCTGCTATTACATGAATTTGCATTCAACAGACATTTGGGGTTTAATAGACACCTCTTCCCCACTAGGTCTGTAAATTAAGGTTTTACTGTAAATATAGATTTCCAGGGTTGTGAAAAGTGAATATTTTCTGGTAAAGTAAAAATTAAGACTTACTTGCCATTATTATGTGTGCAGATACTTTAAAAATATTTTTGATCAGTGATTTTCATTTGGAAAATGCAGTTATTTCCTTTGCATGTTCTTGTTAAGAAATTTAATCCTATAAGTTTGATTAATTCTTCCCTTTATTCAGGCCAGGGTCACTGCAAGACCAGGTGTGGGTAACTCTTTTGACCTGGGGTCTGCCCTGTGATCTTTTGCTCTGGCTGAAGACTGTAGGTGGCATGGCCATTGACACTGGGACATTCTCATAGTCTAGGGGACTGACATTTTAGACCTTAACCTCTATCCCAATGGGAAAAATCCACCTCATATTTTGGAGCTTTCAGAATATTTCAGAGGTACAAGTTTACAGTGCTCATTTTGCCCATTCAAACCCTCCCCTAATAGAACAGGTCCCAAAATTTTGGCTCTGCCCATTCTGGGTGGTGCTGGAGGCCACCTGCATCTCTTGGACTGAGAATTGCAGATTTCCACTCCTGCTCTTGATTTTACATGGAACTTGAGAAATGGCAGGTGAGGGATCCTCCAACAATAAAGGCGCCTATTAGGAAAAAGTGAGATGTTGTGATGCTGATCTATGAAACAGCATTGTAGAGAAATCTGCAAATGACTTAAATTGTTTCCATATATTTTGTGACAACTGACAGATAATCCAAAGACTGCTTGTCATAGTTTCTTCAGATGTAGTGTTGACTTGGATCCCCATTAAATGGCTATATGTTTAGTTTTCAGAAATAAACAGTCTTTTTTTTTTATCAGTTCTCGGCCATTGAAAGTGTCCCAGATGGTGAATTCCTGCTCTGTAACCACTTCTACACCTTGTCGGTGAGTAGCATGATTTTAAGGTATCTGAAAAAAAGACCAAAATGGATAAGTCTGTAGAAATTGATTTTGTGCTAAATATTTTTCCCTATTTTTAAAATTTTTGTACATTATTTTATATTGTTACATCAATTTTGGTACATAATTTTATATTGAAATAATACAGAATGGGAATTAATGAGTGTGTTAAGCTTTTTAAAAAGATTGTTTTGCTCATAAGATTGTTTTAAGATTGTATGTGATTAGTAACCAAAAGCCAGAAAGATCACATTTAAATTCAGTAATGTTTAATTAATGCAGCTGTTTCAAGTTACTTTAGTTTCATGGCAGTGCATGCTGTAGTTGTAAATGTGGTTGGGCTGCCAAGCGCCTGAATTTTGATTATGTGACTGCAGGGCCGCTGCAATGGCCATAACTTTGAGGACTGGTCATAACTACCATTCGTTCAGCACCATCATAACTTTGAATGGTCACTGAGTGAATGGTCGTTAAGCGAGGACTACCTATAGTCTGATCCAGCAAAGCTTTTCCTAAGGTAATGCATTACTAAGGCACTGATTACTCTAGACTGATCACTTGGTAGCTTTATGGAAACATATTTTTCTTTATCAGAACTGAGAAAAATATAGTGCATACAGGTTTAATGTTTAAAAAATATATTAAATATTTAATGAGAGCATTAGATATTCTACTATGAAATGAAGTTTTGCATGAAACGTTCTACATAATATATACAGTGGGGCAAAAAAGTATTTAGTCAGCCACCAATTGTGCAAGTTCTCCCACTTAAAAAGATGAGAGAGGCCTGTAATTGACATCATAGGTAGACCTCAACTATGAGAGACAAAATGAGAAAACAAATCCAGACAATCACATTGTCTGATTCGGAAAGAATTTATTTGCAAATTATGGTGGAAAATAAGTATTTGGTCAATATCAAAAGTTCATCTCAATACTTTGTTATATATCCTTTGTTGGCAATGACAGAGGTCAAACGTTTTCTGTAAGTCTTCACAAGGTTGGCACACACTGTTGCTGGTATGTTGGCCCATTCCTCCATGCAGATCTCCTCTAGAGCAGTGATGTTTTGGGGCTGTCACTGGGCAACACGGACTTTCAACTCCTTCCAAAGGTTTTCTATGGGGTTGAGATCTGGAGACTGGCTAGGCCACTCCAGGACCTTGAAATGCTTCTTACGAAGCCACTCCTTCGTTGCCCGGGCGGTGTGTTTGGGATCATTGTCATGCTGAAAGACCCAGCCACGTTTCATCTTCAATGCCCTTGCTGATGGAAGGAGGTTTGCACTCAAAATCTCACGATACATGGCCCCATTCATTCTTTCCTGTACACGGAACAGTCGTCCTGGTCCCTTTGCGGAGAAACAGCCCCAAAGCATGATGTTGCCACCCCCATGCTTCACAGTAGGTATGGTGTTCTTTGGATGCAACTCAGCATTCTCTCTCCTCCAAACACGATGAGTTGTGTTTCTACCAAACAGTTCTACTTTGGTTTCATCTGACCATATGACATTCTCCCAATCCTCTTCTGGATCATCCAAATGCTCTCTAGCAAACTTCAGACGGGCCCGGACATGTACTGGCTTAAGCAGGGGGACACGTCTGGCACTGTAGGATCTGAGTCCCTGGCGGCGTAGTGTGTTACTGATGGTAGCCTTTGTTACGTTGGTCCCAGCTCTCTGCAGGTCATTCACTAGGTCCCCCCGTGTGGTTCTGGGACTTTTGCTCACCGTTCTTGTGATCATTTTGACCCCACGGGGTGAGATCTTGCATGGAGCCCCAGATCGAGGGAGATTATCAGTGGTCTTGTATGTCTTCCATTTTCTAATTATTGCTCCCACAGTTGATTTCTTCACACCAAGCTGCTTGCCTATTGCAGATTCAGTCTTCCCAGCCTGGTGCAGGTCTACAATTTTGTTTCTGGTGTCCTTCGACAGCTCTTTGGTCTTCACCATAGTGGAGTTTGGAGTGTGACTGTTTGAAGTTGTGGACAGGTGTCTTTTATACTGATAACAAGTTCAAACAGGTGCCATTACTACAGGTAATGAGTGGAGGACAGAGGAGCCTCTTAAAGAAGAAGTTACAGGTCTGTGAGAGCCAGAAATCTTGCTTGTTTGTAGGTGACCAAATACTTATTTTCCACCATAATTTGCAAATAAATTCTTTCCGAATCAGACAATGTGATTGTCTGGATTTGTTTTCTCATTTTGTCTCTCATAGTTGAGGTCTACCTATGATGTCAATTACAGGCCTCTCTCATCTTTTTAAGTGGGAGAACTTGCACAATTGGTGGCTGACTAAATACTTTTTTGCCCCACTGTATATGGTCCAGTTCAAAGTTGCTGACCTATTATAAAATGTCTCTCTCTCTCTCTCTCTCTCTCTCTCTTTTTTTTTTTTTTAAAAAGGCCTATTTACCAGTGAATATGAACTTGAGCCCAAATTAGTAACAATTCATTTTTCTGCTCAAGAGTCCCAGGAATATTAATGTTTGCCTTATAAAGAATTTTCTAAATGTTAGATTGAGGTAGTGTTTTGAATTGACTTTGCAGAAGGTTACTATTTGAATAAATCCTGGTATTATAGTTTGTCATTGGCCTAGCTGTTCTGTGAAGATTTTTGTAAGCTGATGTCAATCAGTACCATTAGAAGTTTTTTTTTTAAAAAAAAAACATGGTGAATTAAAGTTCTTTTTTTTTCCAGAAAATACTCATTCAAGTATAAAAGTCCCATTTTAAATTCTTTGGATTCAGACAGTGAAGATGAACCATTAAAACGTCCTGTTGCAAACAGTCAGAAACTCTGTGATTTCCAGAGCAGGGAACAGCAGCAAGAGGAGCTTGAGAAAGTAAGAAAAGAACTTGGTAGAAGGAGCATGTATTGTGACCAGATAACATTTTTTGTGGCAATTACATATTTTTTTACTTTAAAAAAGAGTGGCCTCCAGTGGCTGCAGAGGATATGGCAGTTGTATAGGGATGCCCTTAGGAGGAGCAGGGCTGAAGTTTTTGACACTAGTTTCATTCATTCATTCACTCACTCACTCACTCACTTACATGGTTTAAGTATCCTCAACACTCAAAGCCAGACTTTCCTTTGGTGATGTCAGAACAATTCTATATATCAAAGTAATGTTGAATTGGGGTTGTATGTTCAGAATGTCTAGTTCATTTTTACTTCCATGGTAGTATCCTGAGAGAGGATAGATAGGTAGGTAGATAGATAGACAGACAGATCTCAATGAGTTTTGGCTTTTATTTATCTGCAGGGATCAAAGAAAAATAAAACAGAAAATCATAAGTCTCCAGAGTCAGTAAATAGTGGACTTGAAATAATGAGTGAAGATGAACTTCTAGCAGCTGTCCTGGAGATTAGTAAACGTGAAGCATCGCTGTCAAGCCACGATGAAGACAAGCCCACAAATAGTCCAGATACCGGCTTTGGAGACGATGAGATGCAAGAGTTGCCGGAGAATATGGAACTTAAGGATGCTGATAAACCCAAAGCTGCTGCAGAGTCTGGTAAGAGTGGGAAGAGCAATAAAAATCTGGAGTTTAAGTGACAGTGTATGGAGTGGGCTGGCGAGCAACTAGGTCGAAGGCTGCTCTCCTCTTTGCCAGGAGGCTATAAAAAGCCATCTGTTGACCTGGTGACCTTACAGAATGGACAGGGTCATTGGGTTTTGTCTGCTTGCTTTACTGTTATTTTGGGGGTGGTGATGAAGGAGACTAGGATGGAAATGAGTTCATCTCCCAAACACCTACTTCTCCCATTCCTACCCTTATTTTCATACTTTTTTTTTTAACCTCAAAATCACACTGCTGAAATTCTATTGAGTAGGCATCTCATTTCAATGCTTTAATTTCAACTCATTTTTACGGGGTAGGTATTAAGAGTTGTAGTGGGGATGGTCCACCTCCCTGAACTATTATGCTCTAATCCCATCTTTATTTGGGGGAGGGAAGAAAAGCAATGAGCTGGGCCACCAATATTTGGAGAAAACTATTTTGAGTCCATTTTTATTGATGTAAAATTATTTGTATTAAATTACATTTTTAAAAAGATTGAACTGTTATGTCATAGTGCCTTGCATCTTAAAATGTGCAGTGAAGTTTATGCCCAGGAAATTTTATTATAGAATTCATAATGAGTAGTGAATAAAAATACAACGGAAAATGAAGCAAAACTGTCTTTTTTATTGTAGGAATCTCTTTTAAAAATGTGGATAGAATGTTAAGTCAGAATTGGGAAAGGCAAAAGTAAAAATTGGGGATAAATTTCACGTCTTGATTTCCATCATATTCTGGTGTTTCAGCGTTTAACACAGCGTTTTAGCGTTATACACACTAAAGACTTGATCAATTGGAAAACATTAAATTAAACGGTCACTCATGCCCTTGTCATCTCCCACATAGACTATTGTAATGCGCTCTACATGGGGCTACCCTTGAAGAATATCCGGAAGCTACAGTTGGTGCAGAATGCGGCCGCGCAGACAATTTTAGGTGCACCTAGATCAGCATATATAACACCTTTGCTCCGCGAACTGCATTGGGTGCCGGTTTGCTTCCGGGTCCAATTCAAGGTGTTGGTTATTACCTTTAAAGCCCTACATGGCATGGGGCCAGGATACCTGAGAGACTGTCTTATCCCCATATCATCGACCCGACTCGACCCATCATTCAGAGAGGGCTTGCTACAGACCCCATCAATTTCATCTAGTGGGGTCCAGGAGACGGGCCTTCTCTGTAGTGGCGCCCGCCCTTTGGAATATCTTGCCCCCAGAGTTGAGGCAGGTTTCCTCCCTCCCGACCTTTAGGAAAGATCTGAAAACCTGGTTCTGCCGCCTAGCGTGGGAGGGGAAAGGTAATAGCTCCTCCTGGGGGTGGTTAATACCATAATGTCCTCCCTTTTATTTGAAATCAATTCGCCAAATTTGGATTTTATATTTATTTATATTATGCTAATTAAATTGTAATTTTATATTTGTATTTTAAACTTGATTTTATTGAAAACCGCCCAAGGTCCCCCATTGGGGGAGATGGGCGGTCATATATATTAAATAAATAAATAAGTACTGAAAGCAATTCTTTCCTCTCCCCGCATATCCTATCTTTTCCAAAATAATCACAAACTAATAGATTCATTTTGCTCTTGGGATCTGAGTGGCACGAAAAAGATTTAGCCCAAATATAGGCAGTCTGTTGTCCTAGGGCTGCATGTGGCTCTCAAGTTCTTTCTTTTTCTGCTGAAATCTGTCAGCATAGTTTATTTATTTATTTATTGGATTTATATTACCACCCATCTTCTCCGCAAGGAGAACTCTGGGCGGTTCACAACCAAAGTTCCTTACCTCCTATTATAAGGTAAGGAAGATATAAACATTAATGTGAGAACATAAATAGGCACATCACACAAAAAATAATCCCCGCTTATAAAATGCACTTCTGTTCACATGTGTAATAAGGTTCTTTGGTCACCCTTACATACATCCCTATTGAACGTGGTGGTCATTAAAAGGGTGGTGGTGTTGTTTATTCGTTCAGTCGCTTCCGACTCTTTGTGACTTCATGGACCAGCCCATGCCAGAGCTTCCTGTCAGCCGTCACCATCCTCAGCTCCCCCATGGTCGAGTCCGTCACCTCCAGAATATCATCCATCCATCTTGCCCTTGGTCGGCCCCTCTTCCTTTTGCCTTCCACTTTCCCTAACATCAGCTTCTTCTCCAGGGTATCCTGTCTTCTCATTATGTGGCCAAAGTACTTCAGTTTTGCTTTTAATATCATTCCCTCAAGTGAGCAGTCTAGCTTTATTTCCTGGAGTATGGACTGGTTTGATCTTCTTGCAGTCCAAGGCGCACTCAGAATTTTCCTCCAACACCACAGTTCAAAAGCATCTATCTTCCTTCGCTCAGCCTTTCTTATGGTCCAGCTCTCGCAGCCATAGGTTACTACGGGGAATGCCATTGCTTTGACTATGCGGATCTTTGTTGTCAGTGTTATGTCTCTGCTCTTAACTATTTTATCAAGATTTGTCATTGCTCTCCTCCCAAGAAGTAGACGTCTTCTGATTTCCTGGCTGCAGTCAGCGTCTGCAGTAATCTTTGCGCCTAGAAATACAAAGTCTGTCACTGCCTCCACTTTTTCTCCCTCTATTTGCCAGTCATCAATCAAGCTCGTTGCCATAATCTTGGTTTTTTTGAGGTTTAACTGCAACCCAGCTTTTGCACTTTCTTCTTTCACCTTCATCATAAGGCTCCTCAGCTCCTCCTCGCTTTCAGCCATCAAAGTGATATCATCTGCATATCTGAGTTTGTTAATGTTTCTTCCAGCGATTTTAACTCCAGCCTTGGATTCATGAAGTCCAGCATGTCGCATGATGTGTTCTGCGTACAGGTTGAATAGGTAGGGTGAGAGTATACAGCCCTGTCGTACTCCTTTCCCAATCTTAAACCAGTCCGTTGTTCCGTGCTCTGTTCTTACCGTTGCTACTTGGTCGTTATACAGATTCCTCAGGAGGCAGACAAGATGACTTGGTATCCCCATACCACCAAGAACTTGCCACAATTTGTTATGATCCACACAGTCAAAGGCTTTAGAATAGTCAATAAAACAAAAATAGACATTTTTCTGAAACTCCCTGGCTTTCTCCATTATCCAGCGGATATTGGCAATTTGGTCTCTAGTTCCTCTGCCTTTTCTAAACCCAGCTTGTACTTCTGGCAATTCTCGCTCCATGAATTACTGGAGCCTTGCAAGATCTTGAGCATTACCTTACTGGCATGTGAAATAAGTGCCACTGTTCGATAGTTTGAACATTCTTTAGTGCTTCCCTTTTTTGGTATGGGGATATAAGTTGACTTTTTCCAATCTGATGGCCATTCTTGTGTTTTCCAAATTTGCTGGCATATGGCATGCATCACCTTGACAGCATCATCTTGCAAGATTTTAAACAGTTCAGCTGGGATACCGTTGTCTCCTGCTGCCTTGTTATTAGCAATGCTTCTTAAGGCCCATTCAACCTCACTCTTCAGGATATCTGGCTCTAACTCACTGACCACACCGTCAAAGCTATCCCTGATATTATTATCCTTCCTGTACAGATCTTCTGTATATTCTTGCCACCTTTTCTTGATCTCTTCTGCTTCTGTTAGGTCCTTTCCATCTTTGTTTTTGATCATACCCATTTTTGCCTGGAATTTACCTCCGATGTTTCTAATTTTCTGGAAGAGGTCTCTTGTCCTTCCTATTTTATTATCTTCTTCCACTTCCGCACATTGCTTGTTTAAAAATAATTCCTTATCTCTTCTGGCTAACCTCTGGAATTTTGCATTTAATTGGGCATATCTTCCCCTATCACTGTTGCCTTTTTCTTTCCTTCTTTCTTGGGCTACATCCAGTGTCTCAGCAGACAGCCATCTTGCCTTCTTGGTTTTCTTTTTCTTTGGGACATTTTTTGTTGCCGCCTCCTGAACAATGTTGCGAACTTCTGTCCATAGCTCTTCCGGGACCCTATCTACTAAATCTAGTCCCTTAAATCTATTCACTTCCACTGCATATTCATTAGGAATGTTAGTGAGCTCATATCTAACTGATCTGTGGGTCTTCCCTATTCTCTTTAGTCTGATTCTAAATTGTGCAATAAGAAGTTCGTGATCTGAACTACAGTCAGCTCCAGGTCTTGTTTTTACCGACTGTATAGATGTCTGCCACCTTTGGCTGCAAAGGATGTAGTCAATCTGATTTCGGTGTCGACCATCTGGTGAAGTCCATGTATAAAGTCGTCTTTTAGGTTGCTGGAAGAGAGTGTTTGTTATGCACAGTGAGTTGTCTTGGCAAAATTCTATCAGCCTATGTCCTGCTTCATTTTGTTCTGCCAGACCATGCTTGCCTGTAATTCCAGGTGTCGTTTGACTACCCACCTTAGCATTCCAGTCTCCTGTAATGAAAATCACATCTCGTTTTGGTGTATTATCCAGTAGGTGCTGCTGATCCTCATAGAACTGATCTACTTCTGCTTCTTCAGCATCTGTGGTTGGGGCGTATATTTGGATCACTGTGATGTTAAATGGCTTACCCTGAATTCGAATTGAGATCATTCTATCGTTTTTTGGATTGTATCCAAGCACTGCTTTAGCCACTTTATTATTAATTATGAAGGCTACTCCATTTCTTCTGTGGTCCTCTTGTCCACAGTAGTAGATCTGGTGGTCATCTGATGTGAAGTGGCCCATTCCAGTCCATTCCAGTTCATTGACACCCAAAATGTCTATATTTAATCTTGACATCTCACCAATAACCACATCTAATTTGCCCTGGCTCATAGATCTTACATTCCAGGTTCCTATGGTGTGTTGATCTTTAGAACATCGGATTCGTCGTTCACCACCAGCACTGTCGGCCGCTAGCCGTCCTTTCGGCTTTGAGCTAGCTGCGTCATCACATCTGGGGCTAGTTGAACTTATCCTCTGTTCCTCCCCAGTAGCATTTTGACCATCTTCCGACCTGGGAGTCCCATCTTCCGATGGTATACCGACATATCTCTGGTTGTACTGATCCATTTAGTTTTCACAGCAAGAATACTGGGGTGGGTTGCCATTACCTTCCCCAGGGATCGTATTTAGTCTGACCTCTCTGCCACAACCTTCCCGTCTTGGGTGTCCCTTCACGGTTTAGCTCATGGTGCTCATTGAGGTGCTCAAGCTCCAGCACCACGACAAGGTAACGATCTCCTTTGCTGGAGGTTACCCATCCTTAATTTACCCAGTTGCCATTCAGCCAGCAGCCCCCACAACAACAACTGCAAACAAATTAAGACATAATTTTGTTTCCATAGGTTTTGTCAACTTCACTGAGATAACTAAAGATTTTGATGAAAATAAGGAGAACAAAACTCCAGAAGGCACTCAGGGGGAAGTTGATTGGCTGCAACAGTACGATATGGAGAGGGAAAGGGAGGAGCAAGAACTTCAGCAGGCTTTGGCTCAGAGCCTCCAAGAACAAGTAAGAGCCGATACACCATTCGTGGCGATAAAAGATGATGTGTGGCAGTCTCAGCATCTCTAGGGAGATAATTCTTTTTACCTCACTTTGCAATATGGCACTGCATCATTTTGTTTCATAATTTCAAACTTAAGAAACCTGTTTTTATGAACAAGGTTTTTACAGGGACCTTTTAGCCAAGGTATGTCTTACTGAATTTAGTGCATTTTTTAAAACAGCAATTTTAGCAAATTTGGATTCGGCAGTCTAGTGGGGACATTGTCCATCAGATGTGTTCTATAATATTTTTCTTACATTCTGTTTCTACTTATTTTATTTTCTCATGGTCTTTCAAAAATTATTATTCCTACATAAATTCCCTGGTGACCTTTCTCATTTTTGTTGAAAACAATTTTTATGACTAGGCAGGAAGAGATCATGGGTTCTCTTTCCATGATCTTAGGGCAGTTGAAAATATAACTTACAGTAACCCATCTTGAGTCAATGGTTTCTCCTCATTTAATAGTTTAGTATTCAAGAATCCATATTTAAATGACTATAGGTATTCATCCCATGTTTGGTCTAGTGGTTAAGGTGCTGGCTAGAAACCAGGAGACACAGAGTTCTAGTCCCGCCTTAGGCCTGAAAGCCGGCTTGGTGACCTTGGGCCAGTCACTCTCCCTCAGCCCAACTCACCTCACGGTGATGGTTGTGGGGAAAATAGGAGGAAGGAGTATTTGGTATGTTCGCCGCCTTAAGTTATTTATAAAAATAATAAAGGTGGGATAGTAAGTAAGTAAATAAATAAATAAATAAATAAATGCTTCTAAATTATATTTTGGAAAAATAGCTTTACAGTTAAGAATTGTTTATGGAAAATTTTGCTTTTGTTGTCTCCCCTGACATGATATCCATAATTGAGCTATTTTTCATTTTACTATAATCATCCTCCTTTTGATGAGATCTTTGTTTGTTCATTTATATATTATTTTATGCCCCAAAGACCCTCAAAGTATGTATAAAAAGTCCAAAAAAATAAATAAAAGCAATGTAATTACAAAATAAATCAATAAGAATTAATAGGCCCTCTCTCCCATCTTATTCAGCATCTATCTGAAACAGCTAGAATAGATAATCTGTCTGTTTGGAGTTAGGTATTATCTATATGATAATGATACCCAGGTTTATTATTTATCCCCAGGAGATGTAATGGAAGTTCTGACCCAGTGCCTAGAGGCTGTAAGAAACTGGATTGGGGGGCGGGGAAACAGCCTACAACTGGTTGTCAGCAAGACAGAGCTAGTTCAGAAACCTTCTGATGCCATGGACATCTCTTCTATAACTCTTGGTGGGTAGGACTTCCCCTGAAGGAGGTGATGTGCAGCCTGAGGCTCTTCTGGACTCATGGCTCCTGCTGGAACAGCAGGTGGGACCGGTGGACAGAAGAGCCTTTCGCCAGCTTCAGTGGGTCCACCAGTTGCACCCTTTCCTGGACCAGATGGCACTGATTATTATACTAATATATTAACTCATGCCTTTGTCATCTTTCAATTAGACTAGTGCAATTTACTTTACATGGGCTGCCCTTAAAGATGGCACAGAAGCTATAACAGGCACAGTAAGCTTCCAGGCCCACTCCAAGGCCCTGGTACAGCTTGGGCTCTGACTTACATGGTCTAATGAGGAGGAGATGCTTTGGGTATCCACCCTGAAAAAAATCAAGCTGGCACCTGGAGACAGACTTTCTCTGTAGTAGCTCTCTCCCTCTGAAACTGCTTGTTCCCGAAGATTAGGTATGGCCCTACTCTGTCCTGGAAAATGACAAAAGCAATTTTTTTAAAGAGAACATTTGGCCTTCTTTAAGAGCAGCTGTGGGTTTATTTATAGTTTTTAATAGTTTTGTTTTTAATTCATTGGTTTTCTGAACAGATATGATTTTATCACTTCTAAGTTACAAGGGGCCTAGAATCAAAAGTAGGCAGGATATAAATGTTAAGTATCAACAGTCAAAACTGGGAACAGTTAATAACTAAGGAGATATAAATTATAGGATGAAGTATGTATGAGAGAAAATAATGCCTCAATTTTTTTTATTGGCAAGAAAGATGGGAATACAATGAGGGATTTATACAGCTTGGAAGGCCCCATTATGCATATTAATGAGCTGCCTCTCAAAGTATGGTAAAAATAGAGTCCTTCTGAGGTATGCATCTCATTCACTACCTGCTTAAAAGATTTCATTTATATACTTTCATAACTATTTACAAATCCATAAAGAAACTAAGTGGACATGGAGGCAGCTGTTATGTGAATTGTAACTGATGAGGTTAAGAAGGAACAAAAACCTTTCAAATGTGTTTGCCCATTTATTGTATTGTTTAGTAGTAAAAAAAGAGGTACCTAAAGCTACAGAAGCTATGAATCTGCAAGCCTTGATATTCTTAGTTTTTTTCTAAATGAAGACAGTTCCTCCCATACTGTTTATTCAGACATGCGTCCTCAGCTATATTTAAGTAGAGTGTACCATACATTTTGCTATATAGAGAAAATTTTTGTTCTTGTGGTTTGCTTGAGAAGTAGTTCACATTCACTGAAGAACTTTGAAAGAAAAAATTGTAGAGAGCATGTTGTGAGGTTGCATACTAACCTCAAGCAGTGTCTGTGGGAAAAACGAGCAATCATAAAACAGGAAGTGTCTTGGGGAACTAAGCTTGAATCTCTACCCCAGCAGGAGGCGCGGGAGCAGAAAGAGGATGACGATCTTAAACGTGCCACTGAATTAAGTCTACAAGGTGAGATACACAACAGAAAATAGGGACATCTTTTAAGAGCATAACGTAATTGTCTGGAGAAAAGAGAGATTTGCTTTTGTAATACAAGTAAATTCTAGTGGTCAGCTCTGAATACACAGCATGTAGCCATTCCTCTCTGTTTGAAAAGTAGATATAGGTGATTTAGACTAATCCCCAAATATTCTCAGAATGTAATTTTCTACAACTTTTCAGTAAATCTCTATGTCATCATTTTTTATTTTAAAAGACTAAATGGTTCTACCTTTTGTGAAGGTGATGGTACATACAACTTCAGTGGTATATAATGTCATATATACTGTACATGAAGCCACATACAACTGAATTGCAAAAAGTACTTCACTAGCAGTACATGTTATATAGGGAAACTATAAACAAAAGTAGTTAAAGTTTTAGCCATTAGTGTGAAGTGGATATGGTGCTGGCAGCCCTGTAATCAAGCAGAATACAGAGTCCCAGCAGTTTTTTATGGCTCCTTCCCCCATCTGTTTTATTCCCTTAACCACAATTTGAGTATGCCTTGTTAGCATGCTCCACTCTATTTCATAAATTCTAACCCAGGTTACAGCAAGCAAGCCTGCTGTGGATTTCCTAATTTGTGAAAAATTGAGAATAAGAGGTTTCTGCTAAAATAATTATTGGTTATCTGAATTGTAGGTTTAATTTCCTGAGATTCAACTCAGGTTTGATGATCTGCAGAGGAAGTTGTAAAAAATAGCAAGAGTTGTGTATTTTTGTTCTGTCATGGTGCCAAAGTAGAGCTAGTTTATATAGCAGTGGGAGATGAGCTGCAATTTCTTCAAAATATTTTATGTATTTTACTATGATAATTCACTGAAACTATTTTAAGTTAAGATGTTCTACAATAACTTAGCGTAAATTTTCTGTTTCTTCAAGTAATGTGCCATGTATTTTTGTCATTGATGCAAATAGTAAATATGTGTTACTTTGGTAGCACCTTACTTTTTAACCAGTGCAAAAACATTTAAAAACTGCATTTTTGGAAAGAAAGTTTTTTCCCCCATAAACTGATGCTGTTTGCATTCTAAAAATGTAACTTTATACCCAAAGTAATTATACAGTAATTAATGCTTGCTGTGGCTCTGAATATAATATAGGTTACTTCCTTTAATAAAGAGAGGTTACATATTTTGTATTTCTAGTGAGACAATATATTGTGCATTGGACTGTAAAGTTTTGTCATCTCTGTTTTATGCACATCATCAGGAATCTTATGCAGTATCCTTTTCATGCTGTTTAGAATTTAACAGTTCTCTCCTGGATAGTCTTGGCTCTGATGAGGACTCTGGGAATGAGGATTTTCTAGACATGGAGTACTCTGAAGCAGAAGCTGAGGAACTGAAAAGAAATGCTGAGGTGATGATCTGGAAAACCAGGGGATGAACACTTGCATTTTTTACAGGTGGTAAATGCTTAAGGGAGGTTTCATGGCTTGGATAGTTCAGTCTGTATAATATGGCACATTGGGTCATCTTTATTAAGCTTTCTCAGTTGTGACCAACAGTGAGTGACAGTGGATTATGGGTAATATTGGTCCTCAGAGATGCAGGTTCAAATAACTGCCTCAGGGCAGGCCAAAAACAATTTGCTTCCTAAAGTGAAACAGCAAATGTGTTTTCCTTATGCCCAACAGACTGAAAAGCAAACTCTCAAAACCTAGCCAAATTTCATTCTTCCCTGAGAGGAAAAAATCTTGGTTTGGCAGAAGTTGTACAGTTCACAAGTTAAGTGCAATACCTGTTATGTCAGTGAGCTCCACATCAGGCTGTGTTTGTAAAAAGCCATCCTCAGCTGTCCTGTTTTTCATGCTGAAAGGATTGTAGTCATGAGAACTAGAATTGGGAAAAACATGGAAACATGAAGTGACTTTTACCAGCTAGTTAGATTTGCCTGGATAAGGATAGCTTGGCTTTAGTGATTCACGTCCTTGTACTCTTTCACTTATCACCCCACATGTATGAGATTGTCCTTGAAGACAGTGCAGAATCTTTAATATAAAGTATGATGGCTATAGTATTGACTCAGGGTCGGTGGGCCATATTATATCACCGTTTTTTTATTTTCACTGGCAATCAGTTGAAGACCCTAATGTGAGGGTCTTGCATACTGGCATAGCAACTTGCAAGGGGACTTTCTTCATAGTATCCTCCAGGTCATAGAATATCCTCCCTTGAGAGGTTCATAAACCTTTGCCTTGCTTTTTTTTTTCTTTTGGTCATAGAAATTTCTGCTGCTATATGTTTTGTATTTTGACATTTTAGTCTTATTTGTTTGTCATATATTTTGCTCTTAGAGTACTTGCCGTAGGGCAACTAACACATCTTAGAGATAAATGAGTAGAATAAATTGGACTGTTATAGGAAAACAGAATCAACTATGGACAGTCATGTAATTCATGAGTAATTAGAAGTCAGTCCCATTGATGTCTGTGAGACTTTCAGATAAATAGACATAGTGTCAGGCCCAGCCCAAGAACAACGAAGAGTCAGTGCATTCAAACTCCAGTTCTTTATTTGCTCACCCCGTACAGACAGAATCTTGCCAGACTAAAGCTACTCTAACTAACCTAAGGGGAAATAACCTGGGAGACCCTAGGGCGGGGCTACCCTGAACCTCTTCATTTTCCCACCATCGCTGTCCGGACTGTGCGTCCGCTTATCTCCTCCACCTCCTTGGAATGTGCTCCGTCCTTCCTGAGAACCAGCGGCACCGCCGAAATCCACCTCATCACACATTTAACGACCCTCCTTTAGATGATAAAAGGACTTAAAAATTACATCTCAATATAACCATGACCTAGCCCCAGGTGTAAGGTCACACAGCTACCTAGGAACATATTTAGGATTCCCTTACCAACTTTGCTCAGACTGAAGAAGCTCCTTGGATAAGGAGCGAAACGTTTCTACTAAGAAAATAGAAATCCAGTTGACATGATTCAAGCTACAGACAATTCCACCTGGATGACTGAGAACCTTCATAGACACCTCATCACACACTCCCTTCAGAGACACATTCCACAACACATAGGATTTGAATTGTCTGTCTCTTGTGCTTCTTTCCTATTCCTCTTCTGTGTTTTCAATAGTGAGCCTTTTTAAAGATTTGTAGGCTATATCTGGTGTTGCATGGGCTATTTGGGTGAGTTCTGAAAGCAGTTAGTATTGATACTAAACATGGTAGGAGGTAGAAAGTTTGAACAGAGGAAGGTGCATGTTGGGTGAGTTACTGCTCAACCCCCATTGAAGCTAAGAGAAAACCCAATGTATGCAGCTCACATTCCAGCTTCCCTAAATGGTGAATATGAAAGCTTAGAGACTTCCCTAAGAAGTATATTTAGATATTCCCTAAATATCTCTAGGAAGCAATAAGAGATAAACAATTAAACTGAATCAGCAAGGTTATTTCCTCTCCTAACCAAAACCTATCACAAATTCTAACTAAATTATTTGGCTGAATTGTTTTGGAAACATTCAGATCCATTGTCTGCTGGCAGTTAGTTGATGCACGTAGAGAGTCACAGTGGTGACGTTGGAGAAACTATGCAGAGACGGTTACAACATGAACACAAATATGCTTTAAGCCCAGAAAACAAAACATTAGGAAGAAAATCAGACTGGCTCTGCCCTAAGTCCTATAGGTACAAGAGGGATGGAAGAGAAAGCACAGGCTTTCAAGGTTCTGTTACTGTATCCTGTATCCATAAAATATAATTCCAGTCTTAACTTGTGGAGTCGGTTTCATGGTCTGGCCTTCCTCAAAAGACCATCAGTGCATTTGTGAATGTGCAGGGAGTGGAAATGGAGCATTGGCAGTGAGTCGTCTTGTTCCATCTTTCCCTGTCCCTGAGGTACTGCTATAAGGAGAGTAGAGCAGTGGTAAGCAACACATCAGGAAAGCCCAGTTGGTTTCTAGGGTCCATTTCCCGCAAGGCTTACTTGCCAATCTTGTGTTATTACCACTGATCCAGCTGATAGGCGATAACAACAATAGCAACACTTTATTAAACTTGGATGCCACCTGACTCAACTATTCTGGGCAGCTCACAACAATCAAAGGAATTATGTGATTAGTTTCTCACCTTTTTATATTTCCTTCATTTTGGGGTGGGGGGGGGCTGCCCATGTACTTTTGCCAGAGTTACATCTTGGAAAGGGGATAGAGAGCCACAGTTGCATAGCAGTTGAGAGACTAAACCAAAGATGCCTATTACCTACCTTTCTCATGAGTAGGTGGAATGGGCAGTGACAAGTGGATGGCACCATCCTGGTTTTATTACCTGCATGAAGACCTTCGATTTGCTTCATGGTAGTGCAGCCCTTTAATACATTAATCCAAAGATGCTTGTATGCATTATACTTATTCTCATGTTAGATGTCTTCCCTCAAGGAAGGAGGTTGGGGTGTAATAACACCTTCATTTACTGAATAACAAAGTGATTATCTTTGACTCAGTAGTAATAGAGAGATGCTATGTATATTTTCTTTAGGAAACCTAAGTTAGAGATTTTTTAAAAATAATTAATTTATTAATTTATTTAGTCCATCCCAGTTAGTACTCAGTGTATTTTAATAACACAATAGAGATTAGTACGTATTTAGCAGTGATATATTTGTGAACTAATAATGATTTGTTTCTGTAGTATGGACTAAGGAAAAATTTGACAGTCATTTTGATCTGGTGTGATCGTGGTTCAATTTAGGGGATAAGGATTTTGTTGATCACACTTTGATGAATGATTTAACTGATTTTTAAAAATGCAATTATTTCTATAAAGTCTGATTTGAGTAAGTATACAAATTTGAAATGAATTATTCCGGTATTTGGTATAGTATGCCCTAATTTTGCTATAAAGTCTCTGTTAAAGTTATATGCCTGATCTATTCAGAAACAAACCAAAGGTAATAATAGGATTCTTTCACAGACAGGAGAGCTTCCTAATTCATATCGTCTCATTAGTATTGTCAGTCATATTGGAGATACATCCTCCTCAGGTAAGAAAAAAGTTACATTTCTGATCCTTCTTATTGTTCTTCTGAGTTGTGTTTTGGGGGCCTTTTCAGTAACAAATTCAAGATGAAGAAAGAAATGTAATATAAATAGTTAATTTTATATGCTTGATTCATTCATTGATTCAATGATTCATCATATTTATGTGGCCGCCCATCTCACAAAACATGACTCTGGGCAGTGTACAATAAAAACCTTAAAACAGTAATATTCGGGGAGATGGGTGGGGATAAATTGAATGAATGAATGAATGAATGAATAAAATATAAAAAATAGTCAACAATTAGAAAATATTAATATTATGATTAAAAGCAGTTTCCATGCAAGTTTACAAAGTGAGGGGTGCCATTAAACAATTTTACATTTATTGATCAATAAATCTTCTATATAAAAAGATTTTGAAGTGTAGTAAAAAAGAAATTAGTCACATTTAAAATAATAAAGCAAATTTGTCTGCAGAAGATGTCATTTCCTAGATACTCCAGCTTGTACATTTCTGCATGAAAGACATCAGAAGCCTGGATATTACATGGACTGCCTTTTCTGCCATAGCAGCTGCCCTATGGAGCATTCTCCCTCCAGAGATTAGGGTGGCAGCCTTTCGTAAAGCCCTAAAGACCCGTTTTTTTTGCCCAGGCCTGGGGCCCCAATTTTGTGAATGGTCCCGCCTCCTGCTCTGCTAGTGACTGTCGATTGTGGTATCTTCCTCGGCTGCTGTGAATTTTAATTTTGATGTTTTTGATGGGAATTGTTTTTAATTTATTTTAAGATTGCTTGCCTCCCAGAGTCACTTGTTGAGATGGGCAGCCATACAAATTGAATGAATGAATGAAGAAATAATTATCTTTGTCTATTCCATTATTTTTAAGGTCACTATATTAGTGATGTATATGATATTCGCAAGCAGGCATGGTTCACATACAATGACCTGGCAGTATCAAGAACTCAAGAGACCTCTGTGCAGAGTGATAGAGACCGGAGTGGCTATATCTTCTTCTATATGCACAAGTAAATATTATTTATATGTTTCCCCATGTAGCGCTTTCTCTTCTCTATTTCATTTCCATCCCTTGTATGGCTTTTCAGTATGAGAATTGTAGGAAACTGAGTGTTACAGCCCTTGCGGGGAGGATATTGTTAAGATAGACATCTTCTACCGTGTATTTGTGTGAAGGCATAAATAGACAGGTATGAAAGATGGTATTCCTGAAACCTAGGCCATAGAGACACAGGGTTTATTCAGATTTCCAGCTTATGCAGCATATGGAAAAATACCAGAATGAAGTCTTTCAAGAACATGTAACAAGAGATGGTTCTTAAAACAAGAGATGGCTTCTATGTGAACTGGCTTAGGCAATGGCACTGAAGTGGAGAAGTACCAGGAGGCATGAGAAGAGTACCCAACTGGAATTACCCAAGCATTGGCAGAAGTTTTAAAAGTGGAAGGGGGCTGTAGTATTTCGGAGCCATCACGCAGAATGAGGTACTGCACTCCGGGCTTTTGGCATTGATTCTTTGTGGATTCCTACCGAGCCTGGCCAGTTAGATTTTGAGTTGAGAGATAAAGGCTTGAGTTTGTGTGAGGGAGGGGGAGAGAGAGCGAGAGAGAGCAAGCAAAGGATTTAAAGCTTTTAGTTCAGAAAACAAATAAACCTGCATTTGTTTCAATGCATCTTGGATCTCTGGATAAGTAAGAACAAATAGCCCTAGAGATTTTGTAAAGAACGTCCTTATGAGCCTCTCTGTGACAGTATAAGAGGCCAGATTGTACTGTATTGTGTAGAATCTCTGCATCATTTCTTTTAAAACATTCCTTTCAGTGCCACTGTGTGTCTTGTGTACATCACGTGCCTTGGCTGCCCTGTATGGCCTCTCGTTGGTTCCTAATGTGAACATCTGTTCTGTTCTCTAGGGATATATTGGATGAATTGCTCGAAACAGAAAAGAACCTGCAACTGCCTGGCATGGAGGTGGGAAAGCCAGTTTGACAGCCCCCGTGAAGAATGTCCCTTTCCCTGAGCACAAAGAGTTAAGAACTTTTGCCTAACGCATAGGAGCCATGAACACGAGGAACTCAGGGCATAGTTGAAAGACAAACTGCTTCAGATAAGAAAGGGCCATTCCACCCCTTTCTTTGAACTTCAGCAGTTAATCTTCTGTTATCCAGAGTTTTTTAAAAAATGTTTTGTTTTTTGTTTTTGCTCTCTGTTGAGCTACTCAGTTTTACCTGCAGTGGAGAGGATCAAGCTAGAGGATTTAAAAACTTCTTCTGAAGCTTATGAAAGCATAATATGAGAGAAGACCACAAGATCACCTATTATTAACAAGTGGAGAAGATCTTACATATGGGTTGACTTTCTTTCTACAGGAGAAAAAGAGAAAGAAAAGAAAAAGCAGTGGCCTGTAAGCTAGACTACATGCATAGTATTCCCTGGAAAGTGCAGATGGTGGCTGACTGGTTAAATGGAAGGAGCAGGCTTTGCTAGAACAGATGGACTTGGACACCTATGATTTGTAACACTCCAGAACCCTTCATTTTTCATCATTTCAAATAATATATACATATATGTGTATTTTAACTTTTTAAAGTTTTTATTCTTTTTGAAGGCATTATTTTCCAAGTACTGCCATTTGCAGAACAGTCCCCGCCCCCCGCCCCGAGTGTGCATGGGTGTACATAGCTCTATATTTCCTGTGTTTCATGGAAGAACTGCCCTGGTTGGGCTGTGATTGGCTGACACTGGAACTGCAAGTCCTACCTTCGGTAGTCCCTTTTCAAGCTGGTGCTAATCAGTAAATGAAACGGAAACAATAGTTCACTTCTGCACTAGCCTTCAGAGCTGCATGTGCTTGAAAGAGTGTCTTTGCTAACTTTACTGTATTGGGCAAATAATAGGGTAACAGAAACACTGAAATATATCTGGGTTTGTTCTAGTTGTGAGGTTGGGAAAAAAAATGAGAAAACTCTCAAGTGATTAGCATTTGCAAGATTCTTCAGAGCAGCAATAGAGGGATTTAGGCACTTAAAAAGTGTTTGAATAACCTGCTTATGTTGGCAGAAACTACATAGAATCCATTTTTGCCAGACCCTCATTTTAGTGCTGGAAGTTAATAACCGTTCTCTCATTTTCACTTTCATAGCAATGAAATTGCTAATAATTGAGGTGTTTCTTGATTTGCTTCAGAGCAAAAAAAATTTTTTTTCTTGAAAAGGTTAACAGCTACATGGAGAAATGTATTTTACCCCTACTTGTTGGGGGGTTTTCTGTTCTTTATTATTAGAACCTTCTGAAACAACATTTTGGGAGTAGACACAAGCCAAGTAGACAATAGAGTTATTCGTTGCTGAAAGGTTTTAAGATTATATAATTGCAGGCAGTATTAGAGAACTCTAAATGACATAATATAGAGGTTACCAACAGAGTAAAAATGCTATCTGATGTAGAAGACAAAGTTCTCAAAAATTACACCCCACCAAAGCATAATATGCTAACTTCTGTCATAATTTTGTACTGTTCACAAAGGTATTTCAGTGTGTTTTTAACAAAGAATAAAGGGATTTTCTTTCAGTAAAGAATATCTCAAAATGTGATAGTCTTGATTCTAGAGTACGACTAGTTTTCCCTTAGTGAAAAGACCCCTTCAGATATTTGCCTGAATCTGAAAGGAAGCTGAACTTCCATTTGCTTGAGCACAAGTACAGCTATCAGTACAATTCAGGGAAAAGCAGGGTTTTTATTGCACTGACAGCTGAGCTTCCATTCAAGTGAATGTTTCTGAGCCATTCGGTTCCTTTTCTGCCCCCTCCAACATCCAGATACATTCTAGAATTTCTTATTAGTGGGATCTGGGGTGGCAGCGTATCTCTTCAGCGCTTGCCGTGGTCTCTTGAGAAGGAGCTCTGAAGAGCTGAGGCCTAAGAGGAGGTGGCAAATTCAGGTTCAGGAGGAAAATAAAATAACTTCCCCCATTCCTCCTCCTAGCAGAAGGTCTTGCTGGGTTTCATTTCCTTCTTTGAATAGAAGGGCCTTATACAACCCATTGTAATTAAACAGTTATAATGTATTTGGTTCCATGCTTAACAGTGAAGCCAAATTAGCTAATATATATGCAGTTGCAGTATTCTAATTCGGTGTCTTCTATAATAAAATGCAGAATTGCCCCAATCCTAGTGTGTAAAGACTGATTTGCTTCATCTAAAGTTGAAGAGTATGTAGCCTGAAATAAGTGTATGTACCTTTGGTAGAAAAATAATTCTTACTCAGTAAGAATTGGTGACTGTTAATCCTGGTTTGCATTTTACAATCAGATCAAATTCTGTGGAAATGCAATGCGTTTGTGCTGCAGTTCATCTATTTTTCTTATATACAGTTTTGATAGTTAATGCTGAAACTGTGCAGACCATTCAGGATTACATTTAAAGCTTCATATTAAATGGTTTTACAAACCATTAACATACTTCCTTTTGAGAAATCATGCCAAGAAACCTTGAAAACCACTTGGGAGCCTGAACTGCAGCTGCTGGTATTTAAAATTCTTTTACTTGTTTGAAAAACAACTGGCTTTTCTTACACTATGTTTTTGGAACAGCATGGTATGGCACACTTTTAGACATCTTGATTCTAGCTTTCTTGATTCTTGATTCTGAAAAGAGCCCTAGCTCTAACCCTAAGTTCACCCAATAGTAGATGAACTTCAGCATATTTTAAATTCCCCTTTTCCTTTTGTCTTAGATCTGTCATACCTTTTTGCTATATTTATTTTTATATGAGAAATAGCCATAATGTGTTTGCACTAAGTAACTAAACTCTTCCCAAAAGTAAAACAAATCTTGTACATACATGACATTTAAAAGGTAGCTCAGGTAGCTTGCTTTAAAAAAAAAAAACTTTAGAAATCACAAGCACTTGTAATTCCCCAGCTATGAGCGTCTACAGTTCTAATTAAACACATAAGTCTGCAGTTATAGAACATTAAGCAGCATTGCTTCCATTTGGATGAAGCCTAGTATTCATATCCGTGACAAGGTGCAAAGGTTTCAGGGAGGTTTCTCTCTTCTGGGCTGCCTTTTCACTTCCTGAGGACACACCAGCATTCAAAGACAGTTCTGTACATCATAGGGCAGAGCTTTCCAAACTCTGTGTCGCGACACAAAAGTGTGTCGCCACACACAGTCTGGTGTGTCGCCACACAACCTGGAAGCGCTGATCATCATCAGCGCTTCCGGGTTTTCCCGTGGCGACACACCAACGGCAGCGCGCAAAAACCTGAAAGTGGCAGCAGCGCTTCCGGGTTTTTGCGCGGGGCCGCAACGGCGGCACTTCCGGGTTTTCCCGCGGCGACACACCAACGGCGGTTGGTGTGTCGCCGCTGGAAAACTTTGGAAAGCCCTGTCATAGGGTCCCTGATGCTAGATGTACTAAGAGAAAGCTGCTTGCATTGCAACTAAATAAAGGGTACTGTAATTCTCTAAAATTGCATGCATGAATATTTCACTTGATGAAGTGAATATTCTGGGAATAAGATTGCCATGTGTTTCTGGAAAAGAACAATTAGGGTGCTTTTTAAAACTAACCTGATGCAGGGAATGAACAGCCCATGAATCAAAGGAAGTTCTTAACACTTTGCTGTTCACCTGCAACAGTAACCCACTTCTTTGCTTCTACTTTCTTTAAGGAGTTTCTTTGGAAAATCTTGGTGGAAGAGAATAAATAAATAGTGGCAAGGGTTTCTTAGCATGTGCATTGAAAAGGATGCCTTGATTTTATGTTGGAAATCACTTTGTATCCCTTGGCACAATGTGGAGCAGCATTTTTCTGTGTTTTAGCAGACCTGTTCTTCTATTCTTCACAATTCTGCTTTTATTCTTTCTTTTTAAATAATGTGTAGATCAATTTCTGAGAAATTAAAGACTCTTTATTAATGCCGAATCTGATTTTTCTTTCTAGAACAATGCAGTGCCTTGAAACTTTTCTGTTGTCCTTACTGCTATTTGATTGCTGGTTTTCCTCCACAACATTGACACTAAAAAACGGTGGTACTTTTTCACATTCATTTTGCATTCTTAGATATTCCAGATTTTGGATTAGTTTAAAATTTGTTTTTGTTTTAAAATGCATAAACCTGTTGGAGAAGACATTGCTGTATATTAAAAACTACTAAAATTCATTATGGAAAAGATGTACATTAGGAGTGGGGTCCATATGCTTCAAAAGCTGAAGGTAAAATTGTTATTGTGAGCCACAAAACTTCAATCCTGTTTGATTTCTCTTTGAGGAATTGAGAGGCTATTTCTGCCAATACGGACTGGGTATAATGTTTCAACGTAGTTTAACTTAACTGTATTTACAACAGTAGTGGCCTGGTGGTAAACTGACCCAGTTCTGTTTATGCTGCTATAAGGTAACTTGCAACTATAAGTTACTGTGGTAACTTGCTGCTTACAAACAAGGATAGCTTCTCATTTTGTGTGAGGATGTTTTATTTGCATTGTTATACATTTCATAAGAGAACTATGGTTCCAGCTGGGATGCTTTGTGCTTTATGGGTCACCTCAAGACTTCCATCTCAGGGCCTGAAAGTCCTGGCTGTTTGGGCGGCATGTTCTTCATTGGCAGCTGAAAACTCTCTAGCTATAATTATGTAGACAGCTGAGCATAGACAAGAGCAGATTAGGGCAGACTCGGAGGGCCAAAACCCTCCTAGATCTGTCGTACCTATATTTTCTTCTATTGCCAAAGCAAGTTTTAAAAAATGTTTTTAAGCAGCAGAAATTGGCTGCTTTTAAGTTGTTCAGTGGTTTCTGGCCAGGCTGCAAGATTGTGATGTCCTTGCTTGGTATCTCAGAGATTTTGGTCCAAACTGTTTTTAAGATTCCAGGTAGGAAAAACTTGCAAGGGAAGTTGATAAGAAAAATAGCACTGGTTGAATCGGGGAGTCCCCTGAGATTGGACCAAATAATTGAGAGCAGCTGGAGTGACAGAGTGTGAGAAAGAGGAGTGAGAGACCAAGTGAGCAAGAGAGTGCTACAGCATGTGCAAAAAAGATGAATAGAGCAAGAGCAATAATTGGGGGGGGGGGTTGCATCACCTGATCTGTGGTGTGAATGGGGGTTTCCCTATAAAAAGAGGGGAGTTGGAAAGTTCTCACCCAGCAGATCAGGTTCTGATAAATGGCAAAATCCATGGGCCTCACCATCAGTCAAAACCCGCCCCAGCCCAACCTCATATTAGGGAAAGTGGTGGGTTTTTTCCCCCCTTCCACTAGCAGGAAATCAATGGATTGCTTTCCTTCATTTGTTCCACAATAAAGCTGTCACGGCAGCCCCACTCACCAGCTTTGTCACCAAGTCATATTGGAGCTTGGCTGTTGGGAAAAAGTAAATTATGCCAATGTAGTTTTGGGCAGCTTCATGGCTGGAGGAAAGTATGTTAAAGCAGCAGCTGTCTGGGTCTGCCCTAAGATAATCTGTAGTGTTAAGGAATCCCTTTTGTCCCTGCAAAACTGCTAGTGGTAGAGAAATCTGAATGCTTCTGTTATCAAGCTTTTTTTTTATAAAAAAAATCAAGTCTGCAACTGGCTGAAGATAATGGCAGGAATATTTCCATTTAGAAGAGTCCTTTTTCCTTCTTGAGAGACATTTGCTTCCATGAAGCCAGTGCAGCAAAATCCTGCTGGGACATTCCAAAGACCTCAAAAAAATCTTCCTCTGACAGATAGTGCTGTGGAATGGAAGAAAAGCACAGATGAGAGAGATGGCGAGGATTACAAACAAGTTTCATGTCCAGTTCTGCTGCAGAGGAATTGAGACTGATGAAGAATGGCTTTGAAAGACAGCTAAATAGATCTACAAGTGTCATGGTTTCCACTCGCCCCCTACAATCTTTGGAAAATGCTTTCACATAAGAGCAAGGTTTCATTTTTACATCTTTGAGGACTAGAAACTTGTACTGCTGACTTAGCACATGGGTCTTGATTGTGCACTTGGATTTAGCTGGATTTGGTGTGAAATGAGCAGTGGGCTATAACTTTCCAAAGTTTTCATGGTGACACACTTTTTAGACATGCATCATTTCGTGACATACTCTTACAGCAGGGCACAAGGCAGGCACTAGGACCTGAGCAGAATCACAGCAGGTTTGGAGGCAGCAAGGCACAGGGCAGGCACTAGGACCTGCGCGGAATCCTGGCAGGGCTCAGAGGCAGCAGCAGCCACGACACACCCAGACAGTGCAGCCAACACACTAACGTGTCCTGACACACAGTTTGGAAAGCTCTGCCCTAGCCTTTGTGCAGACTAGATTACTGTACTATATGGGGAATATGATCTACTGAATGTTACTAGACTAGAAATGAAGTTGGCACCTTACAGGCCAAGAGGTGAGATGCTGTTTTCCCAACCATATAATATAGTGGGCGTTGTATTACTGCACAACTGAATATCAATGAGAAAATTGAGTGGATTCTTAACTATAGGTTTGTTTTTTTCCCTGACAGACAATGGAAACAGTATTTCTATTCTGGTACATTTTTACATACATCTTGGTAAGCTGCACTTACCAAATTTGTGTTTCCGGGCATTATTAAAATCACTACGAATGATAAAATGTTTGCACATACACCAAGCTAAAGTGAGAATATTTTTTCTGAGTTGGCCTCATTTTGTTTTATTCATCTTAGTGTTTTAACTTCACGCCAGATTAAGGAAACTGCCCAAAGCCATTTAGTAAACTTTGTAATGTTTTTATCCTGGATTTTCAGCAAATCTCATCAGCTACTCTTGAAGTACAGGACCCCCCCCCCCCAACCCTGACTGTAGCCCTCCGACCTCTCACCTCCTTCCGGCTGGGATCCACATCCTTGGGTAGGTCTTCTGCAGTTACATTCACCAATTTCTCCAAGGGGTATGCAGAGAATGACAACTTGCCAAAACTCGTCTTGGCAGTAAAAATATCTTTTCCTTCCAAGATTTCCTGAAAGAGAAAAGGGGACGCCCCCAAAGCTATTCCGAGGCATGGCTCTTCTGTACTTGTTTAAAGGAAATTTGAGGAAAGAGAGAAAGGAGTTACAGGCTGGATTTGTCTAAATTAATTCTCTTTGAGATTGTAGATAAGAGGGTTGTGTACTTGAGAAGGGACACTGCAGAGGAAATACCCAATGAATGTGCTGTGGTTGGGGAGCCTTAATGAGATCAAGGAAAATGAAACACACGAATAACAGACCCCGATACATTACAAATTAACTGCAAAATCATTGCTATGACCATTCAGAGCTTCATGTATTTAACAACACTTAGGCCATGGAACGTAGAGTTGGAATCCTTAACAAGTTATAATTCAATTATTTCATGCCTGAATCTTGTTTTGAATTTTATTTTTATTTATTTATCAGATTTTTATCACCGCCCATCTCCCCTTCAAGGAGGGACCCTGGGTGGTTTACAATAAAAACAAATTTTAAAATTCAATACAAGTTATCAATAATATAAATAGAGGATAAAAAACCAAGCCAAGTCCAAAAACCCTAGAGAATTCCTGGAAGCTTGGCACTCGGACAAAGCAGCCATCAACAGACACATAGAGGTAAACAACATTTACATACCATTCATAAGAGAGAATAGAAAAGCCAGAAGACCAGAACACCACCTTGCCAGCAATCATCACCCAGATATGCAAAGATTAACACCAGGATTAGCACCAGAGGAACAATCAAACAGCACAGTATACCCTAATCAAGGAACTATTAACTCAGTCAATCAACCAAGCAGCAAACAACAGCCCAATCAAGGAACTACCAAGGAGAGTACAACACCTCCACCAACACAAGCAGGACAAGCCATGGTACAGTATATAAACAGAGAGCTAGTCCCACTCCCTTTTCGCGCTGAAGATGTTGCCTAGCCTGGCAATGAAACGTCTGCAAGAAAACAAGGCTCAGAGAGCACCAAGGACTCCACAGAGGATGAAAATATAAAATACAATAAAATCCAGATGGTGATAAGTTGTTCTTCAGTTCATAAGTGTATAAAGAGCCGGACTAGGGCACCAGCCATCCCCAAGACTGACTGTTCCCCTCCCAGGCCCGATGGCAAAACCAGGTCTTCATTTTTTTACGGAAGCCCAGGAGAGAGGGGGCTTGCCTTACCTCTGGGGAAAGAATGTTCCAGAGGGCGGGAGCTGCTGCAGAGAAGGCCTGCTTCCTGGACCCCGCCAGATGGAATTTTTTTATAGACGGGGTCCGTAGCATGCCCTCTCTGCATGACCGGGTGGGGCAGGTCGATGTAATGGGGATGAGACGGTCCCTCAGGTAACCTGGACCCATGCCATGTAGGGCTTTAAAGGTAATAACCAACACCTTGAATTGGACCCAGAAGCAGACTGGAACCCAGTGCAGCTCGTGCAGCAAAGGTGTGCCGATCTTGGAGCACCTAGAATCGTCCGGCGGCTGCAGTCTGGATCAGTTGTAGCTTCCAGATACTCTTCAAGGGTAGCCCCATGTAGAGTGCATTACAGTAGTCTATATGGGAGATGACCAGGGCATGAGTGACCGAAGGGACTCTCGATCCAGGAATGGGCGTAACTGGCGCACAATACAAAGTTGAGCAAAGGCCCTCCTGGCCATGACTGCCACCTGCTCTTCAAGCAGGAGTCGTGAGTCCAGGAGGACCCCCAGATTCCACACCGGGTCTGTCTGGGGCAGGGCAACCCCATCCAGAATTAAAGATGACAATTTCCCAGATGCCGAGGAGCCATTAATCCACAGCCACTCCGTCTTACTAGGGTTCAGTCGAAGCCTGTTTTTCCCCATCCAGGCCCTTACAGCCCCCAGGCACTTGGAAAGGGTGGTCACTGCATCACTTATTTCAACCGGGATGGAGATATACAACTGGGTATCATCGACATATTGATGATACCTCACCCCGTGGTGCTGGATGATCTCACCCAGTGGTTTCATGTAGATGTTAAATAGGAGAGGAGAGAGAACCGAACCCTGCGGCACCCCACAAAGGACGGGCCGGGGCCCAGATCTCTCGCTCCCTATCAACACCAACTGGGACTGGCCCTGGAGGAAGGAGGCGAACCAGCGCAACACCGTGCCGCCCACCCCCAACTCCCTGAGCCGACCCAAAAGGATACCATGGTCGATGGTATCGAAAGCCACTGAGAGGTCAAGAAGAGCCAGGATGGATGCACTGCCCCCATCCCGCTCTCGCCAGAGATCATCTATAAGTGTGACCAATGCCGTTTCCGTCCCATATCCGGGCCTGAAACCTGACTGAAAGGGGTCTAAATAATCCGTTTCATCCAGAATCCTCTGGAGTTGCAACACCATCACCTTCTCAACCACCTTCCCCAAAAAGGGGAGGTGGGAGACAGGACGAAAATTGTCCAGCACAGTAGAGTCCAGCTATGGTTTCTTGAGGGGGTGCACCAGCGCCTCCTTAAAGGCAGCTGGGAATGCCCCCTCTCTCAAGGATGTATTAACCATTGCCTGGACCCAACCACACGTCACCTCCTGAGCTGCTTTCACCAGCCAGGAGGGACATGGGTCTAATTGGCAAGTGGTGGCATTTACAGTCCGGAGGATCATATCCACTTCCTCGGGTCCAACAGGATCAAACTGTTCCCAGATACAGTAACTGGGTAAGTACGTACCCCAGGCCTCTCCACAGACCCTGTCTCACGCTTGGAGTCCAACTTGGAACGAATCCGAGCAATTTTATCCCGCAGATGCCCAGAAAACTCCTCGGTAGGGCCCTGTAGATGGATTTCTAAGCCCCCTGTCCCCAAAATCTTGAACAGGGCCGCCAGGCGGCATTCTGCGGATGCAATAAGAGCGGAGAAATACTGACGCCACTCTTACTGCCACAAGGTAGGCCTTAACTGCGGCTCTAGCTTGTGTTCGGTCAGCTTCAGTCTTTGTCTTCCTCCAGTGGCACTCTAGACGTCTCTTAATCCTCTTCAGAACCCTTAGCTCCTCCGTGAACCACAGGGAGTGTCGGGTTCGATGGGACAAGAGAGGTTGCACAGGCGTGATCCTGTCCAAGGCCTGTTCCAGGCAGCAGCCAGGGCCTCCACTGGACCGTGCAGCAGATCCTCGGGTATAACCCCCAGCTCCCTCTGAAACCCCATTGGGTCCATCAGTCGCCAAGGGCTGACCAATCAAATGGGTCCTGCCTCCCTGCAGAGGGGGGCGGCATAGGATAATCTCGAGGTCACCAGGACGTGATCTGACCATGACAGGGAGGTTGCTATGCAGCAGGGAGGCTGGTACAGTAGCAACACCCCCAACTGCTCTCAGGCACCCAACTTGAAAAACGGGGTCCCACAACCGGCCACTTGTGGAGCAGTGCCCCTGATTTCCTTTACAGGTAGTCCTTGTTTAGCAACTGCCTCATTTAGCAACTGTTTGCAGTTATGATGGTGATGAGAAAGTAATTTTGTGACCAATCCTCGCATTTACAACCTTCGTAGGTCTGTAAAGCAAAGGAAAGCTGAAGTAAGATCATAAGCACAATCGTGCTTTCACTTAGCGACCGCTTCGCTTAACCAAGTTGCCAGTCCCAATTGTGGTTGCTAAACGAGGACTACCTGTATTCAAGAAAGGCTATTTTAGGTTTAGGAATAAAGTCCCTGAATGTTTGTGTTACCACCAATATTGCTTGAATAGTGATGGGAAATTTGTATGCATTTAATATACAATTGTCACAGCTGTAATTTCTACTTTTTCTTCCATTTGACTCTGACTTCCCTGCTACCTTTTCATTGTCCCTCTAAAGGGGCATATGCATACCCACAAATGTATGAATGTAATACGTATCTGATGCTTCAGATGGAATAATAGACTCTTAGGAGTTTTTAGTCCATTAAAGTTTATGCCTAACGTTAATATTTCAGATGGTCCAAGATTCCTTGTTCATTTTATACTGTAAGAGGAAATTCCAAATGTGGAGATTTTGTTGTAAGCTAAGAGCCAAGGTTTTTTGCATCGGTCTGTAAGTAAGAGATTCTGTTTGTATTCCTTCACCTACATATTTCTTTTTCTTTTCACCTAAAAGTACATATCCTATTTCAGGAACAGGTAAATGGAGCTTTAACTTCTTTTCATGGGCTGAAATAACCTGAAACAGAGTTTCCTATTTTCTTCACAGTAGAAAGCTATAGAGTATCTTGCTGTTAACACCTTGCATTACTGCTTGTCTTATCAGCCATACTTACAGAAGTGAGCTGGCCAAGGCTGTCGTCATTGGCAAGTTCAGCTTTCAGCTCTTCATAGGTTTTCTTCTCCTGTGTGGAGACAGACAAAATTTTCTTTTTAAGTATAAACACTTTGAAAACTTGGACAATGAAAGTAAATCCCATATGATATTGAGAACAGACATTCTCAAAGAAGAATGTTGTTCAACCTGAGACTCTGGCCGTTGCTAGCTGGGATTCTTTATTCTCTAGAGTTCCCCGTTGGGGGAGATGGGCGGTTATATAAATTAAATAAATAAATAAATAAATAAATAAATAAATAAATTCTTTTCATGAAAACTCATGAAGGTTTGTTCTTGTAAAATCCTATGCAAGAAAGATGATTGGATAAAAGGAGTTCTTTTTTTACCCATCTCTCTCCAAACTACCTTAGTAAAGGAATAGATCATTTTTCTTCACATAGAGCAGGGGTGGGCAACGTCAGGCCCACGGACCATATAAGGCCCGCGGGGTTCCCACCTAAGGCCCACGGGGCTTCCGCCTGCAAACCCCGCGCCTTCCATGTGATTGGCTCCCGCCTGTAAACCCCGCCCCCCAGTGCTTGTGATTGGCTCCCACCCACAAACTCCGGCCCCTGGTCTGCGGAAATCCCAGAAACCCTGCCCCCCCCACCCCTCCGGTCCCCGGTTATAAATATCTAAATGGCCCTTGGCAGAAAAAAGGTTCCCCACCCCTGACATAGAGTATTGGCAGCTACCTTTTCTTAGTCAGAAGAACATCCTTTTGTCACTTACTGTCCATTTGAGAGAATCCCATGCTAGGAACCAGCCGGTGAATGTTGGAGGTTCATTGCCTTGTTTCACAACCACAATTGGGGTATCAAGATCCCGACCACCTGGATGGGTCCGCAGGTACTCTTGTGCAGTGGTGGCTGCTGCTTCTTTCTCAGCCTCATTTGCATCTTTACCAATCCAGAAGTAAACCTACGGAAAAAATCTCTCTGTGTTCATGAAAAACAGTATGTAGCTTAGACCACTGTTCCAGGGTTAGAATTACAGTGCTGAAAATGAATCCAGGTATGAGGAATAAGCAATGCAAGCATTAAAATAATGTCAGAATTATATAGAATTAAAGCTATAAGGATAGAACCTTATGAAAGGGGATTTTTAAATCAGTTAAATAACAGTCCATATTAATTTCAGAAGCCTTTTCCTAAAACCTAGTAAGGGTAATTTCCCAAACGACTCATACTGTTCTTCATCCCATCCCCAAATTTCCATCTTCCTCTTCTCTGAGCAAGAATGTACATCATTTGAGAATTTAAGATGGAATCTGGTAACACTAAATCTAACACATTTAACAAATTAGTAGTAAACTTGTATAAATTTATGCAATGGAAATTGGCATGCAAACGAAATTTTGGAAAAATCAGGATTCTGAAGCAATGGAGAATTCCATGGATAAAGCAGTTCTTCCTGATAGACATTCACCCTCCATAAATGCTGACTGAACAGGATTAATCTTTAGGTCAAAGTATGAATTAAAGTGCAATTGGGTATACCTTCCAGTGAATTAATACATCATCACACATACACACAAATACACCTACACACACACTGCTGGCCAGTGAACCCTAGCTTTGACTTGCTAATTTCATCCAGCTTGCCTGTAAGTCCTGAATGAAGGTAGTACTGAACATACTGCTGTTGCTCTCTGAAACAAATGGTTTGTGCCTGAGAAGTTCCAATACCCATCTCTAAAACCAGAGAATATAATAAGCTGGTATTCTGAATGGTTCCTAAATATCCTATTTCTTTTCATCCTGGGTAGGAATAATTGAATAGGGAATATTTATCTCATAAGAATCTCTTTGATCTTCATCAGGGTCACCCCAGAAAAGCAGGATGACATGGAACTGCCCGAAATCAGGGAGAAATGTCTTTCGGAAGGGGAGTAAGCATGAGGTAGCCAGCTACAATCTCAGTAATCTCAAGTTGGCCAAAAGTCTAGTTTTGTGGAGTCCTTGGTGCTCTCTGAGCCTTGTTGTTTTCTTGCAGATATTTCATTGCCAGGCTAGGCAACATCTTCAGTGCGAAAAGGAAGTGGGACTTGCTCTCTGTTTATATACCATAGCTTGTCTTGCTTGTGTTGGTGGAGGTGTTGTACTCTCCTTGGTAGTTCCTTGGTTGGGCTGTTGTTTGCTGCTTGGTTGATTGACTGAGTTAATAGTTCTTTGACTAGGGTATATTGTGCTGTTTGATTGTTCCTCTGGTGCTAATCCTGGTGTTAATCTATTCATATCTGGGTGTTGATTGATGGCAAGGAGGTGTTCTGGTCTTCTGGCTTTTCTATTCTCTCTTATGAATGGTATGTAAATGTTGTTACCTCTATGTGTCTGTTGATGGCTGCTTTGTCTGAGTGCCAAGCTTCCAAGAATTCTCTAGCATTTTTGGATTTGGCTTGGTTTAAGATGCTCACAGTTTCCCAGTTGAAAGTATGGTTGAGTCTGTCCATGTGTTGTGAGATTAAGGAGTTTTCATCGTGTCTTCTGACTGCTAGTTGGTGTTCGTGGATGCGTTCTGCTAGTCAGGAGTCTAGTTTTGACTCCTGATGGATGTGGCTAGTCTGAGAACTAGATCTGGAAGGATCTGTCCCAAGAGTGAGGTCAGCATCCATAGCCTCCTTTCCCAGAATTCCTCTACCAGGGTTAAACTGGGCAGCCACATGGGCTTGGTCCTCTACTTTCATCCTTGGATATACACTGGATCTGCACTCCTCAATGGATGCAACCTTTGGAAGGCTCATGTTCTCTTTGACCCCCCTCTGATAACCACACCCTTCTTCAGGGTATGAAGGTAAGAAGCTTGCAACTCAGTTGTGTGTGTGAATTAGAGGCCAAAACAAACAACGTCGCCTAGTGGGACCCAGCAGACATGCCTTCTCTGTCACTGTGCCTGATCTCAGCCTTCTCCCACCCCTATAGATCTGGGGGGCCTCAACCCTCTTGGCCTTCCAGAAGGCCATGAAAGTTTGACTTTTCCTGCAGATGTTAGGGTCAGGATGTTAGAGGAGCCCAATATATGTGTGTTTTTTGTGTTGCATGTTTGTTATATGATACCTTGTTTATTGCATTATGATAGTAATATTTTTGTTCTGTTTGTAAGGGTTTTGTTATATTGTTTCCTTCTTGTGGATTGGTTATTAGCCACCTGGAGTTATTTACTTAATATGGGCAGCCATATGCATTTTCTAAACAAACTGCAGTTCTCTGAGTGGTCATCCATAACTGGAAACAACCTTCCATCCTACCCAGTGACATCACTGTTCCTTTGGTTCTGCTATGGCATTTTTGGGAACCGAAAGGGTTCAACTGGAGCTGCAGCTGGTCACATAGCATGTTTGAGGGTGAGACTCTTGCCAAACCATTTCTGTAAGCCATAGGGCAGAGCTTTCCAAACTGTGTGTCGCGACACAGTCTGGTGTGTTGCCACACAACCCGGAAGCGCTGTTCATCATCAGCGCTTCCGGGTTTTCCTGTGGCGACACACCAACTGCAGCGCGCAAAACCCGAAAGCAGCAGCAGCGCTTCTGGGTTTTTGTGCGTTGCCGCACTTCCGGGTTTTCCCGCGGTGACACACCAACGCCGGTTGGTGTGTCACCGCGGGAAAAACTTTGGAAAGCCCTGCCATAGGGGCTATTGGAGACCTCTCCATTGGTACATAATATTACTATATGGATTCACAGATAACCACTAGAAGAATGGCAGTTATAGATGAGGGACCCCCCTCCTCTTTTTTTTCTGGCATCATCTGCTAGGTAAATGTGCACAATTTAACAACTGTCTCCTGCAACCTGTAGGACATGTATGACCTATTACTGAAAAAGACCTTTGGTGGATGTGTTCCATTGGAAGGAGTGTTAGAAATGGTCTGCAGACTCAAATACTTGGGGATTGTGATTTCTTCCGTCAGATTGGCAGTTGGGTGCTTTCTATTTTAACTTTTGGATTCAGTTTGCTGCCCTGCCTCTCCTTTTTTGTATATGGATTGACAGGCAGCTAAGGCAGAGCCTGGCTGCTGAAATGATACCATTGCTTTACTGGCATTTACATAGGTTTTGGAGAAGAGTGCACTAATTTCATTGAAACAGACATATTTTGCCAGTTCTATGACAGGGACAGGCAATTTTTTAACAGCCCAACTACTTTTTTTCTTTTTTTTTCTTTTGTCAAAGGTGATGTAAGTGTGTTAGGCCTATTAGAGACTCTACACCTTTTTTTTTTACTACATTTTGCCATGGAAAATCATGCCACGGTGATCTGGCAGCTAGCCACCGAATTTCAATTGTGACAATCTCAGCAGGCTTCAGAAATGGAGAAAAAGGAGTTAGGTGGCTGCAAGTGGTCTGTGAGGCACCCACTCCTGCTATGCAGTGGAAAATGCAGAACGAGAATCAGTGTTTGATACCAGTGGATAATTCAAGTAATCATTCTCTTCCCAAGCTACTCATTTGTGATCATGGAAAAAAGAAACCAGTTAGAAGACAGAAATGAGAATGGTGGAAAAAACTGGAAGTGGTGAAGGGCGAGAGGAAGAGGAGAAGGGCAGAATGTTCTGTTCTGAAACTTCTTTGAGAATATAGCATAAGCAACTGCAACCAACTGCAGACTGTATTAGTAATCGGATCAGATGGGATGTGGGTGGGCATGCAATTGCTTAATAATTCCTAGTCACCAAATCAATTATGGGAGGCACCATTGATACAATTATTCTGAAAGAAAAATAGTCACTGGGGATAAATGTCCTTCCTCCAGGGCCGCAACTAGGGGGGGGGGGCAAGCGGCGCATGTGTCCCGGGCGCCGTGCTGGGGGGCGCGCCAAAATGACAAAATAACCCATGGGGTGTGTGTGTGTGGAATCCATGTTTGCCCCAGGTGACACAGACCCTAGTTCCATCCCTGCCTTCCTCTCTCTACTGCGTCTCCCAAGCTCAGACCCACCTGGTCCCAGGCATCCAGCAAGAACACATCATCTTGTTCTAGATCATCCTGAGTAAAATTGGTAATCTCCGTGGCAAGGAATTTGCCTGTCTTATTGGAACACTCAAAGAGCCGAGGCGTGATTGAAACCATTTCTTCTTGCAATCTGCATAAAATAGATAAGCAACGAGAGGTGTTGCTGGAACATCTTCCTGGCAAATGTGGGGAAATTATGATACAGTAGAGCTTTTCCCCACCCAGCCGCACTGAAATGGGTACTGTCTGGAGCATGGAAGTGGCAGGTATAGAAAATGATTAATTGCTCTCTGATGCTGCTACTCGATTCTACTGATGCTGCTACTTCCTGTTCAGCAACAGCCACAGGCCCAGTTGATTCATGAATGAAACGGAACTATTATCAAGTCGCTCCTTGAACTCTACAAACTGGCTACAGCCCACCGGTCACTTCTTCATTACTGTTCACCTGCTTCCCTCTTTGAATTTGAACAGAACTGCCTGGCATCAACAAGACATTAGCCAAAACCTGGCCTGGATCTTAAGAGTCCAGAACGTGGCACTTCTTAAGATGGCTTTGCAGGGTTTTTTTTTAAAGGACTTTTTTAAATCTGCAGCTGAGATCCCAAGATCTGCTAGTGTTCTGCAGTTCTGACTGAAGATGAAGTTTGTGGCCTGTTGTGTCCAGTTCTGGCTTTATCACTAGGAAAGAATACGGCTTGGCATATGGGAGTTCAGAGACATATGTTGTCAAGCAGAGGGTTTAAGGCAGGGATAGGATCAAAGGTGGCCTTTCAGCTGTAGAACTAAAACTCCCAGCATTCCATGAATCCCACAGATTGGAAGGGCTGGGAATTGTAGTCACAGGCTACAGCTTCAGCCACCCTTGGTGTAGCCTGAGCAAATGTTGTTTGTACAACAAAAGAGCACACTGGTCCTCTTCCCCTCCCTTCCCCTCCCCTCAAAGAGCACCTTCTCCAGATGCTGGGAAGATGTTACCTTTTGTTGTTGGCGTACTGAGACTTCCCGCCTAGTGCAACCCAGAATTCTGCAGGCTCCTGGCCTTCCGCTATCACTACTTTCTCCGTCCTGGTGATCAGGTCGGACACACTCTTGGCCATCTCTCTCTCATCCCCGCTGCAGCCCTGTGAAAGGAACCAATGTGGTGAATTATGAGAACGGTCAGGGAGGATTTGAACTGTGGCACTTTGTAAACCATACCTTGCCTGCTTCTTTCCAGCTTGAGATTTAGATGCCAGTTATCAGGAAACTATGGCTCTTAGGAACTGCTATCCACCCACTTACTTAGTCCTTGTCCTTAATGGATGACATAGTATGTCCTCATTTATTACTGGCTTTCCGGTGCATTAAATTCTAGTCTCTTGCATAGGCTGACCATATTTCCTTGAGACGAAAACAGGACATTGGGATGGCAAAAATGGGACGGGGTGAAACTTATGTAATATTCCGTATTCATGAAAAAGTAAGACGATAAAAAAAGTTTTAAAGAGTTTGTAAGATCCATTTGCTGGTCCTTAAACAGATTACTGTATATATAAAAATATTTTTATTTTCATTAAAATGAAAAAGTTTTATTACATGAACATATTGAGCTAACAATTATTCTTCAGTGACAGAACTCATACAAAAATTTAGGTAGATGTAGAGGGGGACTGTATTTGACAGGAGGCGAATGGGGAAAACACAGCTCACGGGCTTTGTAACCTCACGGATCGCAGGAAGGAGGCGAGGGGGGAGAGAAGAGAGGCAGGGAAGGGAGGATTCAAAAACTCCACACCCGGCGAGGCTTCTCTTCCTTCTGCCTTGCCTCCTCCTCCTCCTGCTTTTTTTTCTCCCTCTTTCTCTCTCTCCCACAATCCCAAACAAAATACTCTCTCTTGCCGAGCTGGAGAAATAATCAGTTTCACTCTTGAAAAAAGGGAGTGGGATCACATCCCAAATGCATTTTAATAAAACAGAGAGCAGAGAGCGACCAGCTAAGAGCAGAGCAGAGGCAGTGGCAAAGATCTCTCTCCCCGTCTCTGTCTCCCTCTCTCTCTCCTTCCGCCTTCCTTGCCCCTCTCTAGTCTCACCCAACATCAGGCACCTCAATCAAGCACTTTTTAAATGATAATTGCATCTTGGCTGAATCAATCTTGCGATGCCTGACATTTTGCTAATTTTTTAAAAAAAACAGGACAAAATTGACATTTATATTAAAACGACGGGACGGTCGGGAAATGTGAAAAAAACTGTACTGTCCTGTTTAAAACGGTACGTATGGTCAGCCTACTCTTGCATGCGATGCTGAAATTAGAGTTTCGGTACTCATTTCTAATGCTTGAGCTTCCCCATCGTGGTACCTACCTTACCGTACCAGAGGTAGCAGCAACTCTGAGTTTTGAGAATGAAGACATCATTGGAATTGAGGGAGGAGGCCCTGGGAGCCACCTCCATAGCCTTGGTGTTATATTCATTAGTCCCATGAACCTGGAAAAGGCGGGTGGAAGGTTCTGGATCTGTATTACCAGCTCGGGAAGTACCACCCTGGGAAAAAGAAAAAAAAATAGAAACTAAATCTGGACAATAGAACTGAATAGTTCAAGGATATATATGCCTATCTTCAGAAAGTCTTCATAATGACCCAGCTAACCAGATTCATTCTACCATCACTACAGCAAAGCTCATATGATTGACTATACCCTAAAACAGTGCTTCTCAATCGCTGCCGTCTGTGCTCCTGCCCTCTGAAGATGCCGGCCACAGATGCTGGCGAAACGTTAGGAACCACAACTGCCAGAACACGGCCACACAGCCCGGAAGACCCACAACAGCCAACAGGGCTTCTCAACCCCAGCAACTTTAAGATGCGTGAATCTTAAGTGCTTAATCCTTTTCCGCTTGTCATTTTTCCAGCCTAAGCTGTCCTTTTCACTTATCCCCAGGAACTGCTATTAACCATAATAGTAAATAAATATAAATAACTTCCCCAACAGAAGGACTGATAATAGCACTATTGCAGAAGGAGACTATTGAAGTTGGAAAAACGTTCAGCATGGAAAGGAAGAATTGCCTCCACCCCAATGCTATTGCTCAGGCAGAGCCTCTGGGAGAACCCATTAGAGATCTCCTGCACCATCTCTATTTTAGCTCTTATTGGATAAGGGGAATGAAGGCAGGGAAGGTTATCATGCAGTCTGCCCCTCCCCTACTTACCGCATATACCACCATGCGTCCTTGGAAAATGGCCATAAGATGGGCAGGTTCCTTGCCCATGGTCACTCGCACCTGCACAGGCTCACCATTATATTCTTGGTCCAGAGTGACAGCTTGGTAGGCAGAGGCAGTAATCTCATCCTTGGTGGCGTGACGGCCCTGGGAAACAGAAAGAGTGCAAACTCGCTGAAACTCCAGAGAATATTCCAGTTGTTCCTCCACTGAAGTTCAAAGGATTTCTAATGAAGGGGTCTTGGAAACATTACAGGTCTTGACTGTCTTGTGCATCCTATATCAGTATGTAGTGCAGGGGTGCACAACTTTCTTTGAGCCAAGGGTCACATGTGGCTTTTGAGTGACAAGTGAAGGGCCACGGTAAAAAAATAAATTTCACTTTAATGTACCGTTACCATTGCTCCCAGTGTTTTTCTCTTTCCTCATTAGAAATTACAGTTTCAACTTTTGGGGATGCATACGTAGAGCTGAGGTGGTGCAGTCCTGATGGAACTTCAATCTTCGGGTTGATTATTTGCAAATAATTCCTGGACTTCATTTGTGCCTTGTGAACAAAGTCACCTCCTGGGTGGCATTTGAGTCACTTCACACCTCTTTATCCTCTCTGCCCATGCTGCCTTTTAATTCTATCTGTTCCCTTCCTTGCATGCTCACCTGCCACATGTAAATGATGTAGTGCATCTTGTTGTAAACTAAGTATTTGTAGAGGATAAGATAGCAGTCACCACTGTAGAAATGCCCAAGCCAGCGTCCTTCCACTGGCACCAGCTCTAAGTTCTCAATTCGCCAAACCTGTCAAGGAAAGCACAGAATTAGTGTAGATGCCTATGGATATTTCAGGTAGGAGATAAGAAAAAAAGAGTCCTTCATATAACCAATTATATGGGCAAAGTTAACATGAAGGATCCCCATAACTGGAAACAGTAGGTCTCATGTCTCCCCACCCCCTGCTACAAAAATTGCATCCCTCAAAATCTGAAAAGAGAATCAAATTTTGGAAATTGGGAGTGATGTGTGCAATTTATAATGCTGTACTTATAAAAAGGGCAGTAAAATAATTATAGGTGCAAAGTGGAAGAATCTCCACTCTCACTTAAAACAAAATACCTCTCTACAAACACAAATTTTTAACAGTTATGGCTACAGTGATATGTTTCAATCTGGGTGTTTTTCCATAAAGTCTCACACAAAAAACATCTGACTGAGTAAATTTCTTCCGTCAAGAATATTGGGAAATAAGTGACTGTTATACTGTAGTTGAAGCCTGCCATAAGATTAGTAAAAGTAATCCCAAAACTTATGCAAATTGAATGAATGAACTTATAATAGAATATAACTAATGACTCCCTTACTGCAGAAGTTTGAGGATCTCCCCCACTAGTGTAGAAGTTTGTTATTTATTTAAAACCTTTCATTCCTGTCTTTTCATCAAATGGTCTTCGAGGAAGCTTACAGATTCTAACTCTATAGTACAAACCAATCTTGCTGATGGGATTGAAACATAGGAAGGTTTATTATTTCAAAGCAACCCATTTGTCCATGGACTGATACTAATTCCAGACTATCAAGTGGTATGCTTTCCTACCCTTACTGGCTGAGTCTATGTGGCATTAATGTTGCCACTCCTCAACTAGTGGAATCACTGATAAATTTTGTGGTTTTATTTTAGGAAGACAAATGTATTCCTTACCTGTGCCTCTCCAGAACCATCATCAACCATCTTGTGCTGGGCAGCCATCTCAGGCCTGGCATGCAAAGTAGTGGCATCAAACTTCACCTGTTCCACCTTGGCTGTTGGAAGGACAGAGAAGGCAAATAGATACTTTAATATATATATTAAATATATATAATTAAGGTACTTTAATATATGTCTTCTACTGCTGGTCACCCTCTAGCTCAGGGCTTTCCAAAGTTTTCCTGCGGTGACACACCAACCGCTGTTGGTGTGTCGCCGCGGGAAAACCCGGAAGTGCCGCCGTTGTGGCAGCGCGCAAAAACCCGGAAGTGCTGCTGCCGCTTTCGGTTTTTGCGCGCCGCCATGGGTGCGGCGCTTTTGGATTTTCGTGCGCCGCCGTTGGTGTGTCGCCACGGGAAAACCCGGAAGCGCTGATGGTGCACCATCAGCGCTTCCGGGTTTTGACACGACACATCTGGGCCCCGCAGGCAACACACTTTTGTGTCGTGACACACACTTTGGAAAGCTCTGCTCTAGCTATTGTTCTATCATACCAGTGCTACACGTTGGCAAGGAACATCTAGTAAGGAAGGGCTATGTCCATACTTGACAGAAGCTGCCTCTGCCAATTGCTCCTCTGCTGTGTACAGACTCCAGCACTTACCTATTTTTCCAACTGTATTAGTCTTGCCAAAGCCAGTGCTTTGATTGTGAACTGTCCATTTCTGAAAGAGCTGCCTGAAAACAGCTGATTCAGAGCCATCGTTTTCAGTCTCCACACTGGTGCTAGGTGGGTAGTTTTTTGCTTTGATGAAACCCTGAAATAGAAAGTGGATAACATCACAATCCAATCACTTTAGTTCAACAGAACTTACTCGTTTCCTGTAAACCAGGGCTTTCCAAACTTTTCCCGTGGTGACACACCAACGGCGGTGCGCGCAAAAACCCAGAAGTGCTGCCACGGCACTTTCAGGTTTTTGCGCGCCGCCGCTGCAGCAGTGCTTTCGGATTTTTGTGCGCCGCAGCGGTGGCGGCAGCGGTGTCCTTGTGTGCCGTGCGAAAACTCGGAAGCGCTGATGGCCCGCCGCCATGCGTGCAGCCGTGCGCGGCAGCGGCGTGCCATCAGCACTTCCAGGTTTTGACGCGACACACCTGGGCCCCGCAGGCGACACAGTATTGTGTCGCGACACACAGTTTGGAAAGCTGTGCTGTAAACTATAATAGAAGCTTCTCTATGACAGAAAAGAACTGCTTTAAACAAAGCATAAAATTAGAATCATTTGATGAATTATAATTCAGGTATCATGCCACAAGAAATTAAAATAATCCTTGGATCATTTTTTTTTAAAAGGCAACTTTTTATTTAATATTTATGTATTTCTTTTGGTCATTAACTGGGAAACAAAAACTTATATTTTTTTTTACCTAAACATCTTTTTTCATCTCTCACATAAACTTATTTCACTTTGTGTCATAACCTGTTTCCAGTTAATTCTAGTAAGCATTTGCTGTTGTTCTTCACTTAGCATTTCATAACCAAACCAGGCATTTTCTATTCTTTGAGGAAACTGAGTTAACCTTTCCTGGAGTTTACTGTCCAAACCAAGTATATTCTTGTAAGAATGGACCTACAATTAGGAATAGGAATAGAGGAAGTTTTCATTGCATTTTCTCTACGTTGTATACTTTCTTGTTTGTTTTATTGATATTTACTCAATCATATGAAATGAAAAAGGCTAAAAGGAATAGAGGCAGGTTATAATAGCAATACTTTGGTTCAAAATCATAACAATGATGAGCCAAAAGAACTGCAGTCCCTTTGAAAGGTAGGAGAACAAAATATGGAAACACTCTCCTAGGATGGCCAAGATTCCTGAAACTTTTCTATTATGGGCCCAGCTTCGCCTCCATCCCAAAGACATTTTGTCCACCCAGCCACATCTTTACTCACCAAGGCCCTTGACATGGCCTGCTGCCTCTCTTCCTTGCTGGAGTGCTTGCCCTTCCACACAAAGATCTTCATGCCACCTTGGTCCAAGATGTAGCAATCCTGATAGGAGACAAACCAGGTTCCTGTTAAGCTGCTTCATTAGGAAACAGCTGTGTGGACAGAACATTTTTTTCCTTGCAGATATCGCTGTCAAACTCTCTCTCAATGAAAGTACAGTCTGTTTTGCTTCTCAGTTTGAGGCTGGAGTGGCAATAGAAGGTGTACATTTATGAGAGATGGGCTTTGAGATATTTCACCACTTCTCTCCTTCCCTCCACTGACAAAGGCATGGAAGCTCGACTCCAAGGAAGTCTCTTACCTCATGCTTCAGGAGGTCCTGGGTAAGGGGCTGGATAGCAACTTCCTGCACAAGTAGATTCCCTTCTACATCAGAGACACTTGGAAGAAAACAGGGTGTTGTCACAGAACAAATCTTAAGGGGTTGCTTGCAACATAAGATCTCCAAAACAAAAAATGAAGGTTGGGCTAATATGTAGCACATGGAACCCCATATTTCTGAGAATCCCACAGTCAGATTTACAAAGTTACATAGTGTGGAAATAACAAACATAAATTACTCATACTAGATTTTTTCTTAAGATATATGAAACATGATTTCCGTATCTTATCTGCATGAAAATCTGATTTTTTCATTGCTTCTAAACTTTATTATTCCTTCAAAGGATGGATGCAAAGAGCAGGGAAAAGAGGAGGACTTCTTTTGTTTTATTCTGTTTTGTTTTACTATTGCAGATTTCATTCATTCATTCATTCATTCATTCATTCATTCATTCATTCATTCATTCATTCATTCATTGCAGTTTTATTGCAGTTGAGAGCCAGTTTGGTGTAGTGGTTATGGCATCAGGCTAGAAACCGGGAGACCATGGGTTATAGTCCCGCCTTAGGCACAAAGCCAGCTGGGTGGCCTTGGACCAGTCACTCTCTCTCAGCCCTAGGAAGGAGGCAATGGCAAGCCACTTCTGAAAAACCTTGCCAAGAAAACTGCAGGGACTAGTCCAGGAAGTCTCCAAGAATCGAACAGGATTGAGTGGATTAAAAAAGAACTATTGCAGTTGCAGAGTTGCAGGGAAGTCTTCCCAAATATGGCAGTGTGCCTACCAAAACACTGGAAGGCAAAAGAAACCACCTGTAGGGCATCTTTCCTCTACACGTGGTCCTAATATTCCCTCCTCAGGTCCAAGGACCATTGTCTTTATTGTAGCCTTCCTCAAACTCTTTCTTTCATGACCAGGGGTTGATGGGAGCTGTAGCCTGATACATCTGGAGGGTTGCAGGCAGAGAAAGGCTGTTAGATGCCCTCCACCATTACTAGCATTGCCAAATAATTCTAAGTTTCAACTCATAAAAACATCCCATACAAAGCATTGCATCTGTGAAGGAAACTCACTCAAGTGTTTCCTTGGCAGTCTTTATTTATTTACTTGTTGCATTTCTATTCCATCTTTCTTCAGAAAGCTCAAGGTAGCTTACTGGGGAGGTGGGGGAGGCTCTCCTCTTTTTATCCCCAAACAACCACTTGATGAGATCTGTTGGGTTGAGACAGAGTAACTGTCGCAAAGTCACTTCGCAAGTTCCATGGTTGGGTGGGGAGATGAATCAGGGTTGCATGCCCCATGAATCCCGTTTTTGTGGCTTCCAGACCTCTCTCTAGTCACACCTGCCCAAAATCATCAGCATGGCCTTTCACCAGTTGGAGGTGGGAACACTTAAAAAATAGGATTAACATTATTAATTTAAACATCCTCTAATATTTGGTAAAGGAGCAGGAGAACAAAACGCTGGGTTCACTCACATGTACTGTATGCCATGACATCTTTGTATCATGGTCCCACTCACCATCTTTTTGCCCTCATCTTTCCAAAGAACATTAAGTGCAGCCCCCATTCAGTAAATGGTTATCTGGCCAATTTAATGTAACAGCAGAATAAGGGTGTAAAATGCTTTATTGTGAATCATTGTTTTCTTGAACAGTGAAGAAATTCCCATTACCATTTGCACCCAAATATTTGTCCTTCTCTCCTGCAACTGCACCCTTCACACAACATCTTTGCCTAACCTTGGCTCCCAGCACAGCATGCCAGTAACACTCACTGGTAGAGCTTCAGAGAAGATTTCAGTTTCTGGTCCACTATGGCATCTGGAATGGCTGGTTGGATGTTCCTCTTCTCCCCGAGCATATAGAACATGATCTTCATGAGTGTAGGAGATGCAGCTTCATTCTCACCATCCACTACAGCCACCTGTGTTCGGCCACCACGCTCTCGGTCACGGATGTCCTTGGCTAGATTCATGCCCTGTGGGAAAAGGTCACCACCCCAAGCCAATGTCAGAAGTTGCAGAAGAAAATCAAAATAGCACTGAACTAATAAGGAGGTCCAGAAATAAGGTGGAGTACTAGGCTGTGGCTCAAGCCCTATGTGTTTGTGTAACACAGAGAGAGAGAGAAACAAAAAGGGAGACCAAAGTGAGAACTATCTGCTAAGAATTTGGCAATCCTCATGTAGGTAACTTATACTGATGTCTGGATTTTGAAGCAATCATACAGTAGATTCTTTGGCATTTGATTTCATTCCTCCTACAGGAAGAAGAAGATTCTTTTTTAATGCAACTGAATTTGGAGAAGGAAGGATACTGGGGTGGAGACTTCTGAGGAAGGTAAATTATGAGAATGTTGTTCAAAGTGATGACATTCTTGAGTTGTGCATGGATTTATATTTAATGTATTAGTTTTGTAATGTATTTTAAATTGTAGTTACTTTTAAAGATTTTAAATTGTTGTACTGTAAACCGCCCAGAGTCCCCCTCGGGGGAGATGGAGCGGTAATACAAGTTAACATATGTATGTATGTATGTATGTATGTATGTATGTATGTATGTATGTAGAAATAAACCAGATGATAGCTAACATATGGAGAAATGGAGGGCAAGGAAATCATCAGCTTCCCAATGGCTAGGCTGTGTGATCCTAAACCTTTCACTAAAATTTTGATTTGGTTAAGCTACTCTTGGCATTGATGGACAAGTAGCGGGTGACCTTGGGCCAGTCACTCTCTCTCAGCCCAACTCACCTCACAGGGTGGTTGTTGTGGGGAAAATAGGAGGAGGAATGAGTATTAGGTATGTTCCCCGCCTGAGTTATTTATAAAAATAATAAAGGTGGAATAGAAAATAAATAAAAAAATAAAAAAATAATCAAAGAAAGTATTCTTCATACTAATCGAAGAGAATATTTGTAGCTCAGGGTTGAACTGCAGAGTCCTTGGTGCTCTCTGAGCCTTGTTGTTTTCTTGCAGACATTTCATTGCCAGGCTAGGCAACAACTTCAGTGCGAAAAGGGAGTGGGACTTGCTCTCTGTTTATATACCCTGGCTTGTCCTGTCTGTGTTGGTGGGGGTAGGCAGGACAAGCCAGCGTATATAAACAGAGAGCAAGTCCCACTCCCTTTTCGCACTGAAGATGTTGCCTAGCCTGGCAATGAAAAGTCTGCAAGAAAACAACAAGGCTCAGAGAGCACCAAGGACTCCACAATTCTTCATACTCTCTGCAGTGTATGTGTGGCATTGATTCATAAATGCAAGGGCCATGTCCTCAAGAATCTTAAGTCCAGAATATGACATGGCAGGGATAAGTTGCTAAAGAGAGGTGCAATTTCCAGCAGATGAACCAAGTTTACAATACTGCTGTAATCTTTATTTCTTTTCTCTCTTTTTGCAAATTCACATAAGAACTAAAACTCTTGAAAAGTCCTTTAAAAATCTTGTAATTAAGTATATCTATTAGAGGAATAGAATGGAAAGAATGACACTCAATAGCCATTTGAATACACTGAATTTATGAATGGCTATTGAACTACATTAATCCCTGACAGACTGACTGTATGCTTCCATAGTGAATTATTTCCCAAATTATTCATAAAATATTCCATGACATCTTTCTTTAACATGTTTGTCCCATTGTTCTGTTTTCTTTCTTTCTTTAAATGGTTTATATGGCCACCCATCTCAACATAGTGGCTAACAATACATAAAATACCAACAAAACAACAATAAAATAAAAACAATGTAACCAAATACCAAAAAATTCCACTCCCACTAAACACCTATAAACAATACAATAAACATGATGTATTGGTAGTGGCTAAATTTGTTCCCAGTTTCTACTTCTAATATATATGTTTTGTTAGCTGTATGGGTTCTTGTTTTTAGATTTCAAGTATCAAATTTCCATACACCCATCACTGTACAACACTCGAATTCCAAAGTCCTCTTTCCCTGTCTGTCCACCCATCTTCCTCCATTTCCACCAGCCCCACCTTCAGCCGTTCCACACGGTTGCTGTCAGGGCCATTCCACTGGATGATGAGCTTCCCCAAGTCCAGCAGGAAGACATCCCCCAAATTGAAACTGTCCCAGTTCATCTCCACCTATTCAAGAAAAGCAGCATATAAGAGAGAAGACTAAACTCAAGGAAACACAGCTGGATCCTCAGGGAAGGATGTTGTGTGGGAAGGGGAAGAAGACTTTTTCAAAGACAGATGCACAACATTTTAAAAAGTACTGATCACATTGCTACATCATGAGGACAAAAGTGCTACTACGTCTACAGAAATTAATCACATCATAGAAGATTCGGATCTTGCCAGAATACATGGATGAGTACGACTTTATGGCTCATTTATAAATGGTAAAAGCATCCTAAAGGACCTGGTCTCTTAACCCAGGAGCCTTTATTAGTAGCTAACCTACTAGCCCCTGCCATCCCCTTCCCTTTTGATCTCTGACCTACCTCTCCAGCCATTACATTCTTCTTCCCCTTGACATGTAGTAGACGTTGCACGTTGTACGTGTTGGTTTCCACATGTTGCATCCCTGAGGCCACACCACCCTTCTTATAGCTGCAGAAGAAGTACAGGGTCATGATATGGACTGCAGAAGATATAACCCCATCATGATCATAAAGCCAGTCTTCTACAGAAGAAAAAAAATCTCTCCCCAGTATGCCATGTGTGAGAATAGCTGGGGAATCTTCCCCTGAGATAATCATCACTGCCCAATGTCCTATATTTCTTCATGTTTCCCTTCCTCTACACTTCTATCTTCAGACCATTTAGCCATTCACTTCCTTCTTCTTCCAAGCTGCTCCTTGTCATAAACATCACACTAAGCCATCATGTGGTGTGCTTAGTTTTGTGTGAGCCTAGCCATTGTGATTGGAAACCATGATTTATGGCTTAGCATGTTGTATGAACCCATTCAATTATAGCTTATCCAACAAAATGTGGTTAAGCATAATAATGGGATTGCACCCAGCATGAACTGAATCATCATAATTGTAAATACACAAATATTCAGATATTAAGCTCTGAATAAAACATTCAGCTTCTGTGCAGTATTGCATAAATACTGTCAATGAGTATTAATGTACTACTTTCTGCATACAGAATTTAAATAATTCCATATTATAAGTAATAAATTTACTCATCTGAAAGTTGAATATTTTTTCCATCTCTCATTGCAGCAGTGGTGATACCTTTATTCCACTTCTGTTACAATGTCCTGTCTCTAAAGTTCTTTACTGGGGAATGTAAGCACAGCCTTAATAGCAATCTCTTGCTTGGTCCAAAGATTATGAACTTCAGCTTGCTTTAAATAGCAAGCAATTGGGTTTGCTATAGGCAACTAATCAGATAAAGCCTTGCTATAATTTTATTTCAATTTTTGATCTTGAGTAGCTGCTCCTGGTCCCTTCCCTTATCTTTTTTTTCTAACTATTTGTTTGGGAAAACAGATTTTTTTTTATGTTGGAGGACACAACAAAATTGGCCTGATACTACTTTCTGATTCTACTACTGAACCAGCTCTAAGTTTCATCCTATAACTCTGATGACTCAACCCATCCAAAATAGTTTTTTGTTTTTTAAAATTCCAAATATTGGAGACCAAGACTCCATATAGAAAACACATTAAAAACAGATGCATGTTTCTAAATCCACAGCAGATCTGCTTCGGAGAAGTATTGCCAGTCAAGACCGTCAGCCTGTTGGTCTGTTTAGCATGGACAGCTCTCCTCCAAGAGTAGAGCAGGGCTATGAAGAAGAAACCCAAATTGTGCAGACTGGCCCCAAGAGGATGGTACAGAGCCTTACGTACACAAGGCCCTGCTTGAAGTAACTCCGGAATGTGTCGCTCTCATAACTTTGGGTCTCACGATGCTGTACAGCAACTCCACCCAGGTGCTCATCCATTTGTGTTGTGAAGATGGCAGCTGCCCCTTGTTCATCCTGAGATGATGAGCTACCCAGCCAGAAATGGGTGTCATAGGTGAAAGTATTCCCAGCCTTATGTGTCTGAATTGGAAAAAGAAATTAGCAAACATCAAACCAAGTATGTTCATTTGAAAATCCTGAAACACTGGACTCAGTTCTGTAAATAACACAGTGCTGTACATGTTGATTTTTCAGGAAGCTTGCTTACCATTAGGAATAGCCACCCACCATTGCATTTCATTTATATTTCTCTACTGTTATGTAAAAAGTCCCCACCCCTGGCCCCGTGTCTTCTGTAAAGACAATGTGTAAAGTAGGTAATTTATATTCAGTTCAAAAATATAGTAAAATAAATAAAGAAGCAGAAGGGTTCTTTTTCTTAATGCTCAGCTGTCTTGGTAAGCTTGCAACATTTAACCTCAGTGGGTAAGACGCCAGGCTTGTCGATCGGAAGATTGCAAGTTCGGAGGTTCGAATCCCTAGTCCCGCGTGATGGAGTGAGCTCCTGCACTCGCCCCAGCTCTTGCCAACCTAGCAATTCAAAAGCATGCAAATGCAAGTAGATGAATAGGTACCACTTCGGTGGGTAGGTAACAGTGTTCCGCGTGCATCATGCTGGCCACATGACCATGGAAGCGTCTTAGGACAACGCTGGCTCTTCGGCTAACAAATGGAGATGAGCACCGGCCCCTAGAGTCAGACACGACTGCACGACTGTGTGGGGGGAACCTTTACCTTTTTATCAGATGCAAAGGAGTAAGGTATTACAGGGATCTGTGCTTTGAGCTCACAACTCAATTTCTTCTCTGTCACTACCCATCTCTTAACCCAGTATCCATATTTCATGTCATTATTCAATTATTCAGAACATATACAATGCAATGAGATATATGCTCACATTTCACATATAACCGCCCAGAGTCCCCTCTACAGGGGGAGATGGGCGGTAATATAAGTTGGATAAATAAATAAAATAAATAATGAAAAGGTGGGAATGAATAGAATGTGAGAAATAGGTATTGGTTGTCTACCCTAGTTTTTGGCCAAATATAGCTTTCAATGCAGTTTCCAATAAGCAAAAACAGCATGTTAGAGGAGCTAATATTAAAAAGAACATTTAAAGTGTAATAGCTTTAAAAATAAAAAAGAGAAAACAAAGCCTTTATATATCACTTGAGAATGTTCAAAGTATTAGCTCTTTTTAGGCTTAGACATACTTATAGTAGATTAATTGAAATCAATGGAATTTAAGTTAGTCATGATTAACCTAAGTTCCATGTTCAATGGGTCTATTCTGATTAGCTCCAATCAATTATCTTGCAGTGATTCAAAAAACAAGCTTTTAAGATAAGGCAGAACCAAATTATTATTCCTAGATTGAGAAAGAGTGGTGCTTAATGCCATCTAAAAGAGATGAGCTTTGAACTGGGTGTGTTTTGATTAATAATAGTCTTCTCTGCAATCTCTGCTGCATAAGCTTTCAACAGCTTTTCACCTATCTGCAGATTTTAAGTGAGATCGATGTACTCATAACTGCATTATCTACTATTATTGCATAATACAAGTATATATATATATAATCAATATAATGGTCAATCAGTCACAGCAAATTTTTGATGAAGAAATAAAGTAATGACCAGAAGAAATCCAAATTCATGCTTTTTTGACCCAGAAAATGGTCAGAAGATACTCAGATTGAACCTAAATAGGTGTGGTTTTGGAAATTACCTGCAATTTAATGAGAATTATACTTGGCTCTGGCAGATACCCAGTGTTAATGTATAACCAGTAATAAGAGTATTCTTCCTGTTTTAATCCTGTACTGTCAATAGTACAGGATTAGTTGGACCTCCCATGTAAAAAGGCAAGCCTTGCATATCTGTGTCAAACATCACATGTCTATATTCTTACATTTGTCCCTAGACATACACAGACTTCCATGCAAGCAATTTTCCTCACTCTGACCTCATTATATCCCAGTATTCAGTCCCCATATTTCACATGATATAAAACACCCCTCTACTATTCTTAATTCCTTTTACCGCAAGCACGATATAGGCATCCCCTTCGTAGAAGTTCCCATAGGTCTTGGGTGGTATAGGCACCATCTCCATGTTCTAGAATGAAAGGGGAACAGAATCAGGAGACTTAAAAAAAAGATCTCTCATATACAGTCTCTAATGCTCTGCTCTGTCCTTCCTGCAAATTTCTTCAACTTTTAAAATATACCTTTTCTGTCCCTCACTTGAGTCCTACATATTCAACCATCTTGCAGCTGGATAGTAAGGGAGACAGCCCAATCTATGATGTTTTGAATAGCTGACTTTCTCCTTCAGAGAATTTCCTCTAAAATTTCTACAGGATCTCCTGGAACTTTCTTGATGGGGAAGGAGGGGAGAGTGATACAGAATATCATTCCGAGCCATTCTTATTTATTTGTTTATACAATTTCATATCACCTCAATTTTAGAGTGTTCTAAGCTGTTTATACTTCAACAATACACATAATTAAAATCAACCATCTAAACAATACAATGATCATCATAGTGTAAAATAATGATCATAGTACAATATACTCATTGTCCATCAGCATTCATTCACAGCATCACATTCTTGTTCTCTGAAGGCCTTCCAGAATAAGCAGGTTTTTTATGAGCCCCCACAATGGAAGGGCTGTTCTTGCCTCTGAATGGAGCTGTTTCATAGGGGGGGAGCCTCCACAGAGAAGGCCTGTCTCCCGGCCCCCCCTTGTCAGATCTCCCTATAGGCGGGGACTCTCAACAGGCATTCTGTTTGTGCTTCCTGGGCGAGCAGATTCTACCCAGAACAGGTGGCCCTGAAGCCATAAAGAGTTTTATAAGTGATAAACAGCATTTTCGATGGCACTTAGAAGCAAACTAGCAACCAGTCAGCTTCCCTGGCAATGGTGTCATATGGCAGTAAAGTGTTTGACCAGTAAGATACCTGCAATTGTATTTTGTACCAGCTGAAGTTCCAGTTTTCAGCTTGGAGATAATGTGTATGTGTTTGTTTGTTTGTTTGTTTGTTTGTTTGTTTCTGCAATTTGTATGGTGCTCAATTCCAAGAAAGCTCTGAGTGGCTTACAATAATACAAAAGTAAAACAGAAAGAATTAAAAGAAAGGGGAAAAAATAACTCAACCCACGGACCCAGTGACAATTTTCTAACATAACACTCAAGGAAGATATTCTTTACAACAATTGCCTATTGCAGGGAGGGGACCCACCATACTCTCGATCCCGAAAGCCTCTCCAGAACACCCAGGTTCTATACACATTCAAAACATGGACACAAACACACAACTCCCCCCAGACTACACACACACACACCCATAGGCAACCCCAAAGAGTTCACAGAACCACAGGAAATTCTACCACCATTCTTTATTGCTGCTAGAACATTTGGGATAGCAACAGTCAAGCTGGAAGGAAAGCAAGCTTGGAATTGACTAAATAAAGCTTGATCACTTTGCTCATCCACAAAACTAGTTCCAGTTTGTTTTAGAAAATCATGCTATACAAACAGCATCTGCTGGGACCCATAGATATGGAAAGAATTGCACTGGCAGACAGGATGGGATTATTTATTTATTTATTTATTTATTTATTTATTTATTTAATTTTTATCCTGCCTTTATTATTTTTTTATAAATAACTCAGGGCAGCGAACATACCTAATACTTCTTTCTCCTCCTATTTTCCCCACAACAACAACCCTGTGAGGTGAGTTGGGCTGAGAGAGTGTGACTGGCCCAAGGTCACCCAGCCGGCTTTCATGCCTAAGGTGGGACTAGAACTCATAGTCTCCTGGTTTGCCATTGGTTCCTTCCTAGGGCTGAGAGAGAGAGTGACTGGCCCAAGGTCACCCAGCCGGCTTTCATGCCTAAGGCGGGACTAGAACTCTCAGTCTCCTGGTTTGCCATTGGCTCCTTCCTAGGGCTGAAAGAGAGAGTGACTGGCCCAAGGTCACCCAGCCGGCTTTCATGCCTCAGGCAGGACTAGAACTCACAGACTCCTGGTTTCTAGCCCAGCACCTTAACCACTAGACCACACTGGCTCTATGTAAGACTTACTGTATATAAGACTGCTGCACTTGCAGGAAGATCCTTTCTTTAAAGCTGTTATTTGCATGGAGAGAAAATCACTTGTTGCTGGCATGAGGACAACAGTATCATAACCAAACTGCAAAAATCCAGTCAGTCTCTAGATGGCAGCAAAGACTTTGCTGCCAACTAATAATTGCCTGGATTTTGCAGCCCATATAAGGTAGCCCTACTTAGGCTACTTTTACTCCATAGAGCAGGCCAGTCACTGGAGACTTCCTGCATAAATGTCAAATATGGAGAGAGGAATTGGGTTGGGAGTCATGACAAGAAGGAAGGAAAGGGGTAGCGCTTTGGGCGCAGTGAGGCTCAACCCTTTCCCTGGCTGCTATTTACATTTTTAAAAGATTTCCCTGGTAATTGCATTCACACGAAACATGCAATTACATTAAGAAATATCATGGGTTATTTCTTAAAATCATAGATTAACTACCAACCATTGAGTTACTGCTCTGAACTGTTCCTTCCTGAAGCTATTCTTTCAAAAGACAGAAGGTCCTGAGACTTAAAAAACTAGCAGATAGGGGCTTCCAGGGAAGAAATGGCAGACTGAAGATGGCTCCGCAAAAAGCAGAGCTGATGACTGCGGTGGAATGAAGAGCCGGCGAGTAGGCTGGCTCTTCAATAATTCCTCTCTGGACAAGGAGAGGACTTGAGTTTTCCCACAGTGCTCCAGACAGTTGCTCCTCATGAGGAGACTGCAAGACAGCACTCTGGTGGGTTTAGAGCTGTGGGAGACGAGGGAATAGCCATCTTGCTCAAATCATGGTCAGCACCTTCAAAAGGACACTGGATTTGCATACTTCCTTTTCTAACCACTTTTGGAAATTGCGTGTTAACTGCTTTTCAGCTATTAGGAGCCTTCGGATCGACAGGTTTTACAGCACTGGGTGAGTTTCTTTCAATCCTTAGCGAAAGAAGTTTTAACTACAAGTTTAAGAACTTAAAAAATTTTTTTTTTAAAATAAACAGCAAAAGGGGGTTAAAACTTTGATTTTAGAAAATTAGAAATGGACTAAGGGTCCAGATAAATTTGAAATAAGATTTTGGAATTAATTATAAAGAATCGTTCCCATGGAAAAATGCTTTTGTTTTGAAACTTAATAACATAGGATTTAAAAAATTGGACACTAGAGAGAACTAGAGGGAACTAAAGATTGCAATTAAAAGAGAAGAACACTTAAACTCAATTTACAGTTACAGAATAAAGCAAAATATTTTAACATTGGACATATTGAAGGACTTTTTGAACAATGGACCCAGAAGTTAATTTTAAAAGTGTCTGCCTGTATATATAGACTGTGTCTAAAAGATGTTATGGAAGAGGAACAAGTTCTACCTGACAAGAGCGAGATTGAGTTGAAAGTGGATTTCTACAAGAATGACATGGAAAAAGATGTTACACTGGACATACAAAAGAAACTGGCTGATGTCTTAATAATTAAAAGGAATATACAAACGACAAACCAAGAGAGTGAGCTGGATAATTTTCCTATACTGGATTTACAAAACAGGCTTGTTAAGATTTTGAAGAATTTTGTAAGGGACAAAGAAAAAATGAAAAGAAATCAAGTCAACAATATTATTTGAAGGGACTAAAGATTAAGATTGTTAGAAGTAAAAGGAAGGAATATAAAGTTGGTTTATTTGATCAATGTTAAAATAGATATGTTGTTATCTTTGGTAACCCTTAATGGACTTTTGCTGACATCAGGACTGAAATGACAATGCTTTATGGATTTATTTATAGATAAGAGATGCGATATGGGAATAATAGATCATTTGTTGTATTTTAAGAGAAGGTGATAAGTTACTAAAATTGTTTCTACTTGTGATGAAGGTCACTTCTTTATATATTTCTTTTCTTTTTCTTTACTATATTCTTATTTTTTCTTTCTTTTTTCTTTCTCTTTCTATTTTTTCCCTATTTTTTTCTTTTCTGCACCTCTACTCTTTCTTTTTATTCTTCTATTTTTTTCAGTTTGTATTAGTTTTTACTGTTGTAATTATAATCTTTAATAAAATTACTATAAAAAAAACTAGCAGATAGGGCCAGAATAAGCATTCAATTTAAATTTGAACTTATTAAATATAGCCAATGTGATCATTCTCCAGTCAAGAATCCCCTTTCTGTCATATTAAACAATAGAATTTGGTTACACCTTTTTGAGTTTTCTGAGGCTGTGCCCAGGCTTTTGGAAGCTACAAGTTGGGTGTATCCTGTGAAATGCTGGGACGTAAGAATGCCACTAAATGCTGGTTTCTCCTACCAGGGCAGCAACTAGGGTCTGTGTCACCCGGGGCAAACATGGATTCTGTGCCCCCCCCACCGTGGGTATACAAATACTATTTTGTCATTTTGGCACACATACCCCAGCGCGGCGCCTGGGGCACATGCCCCGCTTGCCCCCCCCTAGTTGCAGCCCTGTCTCCTACAGACTACATCTGTCCATTACACACACACACACACATGTGCACTTCTGTGCATATTCACATTCGTTCTCACCTCAATTCTCCATATCTGAAGCCCAGGTGTGGTTTTGTTCAGAGTCTTGGTGACTTTGGTATTAAGTTCCGGCATGGTGACTAATCCTTTGTAGCTGGATTTGGAACTGGGAATGGGAAAGAACATTAGCAATACTCAGGTCATATATTGCAAATGACATTTGAACTTTTCAGATGTAACTCGGCCAGCCTTGGAATCCCCAGGCTTCATCTCTACTCCATTCTAATTATTTGGATAGTGCTATTTTTTAAAAAAAAGACAAACAAGAAATATCTTACCATTTGTATTCATTCAGATCATGCACTTAAATGAGTGCTACACAGAAACACATTAAGATGCTTCACACTTCCATGGGATGCTAAATCTGAATGGCTTGAGCATCAATAGTTAGCAAGTCCGTTTTGGGGAAATTATCTTAATTATCAGGCAGATGAATTCAGTGAAGAATGCATTTTAAGAGCGATTGAGAGCACACAAGGTTTTGCCTTCATCTACACTGTGAGTTTCTAGGCAGGCCTTTGTGTGGGCATCCTTGGGAATTTTCCAGAAAGGGGAAAAGTTCCAATGTATGGTATAATTATAGGTGCACTTAACACACACTGCTGCTCCAGGACAGCTGTCTAGTTTCCTTATGTGTGTGCTTTTTCGGTAATACACCATGACAGAAACACAGCATACAAATCTTAAACATAGGTTCAATATGTTTTGGCCACACCATCTTTTTTTTTTGGTACATTTGGCAATTTTACATAATTTCTCAGGAAAATAATCCCACATTCTGGAAGAGGAGCGTGGGACTCTGCTTTATATTGAGTCAAATCACTGATCCGTTTAATTCAATATTGTCTACATCGACTGGCAGCAAGATTTCAGATGGGAGTCTTTTCCAGCACTATCTGGAGAGGCCAGGAATTACATTTGGGACTTTCTGCTTGCACTCCTGAGCTGTAGTCATTCCCTTAATCTTGGAAACATTAGTGAGCATTCTCTGGAGTGTAGCAGTAGAACCAGTGGGAATGTCTTTTGCAATGCGATGGGCAGAAATTTATATATCTGGCACAGTTTGTTGTCACGTTGTTGATCAGCGACTTTCTTCATTGGCTAACATAATACAATTTTTGAATTACTTCAGTTTTAAACTGTTGGGATCTTTTGTCTGTCAAAGTAGCAGAACTTTACATTAGGGTCTGCTGGAAATTTCCCATCTTTTGATAGTAGGGTGTGTAGTGGTCTGGGGTAGGAAGTGGGGGTAATCAACTGTGGTGATATAGTTAAGCCTGAGTGATGGGTGGGACTTAAAAGCTTAAGCTGTTGTTGGAGAGCTGACTTTTCAACATCTGTCATATGACACAGCATTACCCATCTGTTGGTTGCAATAGGGCAAAACTGCAGTGATTATCTCATTAGTCTCCCTAATTCTCTAATGGCAGCCCTCAGATGAACCTCCTTACAATCCCAATAATAGGTTCATTTGGTCCCTCCTGAACCTGAGACTGCAATCTGCATTTCCTTTTGCCTTGACTCCCTTTGAAGCAATCCACTGTCTACGGCAGTGTTTCTCAACCTTGGCCACTTTCAGATGTGTGGACTTCAACTCCCAGAATTCCTCAGCCAGCCTTGTTGAAGTCCACACATCTGAAAGTGGCCAAGGTTGAGAAACACTGGTCTATGGGAAGCTTCTGCTTCCTGAATGTGACTCTTCCCTTCTCTCTCCAAAGGCACTCACTGATTCTCCAGCTGGACTGTGTGGCTGGCCTTTGTGCTAAGCCAGCAACACACAAAATTAATAGTTATGCAGGAGGGTTCTGCTATCATCAATTTGGAAAGGCTTCCTATCCTGTGAGGACCGACAACAGTAGTGGAATCATAGCACAGAGCCTAAGCAGCTCAAGAGAAACCTTAAGAATGGACCCACACCTGTCTGGATTGTAAAGCTCAGTGGTTTTTCTCAGCTGTCACACTGCAAAAACATAGCTTTCAGTCCTTATCCTGGAGGAAGGCAACCCTGGTACTGTATAAACCAAGTTGGAGCAAGGACAAGCTTGGGTCAGGCTGCACCAGAATACAATCCCCCCCCAAACCCACCCCTCACAATTCCTGATCAGGCATAGTGAGTCCAGTGCCAGGAGCTGGCTCTCTAGATCCCCAGAACAAACTTCTTACCTTGGCTGGGGTGTCTGCTTGGTGGGCACACAGCACCTTGGAGAAAGACTGTGCCTGAACAGAGGAAGTACCAGGGCGACCTTTGTTCCTTCCTTCCCTCTGTCGTCGCCAGCCTTTGCCATATAAGGGCAGGAGTGCCTAGGAAGGGAAGGACAGAGGAGAGAGAGCCAAAGTCCCTGCAGAACCACCTGAGTGGTTTACCCTTGGCCTGGGTAAAAGCTGGCTTGCAACCAGAGGGAAACTTACCTGTCTTTCAGAGGAAGCCTGCCTCACCTGTGACCTCTACAGAAACAAATGCAGCCTGCTTGTAGGCTGACCATATTTCTTTGAGACAAAAACAGGACATTGGGATGGCAAAAATGGGACGGGGTGAAACTTATGTAATATTCCGTATTCATGAAAAAGTAAGACGATAAAAAAAGTTTTAAAGAGTTTGTAAGATCCATTTGCTGGTCCTTAAACAGATTACTGTATATATAAAAATATTTTTATTTTCATTAAAATGAAAAAGTTTTATTACATGAACATATTGAGCTAACAATTATTCTTCAGTGACAGAACTCATACAAAAATTTAGGTAGACGTAGAGGGGGACTTTATTTACCAGGAGGCGAATAGGGAAAGCACAGCTCACAGGCTTTGTAACATCATGGATCACAGGAAGGAGGGGAGGTGGGAGAGAAGAGAGGCAGGGAAGGGAGGATTCAAAAACTCCACACCCGGCGAGGCTTCTCTTCCTTCTGCCTTGCCTCCTCCTCCTCCTGCTTTTTTTTCTCCCTCTTTCTCTCTCTCCCACAATCCCAAACGAAATACTCTCTCTTGCCGAGCTGGAGAAATAATCAGTTTCACTCTTGAAAAAAGGGAGTGGGATCACATCCCAAATGCATTTTAATAAAACAGAGAGCAGAGAGCGACCAGCTAAGAGCAGAGCAGAGGCAGTGGCAAAGATCTCTCTCCCCGTCTCTGTCTCCCTCTCTCTCTCTCTTTCTGCCTTCCTTGCCCCTCTCTAGTCTCACCCAACATCAGCACCTCAATCAAGCACTTTTTAAATGATAATTGCATCTTGGCTGAATCAATCTTGCGATGCCTGACATTTTGCTAATTTTTTTTTAAAAACGGGACAAAATTGACATTTATATTAAAACGACGGGACGGTCGGGAAATGTGAAAAAAACGGTACTGTCCTGTTTAAAACGGTACGTATGGTCAGCCTACCTGCTTGCCACATTATTGTGGCAATACACCCACTTCCCCCCCACCCCAATCCTGGGCAGAAAGTATGGATGGATGGTTTATTGAGTGACCTAGATCTGTAGCTGAAGGTTTGCCTTCAGTCTGGCTGGTCCTCATTTCATTTAATCTTCTTCCTTGGTCCTTGTCTTCCTGCTCATCATTTTGGAAATAAAAAACCAGATTGTCAATTACTCCACTGAGGCTCAGGACAAATCATTTTCTTCATAATAATAGCTATATACGCCCCAAAGGGATGGTGTCTCTGTTTTTTAAAACGTTAACATTCTGTTTGTCTTGTTTAGTTTTTATTATTGTTAGGTAATGTTATTTATTACTTATTAATTAGATTTCTATCCTACCTTTCTTCCAAGAGCTCAAAGCAGCTTAAATGGGGATATCCCTGCAGTTGATCCCCACAAGACAGGTTTGGCTGAGAAAGAATAATTGGCCCAAAGTCACACAGTGAGTTTCCATGTGAATCTGGGCCTCCCCAGGCTTAGTCCAATATTTTCACCATTATACCACACTAGTAGTCTAATTGAAATAACTGATCAATCATCATATTGTATATAAAAGACGATTAACTCAAGGGTTTAGGATGATGATGATGATAATGATAATGATGATGCCACCAAACTGAAGAAACTGCAGGCGGCTTACATTAAACATTCAATAAAAACAAGCAATCACAAAGAATACAGAGATCAAAACTAGGGTTAAGTCTTCACACAGTGCACTAAGATTGGTTTGCTTAATCATGGCTTATTAAATGGACCACAATTGTTTGGGTTCACCCGATACACTAAACACACATGGTTTATACATCATATGGCTGGATTCATATAACATCCTAATAAAAATCAAACCATTTTATTTCTCAGTATAGTTAATGCAACAGGTTTATATAACCCTAATTGTACTTTAGAGGGTTTGCAAAACTTAGCTCATACGATTTTTCACATTTAAATCAAAGGATGCAGGTTTGATTGGACACCTACAGATTTGTTTTTGTTATTGATACATTTAACTGAATAGTAGTCTAAATTTTAGGAAACTTTAAAAACTATTTTAATGTTCTATGTAAATTATTTTTAAGTACTGTATCAGGAAAAGGTTGGAACAAAGCAGAAACAGTTGGGCAAATATTTGCTATTTTAACTTGAAAAAATTTTTTTCGGCAAAAGAGGTAATGTACAGATGAACAAAAATTATAATCAAAGAACTCACAAAGCTTATGGACAATGAGAGGAAAACCAACATAAAAAAAGTATCCTTAAGTTCCGTTAAATAGATTTTAAGACTATTTGAATATCAGCTCTTTTTGTCATTCTGTCTCCCCCAGCCAGCATCACCTCTCTGTTATGCAGACAAATATATGGAGATTTTTGCAAGGAGATTGAAGTTCCCAATTTCTTGTTTCTTATTTGTGCACAGCTTAGTCAATAAACTGAATAATGGCCTAAAGTTGATATACAATAATCTTGTAGCTAACCCTAAGCATAGGATGAATTCATGAATGACTTCATCATCAAATCTCTATGTAATAAAAGAACATATAGTATTAATCCAGCCTTCCCCAGTCTGGTCCTTAGAACCTGGTGCTTTTCAGTTGTCTTAAATTGCATTTCACACCATCCCCTTCCAGGATGGCCAGGCTAGCTGAGGATAATGTTACTTGTAATTCAATAAAAGTGTAAAGTGCATGGTTGGGAACGTTATACTAATCCAACTATTCAATTATCAAATGAATGGCCTATGATATTATTTACTAACTACTAATTTCATATATTTCTATATCACTTTCCATGAAGTCATATATAGAAATGCTTTCCAACCACAGTACATACAGTATATATTAAAACACAAAGATAAAATACTATCAATTAAAACAATATGTTTATTACAATAGGGGAGAGGGGAAGACAAATCTATTCCTTCATAATGTTAATCATGGGAGGACAGAGGGGCGTAATGGGAGACACTTCACAGATTTCAGCAGGGAGAGCTTTACAAAAATCAGGAATCTGTGAAGGCCTACCTGAGTGCAGTTGCAAAATGACAGTCAGTTGTGTCACATAGAGCAGGACCAACTTTGATGACAGTAGTGATTGTCCAAGTCTGTAATGGAGAAGGTGACCTGTCATGTATCCTGGCCCCAAGTCATCTAGAGCTCTATATGTTGGAAGCAGGATCTTGAACTCACTTGGTAGCTAAATGGATGTCAGTGCAGTTGCTTCAGCATAGGCATGCCATGGGTATGGCCAAGTGCCATATTCTGCATCAGCTGCAGCGTCTAGACTGAGAGAAAGAGCAGTTCCATATAGAGCACATTTCTGGAATGTAAACATGGACAAAAGTAGCTAGGCTATCCTGTCCAGGAAAGGGCGTTGTTGGTGGAACAACCAAAGCTCCAACTCCCTTATAAAACCAGACACAGAGACACATTGACAGAAAGAAACAGCAACTTATTATGCTGTGCCAGTGACTACATTCAGCCAGAACCATGAGGACAAAGTTAATAATTCTTCTGCCTGTCTTCTCAATGTCATCATCACTGGAGTTTCCCCCTCAGCAATAATCGTTCTCCAAAGAAGACTGAAGCAATCCTGGGCCCTGGGCACCAAAACCTCCCCATCTGATTTTCCCACACTTTCCCACACTGTATATAGGGGAAGGGAAGAGGAGAGGAACTGTTCATGCTGAAAGCAACGTGCTAGCTTCTACCATACCTTTTATTTCCAAGAAGTACTCTGGGCTCCAAATGGATTCCATTACCTTTCCTAGAGGGGGGGAAATAGGTGGCTGAAACCTAGTTTGGAAGTGTGCCCACCTCGTCTGGAAAAGGAGGTAAATGGGAACATAAAGCATCCTGTGGCTAGAGTGGATGGCAGGGAGCATTCTGGTAAATAGTTGCTTTGTGACTAGACAGGCTGGTAGCCATTTTGTGAATGGACAACATCTCCCTCTGCTGCCATTCCTCAAGGAATATTAATGAGAATCAGGCTCACTCCTTATTAGCTGCAGTATGAACATATAGCCAATTTATCTACTGTGGAAAAATTACTCAAGAGTAAATACGGTTACAAAAGGTAAGCATATAGAAAATGTCCAAATAAAATATAGGTCCAAATTTCCTGAGACCTAAATTGCCTGTAAGAGTACATGATGAATCAAATCAAATTAAATACTTTTAAGAGTACATGACTGAAACATTGTCCTCTGGGAAAAGTTCAATCTTCTTGTCTGAAGTTAGTAGTAGAATGTCGTGGGAAGGAGAAGAAAAGTGGTTTCAAAATGTCAAAGGAAACTTGACCCTGAGTAGACCCATTTCAAATACTTCCTCAGTGGCCTCAAATTTTAACAGCTCACCAACATCATACTGCCAGTTAGTACATCCAGTATTGTCAGTAACATAAATGCAAATGATTCCTTCCTTGCCTTTACAATATTTTTTTTCTGCCATAGCACCCGCCCTGTGGAACATCATCCCCCCCGAGGTGAGACTGGCCCCATCCTTGATGTCCTTCCAGAAGCCCTTCAAAACTTGGCTGTGTCAACAGGTTTGGGGGTCTGAAGGAAATGATGATTTAATGTGGTGGCTACATTGTTTGTAACATCTAATGCTCTCTCTTAGACTTTTAATAATAATAATGTTTTAATTGTATTTTTTAAAATATTGTTCATTTTATGGTTTTTTATTGTACGCCACCCAGAGTCACATTTTGTGAGATGGGCGGCCACATAAATAGAATAAACAAATAAATAAAACTTATCAGGTTTATCAATTCATTTTTATTTTGCAAGAATATCCACAACATAATCACAACAATCGGGAGGGTGAGGATTGTCCTTTGGCACGTTGTTTTTCATGCAGCCTATTCTTACTATACTTACTATATTCCAAAGATTTTTGTTTTTGTTTTTACAATAGCATTCATGAGGGAATACATCTTTTCCCTCTTTTCTACCCTGAAAGGTTATAGTTTATTCCCATTTCTGCTCTAGAATCTGGTGTTACAGCTCTTCCTGGAGTGTATCATTTTAGAGCAGGGGTCCCCAACCTGTGGGCCACGGCCCACTAGTGGGCCGCGGCCTGTTAGGAAGTGGGCCGCACAGCAGGTGAGCGGTGGTGGTCCGCGTGATTGGCTCCCGCCTGCAAACCCCACCCCCATCTGCACGATTGGCTCCCACCTGCAAACCCCGCCCCCGTCCGCATGATTGGCTCCTGCCTGCAAACCCCATCCCTGGTGTGCGTGATTGGCTCCTGCCTGCAAACCCCACCCCACCCCCGGTCCGTGGAAAAATTGTCTTCCACAACCGGTCCCTGGTGCCAAAAAGGTTGGGTACCCCTGTTTTAGAGGACAGGAAGAGAACGATCTTTGGAAAATCAGTAGATGCAAGGAGGGAACTATTCTCTGTCCAACACACACACACACACACACTCACAGTATTTGCAGAAGGGGAAGAGTTTCCATGTGGATGAATTTCCAAATAAGCTGGGATGACTCTACTAACCCTTTGTATTAGTTCTGCTACAGAACTTAGTCATCCATGGTCCCCAAGTCCTCTATGGTTCTCCGGCCATATGCTGAATTGTTTGCAGTGACTGCCATATAAAGCCCAAAGGGCATGGAGATGGCATATTAACTTTCTTTCTAACGGTAAGGAAAGGCTCAGTTTATCTTATCTCCACTATTAAATCATATCACCAAATGAAATTCCTTACAGCAGCTAATTTCTATTGGCTCCCTGTGCCAGCAGGCAGTGGGCTTGCTTGAAAGCAAAAATAGTGGCATGTAGAGAAAACTGAGGGTCATTGCAAAAGTAGCTTCCTCCTAGCCCAAGAACCTTTGTGGACAGAATCATCTACTCAGAATGAAACCCTGCCTACCCATTCGCCTTTTCCAGTGCAAGGGTCCACGTATTTGTTGGTGTCCTCTGAAGTTGCTTCTCTTTCTGCAAGCATTTAATTACCAAGCTAGGTAACATCATCAGGAAGACGAGCAAGCTCAGAAAAAATCAAGAAACAATTTAACCCTGAGTGACATATTTTCTCCACTATGGTCTCACTTTTCTTTTTTAATCTGTTCAATCGTGTCTGATTCTTGGAGACTGTCTGAACAAGTCCCTGCAGTTTTCTTGGCAAGGTTTTTCAGAAGTGGTTTGCCATTGCCTTCTTCCTAGGGCTGAGAGAAAGTGGCTGGCCCAAGGTCACCCAGCTGGCTTTGTGCCTAAGGTGGGACTAGAACCCCCGGTCTCCTGGTTTCTAGCCTGGTGCCTTAACCACTACACCAAACTGGCTCTATGGTCCCACGTAACTGCAAGCAATAGGGAGGCCCAACAGCCAGACCATGCAGCTATATGCTTCACAACCCAGCTCCACAGGGGACATTGGGTGAGGATTATGCAAACATACAGTATATGATCATCTTATAATGGGAAAATCAGATACAGAAGATAAGGATCTGTAATGGTTCTATGGGAGAGAAAAGCCACCGAAATATAGAGATTAGTTGGACTGGATCTGTGGATACTCAGTCTCAAATTCATCCCTAGCCATGGAAATTCACTGGGTTATTATGTAAAAAATGCAAGGAAAGAGCGTTATGTATGTTGCCTTAAGCACCTGAAGGAAAGACAAGGTACAAATCTAATTAATGAATAAATTAATTAATTGTGGCAACCGAGTATGTCATGCAAGGATGAGAAAGAATGCACCCATTAACATTATTTCACCATTACTGTCAAAATAGCTAGTCCTTTGAGTTTGCCTTTCAAGGTTTAAAAGGTTGGGGGAATGGAATACTTACATGTCACTTCTTGAAAATGGGAGATGTGACATGTACCCAAAATGACTACGTTGCACTCAAGTTAGCTATAAGATGGAAATATGGCACACAGCCCCCAAAGATACTCCTCTGCAAATTGGTGGTTTTGATGGTCAAAACCTGGGGAAAGTTCATCTTGTCCTAAGAAGCCACAAGTCTAAGAAAGAAGGAGAACTTACATGTCAGAATAGTGGGAGTTCTGATTTGAAAAAATGAGTACAAATCAATGACCTTGATTCTCCTTTGCTATTATTTTGCTAACTAGAAATCCCACAAAACTAAAATCAAGATCATGAGCGTAGTCTATTCAAAAATTTATTGAAAGCCTAGCTTTCAAGCTGCCATTAGCAGGGAGAATGGGAGGAGACAGGCAAGAGATACATGCCTTTTGTCCCTTGTCACAAAGTTAAAAGTACACACCCAGAGCAGAAAGTCCACATCTTAAAAGTAACCCTTGAAGGGGTGGCTGAGCAGCTGAAACAAGTATGAGAGAGCAGTGCTCCAGAATTGATTATTACAGGGCAGTGTAAGGGAGATTTTCCTTGAGTATTTCTTACATGGAGAAGAACTAAACCAGGATGATAGTTTGGGAGTTTCAAGGAACATCCAGGATTCAGAGAGAGGCAAATTCTATCTGGTTGATTGACCCAGCTACTTATTCAAATGTTAACCAGCTGTCTCCTCCTTTTATGGCACCAATAAAAACAAACAGCAAATGGAGAAGAGAAAACATTTATGATGTTGACTCTGCCTCAGTCTGTGGACTCTTTACCTTCTTTTACAGCACCTTAGAAGTGAATTAAAGCAGGGAAAGAGCCAGATAGTACTAGAGCACTGTGCTTATGGACCCTGCATCTCATTATATTGTTGGAATAATTTTCTTCCCAGTTAACTTAGGGTCTGTGTCACCCAGGGCAAACATGGATTCCGCACCCCGCATGGGTTATTTTGTCATTTTGGCGCCCCCCCGGGTGTCATTTTGGCGCTCCCCCCAGCACATGCCCCGCTTGCCTCCCCTAGTTGCGGCCCTGGCGGGCCCCATTGTTTCTTTATTGCATTTGCTTCTGTGGTGAGGACATTCTGCTCTGAGATAGCCATGTTGGAGGAGAAGCAAAGCTTCCACTCCAATTGCTCCTAAAGAATGGCCCTGGGGATAGGTGGAGTGGGTGGGAAATGGTGTCAAGGCATTGCAGCATTTTGTCTTTAGAAGGGAGGGGAAATTCCTGGAGCTGGGACAAGGTGGGAATTCCCACCAATGCAATATCAGTCCCCCTGCAGCGCAAAACCCTGCAAAGCTATCTTTATCACCTATCCTTTGTAGCACTAGCTGACAGAAATTAACAGATTCCAGAGTGGCGTAGTCTTTGTATGTGGAAAGGACCTTCGGAATGTATTCCATTCCTTCTAAATGGCCAATTCCAATGCTCTTTAAAAACAAACAAACAGGCACATTTGCAAGGCAACCATTTATTTTAATATGTCTCCATGTAACAATGCAGTAGGGATGTGACATGATGTTACTTTCAGCAACACCTTCAAGGTTACAGAAAAATGCTGTTTCTGTTGCACTCTGCATTATTAGTCTTAACAGATCCTCACATCTGTTTAGCCATGAAAACCAACTTTCCTTCTAGTAAGACATCTATTAGTTTCTGCATAGACCCTAGCTCTTATTCCCTGTTGACAAGAAGATGGTTTCAGAGTCTTGGAAATGGGTGGACAGTTGTTCTTGTTGTTGTTGTTCAGTCATTTAGTCATGTCTGACTCTTCGTGACCCCATGGACCATAGCACGCCAGGCCTTCCTGTCCTCCACTGTCTCCCGGAGTTTACTCAAATTCATGTTCATTGCATCGGTGATGCTATCTAACCATCTCATCCTCTGCCGTCCCCTTCTCCTTTTGCCTTCAGTCTTTCCCAGCATCAGGGTCTTTTCCAGTGAGTCCTCTCTTCACACTAGGTGGCCAAAGTATTTGAGCTTCAGCTTCAGTGTCTGTCCTTCCAATGAGCAGTCAGGGTTGATTTCTTTTAGGATTGACTGGTTTGACCTCCTTGCAGTCCAAGGGACTCTCAAGAGTCTTCTCCAGCACCACAGTTTGAAAGCATCAATTCTTCGGCGCTCAGCCTTCCTTATGGTCCAACTCTCACAGCCATACGTTACTACTGGGAAAACAATAGCTTTAATTATACGGACCTTTGTGGGCAAGGTGATGTCTCTGCTTTTTAATATGCTGTCTAGGTTTGCCATAGCTTTCCTCCCAAGGAGCAAGCATCTTTTAATTTTATGGCTGTAGTACAATTTAGTAAATTAAAGAAAACTCTCTCTCTCATACAAACACAAATACTGCATGCATGCATACATACCTTTGCACATGGCAGGGATAAGTAACAGTATCTCCTCCAAATATTTTGGACTTCAATTTTCATCTACCTTATGATATGGTTAATTGCAAGGGAGAGGGGAGTTAAGGTTTGAGATCTCTGGAAGACCCCTCGTAGTTATCCCAAGTCTGTGTTAGTTGATTAAAACGCCACCTCTTAACCTTTCACAGGGTAGAATGTTCTGCCTATTGATCCACTTCTATTTCAAATGTTCTCCTGAGTGAGAAAGTTCAACACATTCACACATCATGCAAAGCCATGATTTGCTCAACCATATTATAATATGATATAAGTTAGAAATATAAATAAATAAAATAAATTATCATCTAGGCTACTCTTAGCTGGATTTGTACAATCGACTGTGCCGAAACCAAGCAAACCATATTTTGGCTTTGTATGTGTGAAGCCATCCACCCTCTGAGCAAAAGAAGATACATTCCAGGGCTGGAGCTGTGCTTATTTTTGTTGTTTAAGCACAGGTAACAAGTCACAGATGTCTAGAAGCATGACATCCAGTGGACCAGCTGGGTATACTCCCTAAAAACAACTTCAAAATTGGCCAATGTGGGATGGAGAAAATTAGGTCCTGAGAAAAATAATAGGCTCTAATACCCTCTGCCTGACCTAATTTCTCTTTTAAGTTTCTTCATAAGATTCCCTAAAATCACCAATTAACATAGCAATTTAAAAGATGATAATAAGATAACAAGATGATAAAAATATCGTTAAGTTGTTCTTGTGATTATCATGATACCCCTTTTTCCTAGGAGGCACAATTCTGTTCAATCACCTTTCCTAATGCACAAAGTGAGGAATTTAGTTTAATGCTCAGCTTTTTGCTTCTGTCTTTCATAAAGAATCTGTTAAATACCTGGTGTCCTTACACACAATGCATACCTTCAAATAATGATATCTCTCCTTTCTATTTGAAAAATCACCATAATTATGGTGTATGAGTATGAGTGGGTAGCATTAGAAAGTAGTAGGGAAAATGGTGGTCCTCCAGATGTGGCAGGACTCCAACTCTCAACAGTCTGGGTGCCAATGTTAGGGAGGATAGAAGTTCTAGTTTAACAAATTCTGGAGAAATTCCTTCTTCCAGCTTTAAAAATGCTGTTAAATATACTAATTTGTCTACCAGCCACATTCAGTTAGTAAGGACATTTTCAAAACACAAAAAACAACCCATTGGATATCTACTGCCCTAGTCACCTCGCGGCTTGACTGCTGCAATGCTCTCTGTCCTTGAAGATCACCCAGAAGCTTCAACTAGTCCAGAACGTGGCGGCGCGAGCAGTAATGGGCATGCCTCTGCTTCATAAGCTGCACTGGTTGCCAATTTGCTTCCAGGTGCAATTCAAGGTGCTGGTTGTTACCTGTAAAGCCCTACAGGGGCATAGATACTTGAGGGACTGCCTGTCCCCCATAACATCTGCCCAGCCAATTCAATCTTTCAGGGTCAGCACATTCTGGGTTCCTTCGATTAAACAATATCATCTCTCAGGACCCCGTAAGCACGTCTTCTCTGTAGCAGTGCCTGCCCTCTGGAACAAAGTTCCCCCCAAGATCTGGATGGCCCGCACTCTGCTATTGTTTAGAAGAGCCTTGAAGACCTGGCTCTTCACCCAGGCCTTCGGTGAGGGAAAATGAGATCCCTCACTTCATCACACTTGCCATCTTTTTTTTTCTTTATTGTTTATGTTGTATTGTAATTTCTTTGATTGTTGTGAGCCACCCAGAGTTGTTGAGAGTCGGGCAGCATACAAGTGTAATAAATTCTTTATTATTGTTATCACTTCCTTTAATGGATTTTCTAGGGCAAGAAAAGCCATAGCTGCTGCCAGCACCTGACTGACATTGTCTAGGTTGGAAGCTAAGTAGAGTTAGAACAGGTTAGTTCTTGGAAGAGAGGCAACCAGGGCTGTAGGCTGGACTTGGAAATTGAATAACATCTTGGAAGAAAGGTGTGGCAAAAAACTTTTGTACTGTTGCTAAGAAAGCGATAGGTATGTCTCCATGAAGTCATGAGCTCAACTTGAAAGAAACTTTTACTGCAGATTGAATTGCTAAAGTCAAGGTTATTCCTCTAACCCTTAATCAGAAGGAATCTGAAGTAAGCTATAGTTCACGAAAAAATATGCCTTTTAGTAAAAGTTGTTAGTCTGAAAAAGTGCTACCATCCAGATTGCTTCTGATTTTGGGCTCCCATAGACTAATGTGGCCCTTCTCCTACAATGTCCTCTAGCCCTTGAGTACTTCATTAGCAGCTTTCCCCTGTAATAATTCTTGATTCTCCTCCTAAAATCCCATTTCTGAAACATAGCCAAACACTTGCCCATAGCCATTTCTGCAAAGAGTCCACCCTAATTTTCCCCAATGCTCTAGTTTTATAATGAATCTTAGTTTGGTTGGAACTTGGAAGGAAAATGCCCGGCTTATTCTTGTGCCTTGAAGCTGACAATTGAAACAGAGTTGAACATCTCATATCTGCCTCTCAAGCTGTTGTTAGGGGTACCGGATAGGTCCATAACCTGAGAAAGCCAACCCACCATTTGTATTAGGTAAAGGCAAAAACAGCCTTGCAGCTTACCTGGTGCTTCAGATGCCAGGTGGTTTTTTAAATTGCCCCCCAATATCCATTCCTTTCTGTGGTTTGTTGCTGGTTTTGGTTGCTATGCTCTCCTCTCAGTGAGAGAAAGCAACACAGTCCTGGGAGAGGGAGGGGGACAGCCGGTGGCCCAGCCTTGGATTATTCCTGCTCCACTAGACAGCCAGCTTATGCTCCCCCCACCCCCCACTTTGGTCTCTAATGAGCTGAATTCCAGCAAGTACTTACTGAAAGGTGGTGAAACTGATGACTAGGGAAGACAGTAGCTCACTAAAGGATTGAGTGTGAGTGTGTGTGTGTGAGAGAGAGAGAGGGGGGGGGGAGAGAGAGAGAGATAATAAAAGATAAAACGGGGGGGGGGGGGAAACAGAGCCAGATCAGAGACTGAGAAGCAAACAAGACAAGGATGATAGAGTTTTGGGCTGCCTCTGAATGGAATGGTGGTTGAGGTCAGAATCACAATAGAAGACACACAGAAATACATTCTGCTTAGGTACTAGACTGAAATGGTTTCCTGGCTGTGGCTGGATTTTGGATCATGGTACAGGGTCCCTGCGGTTAAGATCCCCCTCCCCAAAAGGTCTGCTTGGAGCCAGGGGCACTTTACCACCCCAGCAGCAACAGCAAACAGACCTATATCAATTCTTGGGTTGACAAAGGCACTACTGCTGCTCCTCACAGCATCCTCTCCTTATTTCTTTAAAAAATTGTTAAAATCAGAAAGGAAGCAGCTGGACACAGACAGATTTATAGATGCTCATTTAATTATTTTATAATATTACTTTCTGTAATGAAAAGGCACTTGGTCCCAATGATACACACAGCAGTCCAACGGCAACTGCTTGGGAATTATTTGCATCTGGATTCTAAAATCATGTTGCTACACCACTGGTGCCTGTTCAGATCTCTGCAGAGGGATGGATGAGTAAACAGTTAGTAGCTGAAGCTTCAGAATACATTGAGAAATGCTACAGGGAGGGACAGCCAGGGTCCTCATTTTTAGGGTGGTGCTTTAAGTTGGAGAGCTGTAGTTGTGCTTTAAGTTTGAAGAGAAACCAACCTCTTCCCCTGCTGCCCCAACAGTGTTATAAGAAAAAAAGAGGGGAATGGATAAAATCTTCAGAAGTCTATAGTGCATGTGTTCAGGAATGACCCAGAATCCTGTGGCAAATTACTCAAGTTAATTCAAGTAGCAGACATGTATGTGTGTCTTAAAGCAAAAACAGGGTGTGGGGGTTTTGGTGCCTTCAAGTCAGTTTTGGCTCCTGGTGACTGCCTGGACTAGTCCCTGCAGTTTTCTTGGCAAGATTTTGGAAGTGTTTTGCCCCTGCCTTCTTCCTAGGGCTGAGAGAGAGAGTGACAGGCCCAAGGTCACTTAGGCTTTGTGCCTAAGGTGGGACTAGAACTCCCGGTCTCCTGGTTTCTAGCCTGGTGCCTTCACCACTACACCAAAACTGGCTGTCATAGCAACAGATACAGTCATAGATTATTGATCTGGAGCAGCCCAACCCCTTTCCAGAAGGGAAGTTATATGATTTTTCTCTGACTACCATTGAACCATGCTGACACTGTAAAAGTGAGGTTGTGCGGTCTTCTGTAGTTCTGATCATTTAAAACTTACCTTGCAAGGGTTTGGAAAGAGGTCTAGCTTAGGAGGGGGAGCAATAAACCTCTAGCTTTGTTTGTTTGCTTTTGCAGGCCTATAGAAGGAAAAATGACATTACAGATAAATGGGACATTTATTGACCACATGGGCATGGAGTGGCAACAGTATCAGAAAGGGCAAAGATATCTAAAGGAGGAGCCCCATATGTGATGGAAGAGTAGTATGAAAGTATGAAGTTGAGAGAGGGGGGATCCATTGTGTGCACAATGGCCTGACCCTCCTCCCCCCAACATCATTCCAATTAATAGCAATACTATTCACAATAATTATATTATCTGTTGGACTCTTGTGCAGTTCAGTTCTGCTCAGAAGTCTTGCTTCCCTCATTCCTCGTTTTTAATAAAATAAATGGACTCACAGCCCGGAACTAGGGGAACCTGAGATTTTACTACAAGTTTTTCCGCTCTGATGCTGTCCAGATGTAGGACTGCCATTGCCATCACTCTTTACCATTGGCGATATTGGCCAGAACCTACTGGAATTGTAGTCCCAAGCATATAAACAGCACTAGATTGCCTACTCCTGTTCTAATAAAATCTTTTGCTTCCACCCAACCAGTTTGAGACACTCACAAGCCCTGGCACCTGGAAGAACATTCTAATTTAGCTTAGCATTTGTTCCCAAGGATTATACTGCCTCTTAATATGGAAATGCAGTCTTCATGGCCAAAACCACTGACTGACTTCTCCCCATAAATTTGTCTAATTCCTTAAATCCAGGTGTGGGCAGTCTGTGGCCCTCCAAATAGCCTTAATGGAATTTGCATTCAAACATGTAGAGGATTACACACCCATTCTCCACCCTTACTTTAGCTTTTGGTCATAATGGTGGTGCTCTGGATGACTGCTCATCTGTAACATTTCCAGCTCTCCAATTAGGACAAGCAATCTAAGTTATTTATTTATTTATTTTAAAAAAGCATAGGCAGTGCAAATATCTTCCTCAATGGATTCTGAATGAAAAATGCATGATTAAAACAGTGGAAAATGTCTACTGGCTTTGCTTTGCCTGATAGATCAGAAACAGAAGCTCTTTGTAAGCAGCAAAATCATCATACATGTCTATCATACACTCTTTCTCTAATTTTCTTCAAAACAGACCAAAGATCCTATGTAGAGAAATGTTCAAAAGCTTTTTAAAGACGTACTGGGGCAGGGATTTTTTTTACCACCATGAACTACATTAAAATAATTTTTTTTAATCTCCATGGGTAGCAGAAGACATGACAATGATGTATTAATATTACTGAAGGAAACAGGGTTAGAGTTCTCCCATAGAAAATCCTCTTCTAGGACCTTTGAGAGGTTTAATAAAATAAAATCTAAGCCTTTAAAATTTAACATGTCTATGTTAAGGCTGATAAAAAAAATTAGCTGCAAATCATGCCATTATAACTCTTTTTTTCAGAGATTCTATCTGAACAGGAAAACTTATTGACCAATGAGTGAATGAGGTGAAGCAAACCTGTGACACCCCATTGCATAAAAAATCTGGATAAATAAAAGTAATTGTCTCCCTTCTTTTTAATTCCCACTATCAACACAGCTTTCACTTTCTGTTGCACAAAAAGGCAGACTGTTCTTACAGTTTTGTAGGGTTTTTTTCTTTAAAGATTATTTTACAGTTTGAATCCCACGAGAAGGCACTTTTGATTGGCAATTTTCTTACACTCTCATCCATGGTTAAAGATTCAGCTTGTGGTCATCAGAAACAGACAGCAATCTGAATGGGGAATAACAACTTCTCCATTCACAACTGCTTGGAGGAGACCAGGAACATTAATAATGTGAGACTTGGATGTGGTATGTTATTCAGCCACTTCAAAAACTCCAGGAGCATGGTGTAGCCAATCTGTTGCCTTGGCATGTCTAGAAGGAAATTTGTGTGGCTCCTTGAAGCTTTCAAGTTGGCATGGAGAGGCACTTTCCCAGCAAAGCGCTGAGTTTTCCAATACTCTGTTAGAGTTTAAATTGGCTTGCTGACACTGAACCTCTAGCCCTCCTAATACAAGAAATGAAATAGGATGTGGCCCCAGTGGGAAGGTGATTCTATGGAGAAAGTGAGACAGGCATCATTTGAGCAGCTGTTTAAGAAGGGGATTGCTTGCTGCTACCCTGAAGGATCATGATGGGGTTGGTCAGTGTGAGAACCAATATCTGGTAGGTGGAGAAGGGAAAAGTGGATACAAGCACAGAATATGTGAAAAGGAAAGTAGAAAGAAGAGAAAGAAGTCATTTCTCTCCCATGGAACAATTTGGGGCACTGTATATTTGATGTAGATGAAAAAGCAAGCTTAATGTGGAATGAGAGCATTGACTGGGTCTCATGTTAACCCTTGGCCAATTTAGCTAGTAACACTGCCCCTGACGAATACTACCTGGATTATTTCATCCCTTTGCCTCAGAGACTGTGCTGGAGAAGGACAGGGAGGTAGCAGGCACTTGGAGACAGGGCACAGGCTCTCTCAATAGAAGTGTCAACTCATGGGCAAAAAACACTCCCAAATGCATTTCCTTTTATATCAGAAATAAGGACAAAAAAGCACACAAAAATAATTACCATCTCCCATGAAATCGTTAAAATACAGCTATAAAAATCATCAATACTTTTTCCCATTCCTTATTTCCTATTTTTTCCATATATATCTATATATATCTATATACACATGCTATACATATTTATATAATCTAAAACGTGCCCAGTTAAAATTCTTTCTACACCCTGTAAAAAATATGTGATTCCCCCAAAGTGGGGTGCACAGGGCAACTCCCTACACAGAATTTGGATGAACCTCAAAAGGGGAGCTCTCGGCTTGTGGGAGCCAATGGGTCCAAGCTGGCTCGTGGCCTCTTAGAGGGGTGGCGAAAGATTTATTGGTCTTGCCAGGATGAGGCAATTTCTAAATTTCTCAACTTATGCCACCAAACACAGCATTAAGGAGGCAAGTGAGGTAGGGTGAGAAATGGAAATAAGATACAGTTCAGATCAGGCCAAATTTAGCTATTCCAATGGGAAAACCTATGTACGTGCCAAAGAGGGCTGGCGCCATCTTTAAACCAAGATGATCCATTGAAGCAGCAAAGAAATATGCAATGCAATTTTACACAAAAGCAAATCACTCTTTCTTAACAGTTTTCTGCCCAACAAGTGTGCATAAATTATAACCTGATTATCATTTTTTCCCAGAGGGGCTTCTGTGGTTTGAAGAAACAACAAAAACAGTCTTAAAACGCCACAAGTTAATTCAACCTGATATTAATATAGATTGGCTTAAAAGATAGTGTGGAATGATTGGAGATCATTTTGTACTACATTTTACTTTTGCCTTACTTAAGTTCCAAAAAAATCTTTTAGAAATACTGTACATTTTAAAATGTGTTTCGATGCAGTTTCACTGCTGAAAACTGTGATACAACACTTGAAGAACTGTAAAATCTGGAGAAAGCTATTCAATGTATATTTTCAGTGCTTCAATGTAGATGTTCGTCCAGGAAGTGCAAATCTGGCAAGTCATTGAGAAAATTGCCAGGTTCAATTTCTCAAACACCCCTAAGGAGAGACTACAGACATATGGGTCTTTCCATACAGTACCAGCAATAGATGCCGTACAGTATCTGCAAGAAGCAGAAGGGAAAAAAGAAGGCAGTAGACTTAAGGAAAAACAAAGCCTCTCTTCTTTGCCCCTCAGTTATTTTTCCTTTCTTCCACTCTGCCTTTAACTTCAGATGGTTAGGACAATGCTGGTTGTTTAATGGTTCCTTTGGAAAAAAATTAATAGAAAATAAAAAGGAACATTTTTGTCCACTGTTCAAGGAATCTGTAGTTTGCACTGTTGAAAGATGACCTGCTGGATTTAATCATCAGCTTCAAACACGCCTGATCTGACAGCTGTGGTTGCAATGCCCTGTTCAAAAGGTTTGTGAACATCCTGTCATTTTAAGTAAGAGGGAGCAGTATGTTAACCAGAACTGCCTGGTCAGGTCGAGGCCAGCAGTGATCAGATACTTCGACCATTTCTGGTCCATTGTAACAGTAAACTGGTACAATATAATTGTAATGTTGTTTCATGTTGAAGAAGGCAGCTCAGTAGCTCCTCGGCAGTGAAGTTAAAAAATGAGCTACCAACAACAACCAAGACCTGCCCTACCCTAAGCTTGAGCTAGAGTGCTTGAGGTCTATGGTATCTTTTTTTTAAACCAAGAGCAATAGGCAAAGGCACAAGGAATTCTTATATCCAAAAAAAAAAAAATTAAGGCAAATTTAAGATGGCACTGGAGAGAAACCAAGGCAAATCCATAGCTAAAAGTGGTGACTAGACAGAACACCAAGACAATTCATGTTTGGTATCAAAATTCTCTCCTGTTAAACAGGCTTCAAAGGTCCTGGAAAAAGTAGGAAGAAACATAGTGAACCACAGGGATGGGCCAGCTTAGTTTTGCTGAAACACCACCTTTGGGAACCCACAGCACTGTGGGCAAAGCAGCAGAAATGGAGACACCCCCTTGTGGCACACGAACTCTGCTTTCTCCTCCTCTTTCTATACCAGCAGGTCTGTTGCTTCTAAAAGGCACAATTTCCCCACACGCTCCACAAATCCAGAAAGGTTACAGAATTCTAGGGAGACAGTGGGATTTGAAGGCACTGACTACAGCATAAGACAAGAAACACAGTGATCAAGGAACATGCTTCCCACATCTTCTCTCCCTGCTTAGCCTAATTCCACATGATGTTGAGTTCCTGTCACTGAGAGGATAGTGTGAAAAAGGGGCCCAGAGATTGGAGAAGTAGTCAGGGCTGACACAGAATATGGAAAAGGCGCAAAGAGGACGATTCCAAAGCATTCCACATAGATCCTGTAGGACAGTATCACTAACCACTTCTCTAAGCTGGGGGGTGGAGCGGGTGGCTTTCCAGATATTGCTGAAGTACAACTTATGCCTCCCTCATACTAGCTGGGGAAACCAGGAATGTTGTTCAGCAACATATGGGACCATGGCTTCCCAGCTTCTGTTCTTTAATATCAGAATCTCTTAATTCTAGAACTTGGGTTATTTTAGAGATGATACCCTTCTATCATTCTGTTAATCCCACAGTATTTTTTTTCCCTTATCAACCATATTTCACTTAGCCGTGAAACATCTCAATGAGTCCCTTCTCTGCATTCCAATGTCATCTCAGTCTTTCTTCCTAAGCAAATGTCTGTATCATGAACCATCTTACCCTGATACAACCAGTCACAGAACTGGCTTCACAGACCTACTTCCAGAGATCAAAAAGAGGGACTTGTGGACTGGTGCTGCTTCAACTCCTCCTCCTTTTATTCCCTTGCTAGTAAAAGTGATATAGCTGGTTAATCCTGTGTCTCAGCAGGAAAAAGCAAACCTGCATTTCTTCCCTCCTTATGAAACATCTCCTGCCCTTCTGTTGTCCAATTTAGAGAAAAAAGCAGTAAAATTGGAGATCCTTCCAGTCCCTCTCTTCTCCTCTCACTATGTTTGGAAATTTAAGAATTTTCCCACAAGGTGGGATATTTCCATGACGAGCAAGAGACAAAACTGACCTCACTATTAGTCCCAAGAGATAGCTTATGTGTAATGGCTATACACAGTCCACAGCCCCTCTGTAGTTTGTGAAAGATCCAGCTCTCAGATTTCAAGCCAAAAATCTAAGTCTTTCGATAAAGCAGAAATATGTTCTCCTTTAGAGATGGAGCTGAGTCCACTAAAAAAATTCAGTCCTCTGTTCACATCTCTCTATCACTTTTCTGCACCCCCACCCCACCCCACCCCACCCCATCCACAGCACTTCAGTTCTGCTTGTTCTTTTTAGCTTTTCTTCTCCATCTTTTCTTGAATATTTTCAATCTGGGCTCTTCCTAGCTGATCAATGATCATGCTGAGAAATATAGTACGGGCATCAAAATGCCCTTTTCCTGAAATTGGGACAATGAAGGTATATGCAAAGATGTAACAACGAAGTGCAGTGAATACCTGGGAATGAGATTTGTGTATCTTCCCCCAAGATGGTGACAAACAAATGGAGAACTGTTCTGATTAGAGGGAAAGGACCATAGCTTTGGTCACATTTGATGTCTGTGTGTGGAGAGAAATGGGCTGAGGTCCTGGTTTCTGCAGCCCATAGTTCAAGGGAGACAAACTGTTAACCATAGCAGCAAGGAGGTTTCCTTTCTGGGGTTCAAGATCACATTCCGATGCTGGAGTTTCTCCTGGTGCCTCATGGGAATAATTGCTCTCTGCTGCCTCCTGCAGGGTTTCCTGGGCACTGCATTGCTTGTTGAGGCTGAGGGAACAGGTCATCCTGCTCAGCAGAAGGAAGGAGCCAAAATGGGCATATCTACCCCTCCTTCTTCCCCTGCCCAAGGCCCTGCCCCCCCCCCCCCCCCGGTCACTAGCTAGTAGTCCGATGCTGCTTTAGCACTGTATATACATCATCCACTTTGCTGAGTCTCTCAAAGAAAGGCAGCAGGTCAAGAAGCTCCGTGTCAGCCATGTTGTCAAACCACGAAGCCACAGGCACCTGCCAGGGATGAAAAGAGGTAAGAGGTTACTGGGCTGGTGGCTATCAGTAATTAAAATGTGGCTACCAGAAGCACCTGCTTTATGCAAGCATTCTTCTTCATACGGTGCTGTGGATTGCATATGATGTTGCTATACTATTTAGCCTTCAGGTTGCCAACTGCAAAAAACATCTGCACTATGCATGGCATTAGGAAAAAGCCCCTCTTGGGTCCTCCGTCTGCACCAAGTAGGAAACTGTCCCACTTGCCCTCTTCTTCAGCCAAGTATTTTCAGGTTTGTTTAATACAGACCGTTTTGCACAGCAAGGTGCAGAGGACAAGGCTTGCAAATTAAAATGGTTGCCTCCCCCCGACTGAGAAAGCTGCTAGCTCTCCTGCTACGTACAGCATTATCAGGGTGGAAGACATAAGACGCCGGTGAGTTGTCTACAATGATGATCCGTGTCAAGTCGCGTCCCAGGCGGCTGAGGTCCTTGACGTAATTCCCCCGGTGGAAGACACAGGACTCGCGGAAGAGGCGAGCACGAAAGGCTCCCCACTTGTCCAGCAGATCAGCCACAGGATCTGCATACTGAGGTCCAAGGACAAACAGGTGATAAGAGAAATTAGTTTGACTAGATTCTCCAGATGCTCTCTGTGGGTGGGGGGTGCATTAGGAAGCAAAATTCATTCCCATTTATTTATTTATTTATTTATTTATTTCCCCCTAGAATCCTGAACGTTTTGTATTCCACAGGACTAGATTGGAAATGAGGAATAGTAAGCGCTTTCCCCAGTGCGGTTAATAAAACAGCTAAGACTTTTCCAACTAATTGCTAGTTAAGGCAGGCCTCTCCTGATGACTTCATCCAGCTCTACTCTTAGCTGCAAGAGACAGAGAAAGATCTAACACCTACCGTAGAGCACTTGTTTTATTAGGACCAAAGAAAATGGTACAAAAGAATGTCTCAGCTTCGGAATTTTTCAGAATTCTTCACCCAGCAAAATGTTACAGAAAGCATGGGATGAAGAGAAAATCCAGAACTGTTTTAGATGGGTGGGAACAGCTTTCTACTGCAGCTTGCAATAGGGAAGAGGGATACTGAGAGCCAGGATTTCTGGATTAATTCTGAGTTTAGAATGGACCAGGAGGTTAACTGGATAAAAAGGTTGCCAGGAGCATCTTCTTAAAATCTCTCCTTCTGATGCCTCACTTTCCCCAAATTGAAGGCCATTACTCTGAATACTTTGTGGGAAAGCGGGATGATATGGAAAGGAGGAGAATCTCACCTTTGCCAGGCTAGCGGTGAAGAGTACACACTCAAAGAGCTGACCCATCCGCCGCAGAAACTCATCCACATGGGGTCGCTTCAATACATACACCTGGTGAGAGTAAGAGAAATCATGGAGGGGGATCATGGAACAAGATGAAGATGGGGGCTCCACCTCCTACCTACTTGGCCAACAAAGAGCTGGACCCAGTTCCTGTCTGAAAGAAGGCAATGCTGAGTATCACAAAAAGCCTACCTGAAGATGGCAAGGAAGACTAGGTAGTAAAACTGGTTACCTAGGAAATATACTTGTATTTGTTTACTTATGTATTATATTGGTTTATATACTGCCCTTGTTCCAAGACTTTGGGTGGTTGACAACATCAATACAATAAAATACCCTAAAATTCAATAAATCGCTGCATATAAAACCAGCCACAAAACAGGCCCATGCAATAAAACCCGACCAGAATAAAATCTCAGCTAAACAAAATGGTTGAATCACTAACATTCAAATATCTTCCTAAACAAAAGGAAGACCAATAACTAAGGGAACAGGTGCATGTCCAGGAGCAAGGTGTTCCAGAGCATTGGGGTCACACTCTCAAGGGATGGGGACCTTAAGCATCCCCTCCCCTAGAAGACCACATAGGATGGGTAGAATCCATTTGGAGGAGGCAGTTCCTATGGCAAACTGGAGCTGCTTCTTATAGGTCTTTATAGGTTATAAGCAGATCTTTGAATTGGACTCAAAAGCTATCAAACTATTGGTGGCACATTGCAGTAGCATGTCTCCCTGCTAGCAGCCTGGCCACTAGGCTCAGTACCAACTCTAGCTTGCAAGTCATCTTCAAAAGCAGCCCCATGTAAAACATGTTGCGGTACTCTAAAAGTGTCTTGCCAAGGGCATGAGTCACAACTGCCAGGAAAGGTTGTAAATGCGCACCAGCCTAAGCTGGGTAAAAGCCCCCTGGCCGTGGCCTCCACCCGCTGCTCCAGCAGGAGCCATGAGTCCAGGAGGAACCCAGGTCACAGAACCCCATTCTACAGGGTGCGTGTGATCATATCCAGAACTATTACTGGAACTGAATTGAGACCAAGGTGCTTCTGGATGAACAGTACCTCTGTGTAGAGAAAGGCAGAGATAACAAAGGCAAAAGAATGACAGATCCGTTAGCAGATTAAAAAGACAGTAAATGACATCTCAGCCTGAGAAAGGGCAGAGCATGAGAAAGAGGCCCATAATAAGCTCACCTTGACTTGGTCTAAGAGAGGGCAGAGGGAAGGCTTTGAAGATTCTGCTATTATGCTGTATAACGATCAAATAGAGTTCCAGTAGTCCTTGCTGTGTCTTGTTTCCTGTTCTGGCCTTCCTTGAAGGGCTGGTACTCAGTCCAGCAGAAGCCATGAGTCTAGGAGGACTGCCCAGTTCCAGATCTGCTCAAGTGGGGGAGGGCAACCCTAACCAAAGCTAATCCCAGAACCGCTTTAGAACCTCCAACTTGCTGGGATTTAGTTTGAGCTGCTTCCTACCATCCAAATCCTCAGTCTCCAGACACTGGCTTAGGGCTTCACAGAAGCTCTATCATCACAGCATGGAGGACAATGTGCTGTTGAGTATATTAGCATACTGATGATACCTCACTGCAGACTGACAGATGGCCTCTCCCAAAAGTTTCATATAGACATTAAACAGCACAAGAAAGGCACCACTGGGCTAAAGTGAGGACCTGCACCAAGGTGTGGGTCATCCTTCTCTTGTAACAGAAGCCCAGAACTATACCTGTCACACTTCTCCCTGTGTAATGGGCTGTGAAAATAACCTTGAGGAAGAGGAGGAAGAGCCACAGTCAAGGCAATGGTCAGATAAGAGGAATCTTAGCCTAAAGCAGGAATGGAATTTGAGAAAGCATCTCAGACTGGACCCCTCCTAGTTCTCTTTAGGATAAAGGCAGGGAGGGAAGAAGCACATTCAGAATTGCAAAATTTTGTTACTGTGACCCTATAATAAAAGTGGTTTTAGTATTCATGACTTTGGTGTTCAAACCTGGTCTACCTTGGAGGGCTGACACTCTGCATAATATTGAAGATATATGGTCCCCAACCTCAAAGCCTCTCAAAACTGACCTATGAAGCCGAGGTACTTCTAGATGTGGCTCTTCTCTTGCACTTGCTCTGCCTTGTTCACTGAATTTTACCAAGCATGGAGATAGAGATCAAAGTGACACCATCTCCCATTTGTAATTCCACCATAATTTATCCATTCTTTCTTTCAATTTTTTTTTGTTTTCCACAGGAACCCCATTATTAAGAAGAAAAAGTTGGAATAATTCTACATTGTCTTTTAGTCAACAGTGCTAAATGTCTTCCACCTTGAAGATCCTCCAAACTCACACAATACAAGAAAGGTTAGGAGAAGACAGCTTGTACTTTTCACACAAAGGATCAGAGCAAGAAGAACCCCACAATGCAACATGCAGCACACAATGTCCATCTGAGATGGTGCAAACTCCAAGGGATGGAATGGTGCAGCTGGGCTATCTCATCTGAGGACTATTCAAAGCACCTGAGAAGAATGCTAAGTTGTTGGTTCCTCTTCGAATGAATGTGAGCACTTTTAACTACCATGTCCACTGTGATTGATGCTGCTGGCTGCCTCCAAGGCCAAGTAATCGAGAACAGGCTGAATGCTGTACCTACAGCCTATCCTGGATTACTTGAACCCAGCCACAGCCTTTGTAAATGGGAATAGCACACACGATAAATATAGAGGGGTGTGGATTTCAATCTCAGCTCTACCACAGCTCACCCTGACCTGCGTTTGGGAGTATACAGGAGATTTCCTTATGCTGAATTAGACCATTAGGTTCACATGGTCCAGTGATCAGAACGGTTCTTACCTTATCTGGATATGCTGAGGTTGAGAGGAAGATCTCATAGAAATGTATGCTGTACTATCATATGGACCTTTTCCCTCAAGCTACCTTCAAGAGGTACTCCTATAGCAACCATTTCCAATTCAGGTTTAACTATGAAATTTGTCTCCCACACTAGGACAATACAGGCTGGCCACAATCACTCTTCTCCCACTTTCCAATAGATTCCATACCTGGTGCATGACCCCGTCAATCTCCACTGGGATGATGAAATCTGCATTGTTCACTGGCTAGAGAGGGAGGAAGGAGCACAAGGTGAATCACACCTCCTGAAAGACTTCTTTCCACTACCCAACTTTTGAACAAGTTATTTTGGAAACACCTTCCTTGGTTTCTGTAACAAGACCAGCCTCAGATTTTGCCCCGTCCACAAATAAGTCATACATCTCCTTCCCTCACCCACTTCCTCCAAACCATTGGAGGGACTCAAATTGGGGAAGGCTGCTATAATGAAAACGTTTTTAAAATATAGCTGTTAAAATGGTATTTAATAAAATTGGTTGGAATGAGAATCAGCAAATGGCCCCACTGCTCATCAAAAGTAGAGGGGGGGGGTTAAGTATGTATTTGTCTGTATATATGCAGATGCATGGGTAAGAACTGACCTTAAAGGAACTATGTACTAATGTCTCATCCAAGTCAATGACCACACAGATTTTACTGGCATCTTGGGGTTTGATTTCTGGCAACAGGTATTTGACTGTAGCCTGCAGAGTGAGAAAGGCAGAGAGACATATACACATAGGATAAAACATCTGGATTACAAAAGAAATAGAAGCGAGGAATTTCAACCTCTGACAATGGGGGACAATGGGCATTAAACCTGGAAAGAGCATGAATGCTCTAAATCAGGGCTGCTCCCTCCTGTGTTTTGTGAAACTGGATGCTGTCTCCTTTTAGTCTGCTTCCCCATACTAGTATTAAGGGATATTTGGCAGGTATCAAGATACCAATCAGAGAATATTTGTAGCTCAGGGTTGAACTGCGGAGTCCTTGGTGCTCTCTGAGCCTTGTTGTTTTCTTGCAGACGTTTCATTGCCAGGCTAGGCAACATCTTCAGATGTCAGAGAGCACCAAGGACTCCACGGGTATCAAGATCTCTGTCCTGAGTCCTCTATGAAACAATATTAGACAAAAGGGTAGCCAGCACCAAGCTAGAGATTGAGGACTAGAATATCTTTTTTTCCCCTTCATGACAAGCCCATTCCCTATTCCATGATTCCATAGCTATAAAATGTGGGTTGGGAAGATGAAGTTGCTGCAATGGGGTGCATCACACTTGTAAACAGTAGGGGGAAGTTCTGAAGCCAAGCTTAAGCATTAGTAGTTATACAATTGGGCAATAGAGGGCACTAGTATCAAGGCTCAGATGGTCTAAAAGTGAATCAACTTGGAGTAGCAGTTTAAAAGGAGCTGGTAGCTCACCAACTCTGAATAGTTAAAGGCTCTGATGATCTCCCTAAATCAGCTAGAAAATTCTTATATTAGCACCACTCTTAGCTTCTTAATTTTTTTAAAAAATCTATATCAGTTAAATTTTGAGGGATGCCAGAAATACAGAAGGCTCTAAATAAGGCCCTAATCTTTTTCTTGAAATTAGTGAATGGATAGCTTAAGTCACCAGTGTTTGGTTTTGTATAGTCCAGTGCAAATACTGGGTAGCTACTTGTTCTATTACAAAGTGTTCCTTCAAATATGGATGAAGCCCAATCTCTAGCTAGATTGACGTCTTGCAGCTTAGACACCAGAGAAATGCTAGGCAAGGCAGCCATGACTCTTCTTGCCCATTTCCTCAAGCTTGTCACCTGTCCTTTTATTATCTTTGGGCAGGTAAGCAAAAAGGGATCATGGGACACGACCTGCAGCCAAAGGCATTTTAAAGGTCTCTTTCCAACCTCTGGGTTGCAGGGCAGATATTCCATCTATGTGGAATTTAACTAATTCTCCTTATCCAAGTACAAGAAAGCAATTAAAGCATTGCAGAGGATGACTAATACACACTAAGTGGTCTGGAATGGGCATTCTAATTTCTCAAGCTGTTTTCTGGTTCTCAGGGCTTAATGTCACATGACAACACCCATTAAAGTTTGCATACTCTCTCCAACCTAGAGCCTGGGGTTTTACTATTCTGGAGCTCACAATATTAACATTTGATCAAGGAGCTAGGGAATTTTGCCTAGAGTTAAACGTGGCCGGAGAATCCTCAATGGGCAGAAATGTCATGGACTGAAATAAGGGAGTGGGCAACACCCCTTTTCTTAAATCTAATGTATCCTTTCCCAACGTAGCATCTATTACAGTAGATGTTTTGGACTACAATACCCCTCAATCTCAATCATGCACAATCGTTCTTCTTGCTTGCTGATAGATGGGTGTTTTAACCCCACATATCTGGAAAGTCTTAGATTGGAGAAGACTGTTCAAGAGCTCCTACTAACAAATGGATCTGTTCTTTTCAGGAGCACCAAAGAGACCAGTTACATCCTGTAAGGCAAGATCCTCAATGGCCAAAAAGCCAGGAATCAAACAGGCAGTTAAACATACCTTGGTCACCGAACCGTTTTCTTCCACCAGCAGCGGGGCATTGTTGTTGACGGGGATAGGCTCCGAGTTGTCATGGCACAGGCAGCAAAAGAGGGATTGGAAGATGCTGCGATTCCTGGGTTTCTTGGAAGGTGATTGGTTCTGAACACCTGCAGGATTGGGGGTAGGTGGCCAGAAAAGACAAACAAGTGGAAATGAAACTGCGCGGGTGTCCTGCCAAAGATACTTTGCTGCCTGAGACAAGAACAAGGGGCGTCCCTTCCCTTCCGTGCATACAAGCCAAGTGGACTGCAGGAGGAATCCTTCTTCAACCCAAAGATAGGACAGCATCTTTTCCTGAATCTGAAGGCCATGGGCTGGCTCAGAAACACAAGGCTGTGTGATACATAGCTCTCAACCCCAACACTTTGCTGCTGTCTTCCAGCATCTGTTGCCTGGAGCACCTGTCTCATTCTGCCTAACAGTAGGGCTGGCCCTAAGGAGACGTATTCTACTCAACCTCTGCCCAAAACAAAAGCCACACCCAAGCATCTATTTTCTTGAAGCTTCCCTTTTGTTTTGTCTTTGACCCATTGCAAGTTTGGAAAGTCCCATATCCATATGCAGTATGTGTGTGTGTGAGGTGCATCCTGTTACTATTTTGCAAAGTTTCAACATCTACTTAGGCAGCTCTTATAATAGGATTTACTTGATCAGTAGAGTAGCTTTCCCTTCTCTTCACCTACTCATGTTTTGAAGATGTAATCTCACACTTGCCATGGAACCATATTGTCCATGGATGCACACGGTCAAAATAAGTTTACTTCCTGAGAAGAAGGATCAGAGGGGAAAAATCATAATATTGTATATAAGGGAATACTGTAGACTAATAACTTTCTACCTAACATCCCACTAGGCTGGTTTTAGCATGGATGCATAATGATTCACACAGTCATTTTCTCAAGTTACTACTTTAACACTGGGTATAAACTGCCAATGAAAAATATCATCTGTCTGTGAGTGGGTGCATTTATCACTGCAAGGAAGAAACGATAAAAAGATAAGCACTAAACAGGATATCTGGAGGGATGGATGACTAAATAAACCCATAACTGCAGGCAGCCCTGTTAGCAAAATAGGTCTATGTGTCTGGTTCACTTGAGAAAAAGGTGGATCAAGGAGATATTAAACAAGACTGATCGACAGCTTTGACTAGATCAGGCTTCTCACAAGCTGGTACTTTCCAGATGGACTTCAACCAACATGGCTACCTGATCAGGGAATTGGGGTGTTAAAGTCTAATGCATCTGGACAGAACCAGCTTGTAGGAGGTTGGACTTGAGTAAAGCTGGGGGAGAGATCAAGCAGGCTGGATCCTTGATGGAGATACGGGGCTTTTCCCAAAAATGGAGAAGTGCCAGACTAAGTGGATGTGTGGGTATGATATACATGGGGAGAAGGAGGAAACTAACATGCAAATACTAGGTCCAATTGTGGAAGGGAGATGTAGTTCATCAAACAGTCTAAGAAAGAAATTAGTCAGTATTGGACTCTGCTGAAGTAAGAGGAGACCAGGTTGAAGGAATCTGATTTTAGCTGTTAAAAAGAGTTTTCAGTATTTTATTTTATTTTATTTTATTTATTTATTTATTAATTATTTAAATTTATATCACCGCCCATCTCCCCCAACGGGGGACTCTGGGCGGTTTACAATAAAACCGTATTAAGATATTTTGTTAATATTTCTGATTTTCTGATCTTCACAACTGAACCCATACTTTGCAAGAAGGAAAAGAAAACGTAATCTCCTCTACCCCGGTTCCACACAAACATCGACACCTGTTTTATGGAGATGGAAAATATACGTATGTTCCTCCCCTTTCACATGTTCCTTAGTCACACAAAGATCCCAGCACTAGGAGAACCTGGGGCAGTTCTAACCATACATCATCTTCCAAGCTTTACGTTAGATTCACTTTTCCCATCTAATCTCTTTGCTATACCTGGCTCCTGCTCTCTAATCCAGCCCCAGATCTCATGAGATTTTTTTTTTTACTCTCAGGTGCCCTGGATCGTGGCTGTGGCTAGGACCGAGGAACACATAGCCCAGAAAGCCAGTCTAGCAAGGAAAGTTGAGGGAGATTAGTAGCAATTTCATTCCCAGTACCCCTACTCTTAGAGGGGCGCGATGGCTCAGCAGTTAAGACACTAGGCTTGTCGATCGGAAGGTTGCAAGTTCGGCGGTTCGAGACCCGAGCGCCGCATGACGGAGTGAGCTCCTGCACTCGCCCCAGCTCTTGCCAACCTAGCAATTTGAAAGCATGCAAATGCAAATAGATAAATAGGTACCACTTTGGTGGGATGGTAACAGCGTTCCGCGCGCGTCATGCCAGCTACATGACTGCGGAAGCGTCTTCGGACAACGCTGGCTCTTCGGCTAAGAAACGGAGATGAGCACCGCCCCCTAGAATCGGACACGACTGTGCAGGGGAAAACCTTTACCGTACCCCTACTCTAGAGTATCTCTAGAGATCTGCTTTTGGTTTTTAAGCTCAATTTGTTGCAAGTTTATCTAAGTCCAACAGACCTCTTTTGTTCTAACCACACACAGAGGTAGGAGCTGGATGTTGCTTCTACGAGACACACAACATAGCACTTGCAAACAAATTGCACCATATTTATTTTTAAAACAATGGACAAGGTTCAAACTCAAGCAGAATTTATTTAGAACAAGAGCAGTCCCAGGGCCACATGTGGTACCTGAAGACCCTCACCCCCCATCCATCCAATCCTCTCTCTCAACTTCAGTGGTACAACTGCTGAAAGTCAACGATGCTGCATCCCACCATTCTGAGGCCAGAAACACATGCAAACTGTACCACCGCAACCACCCTATGCCCCTGCAAAAACTCAGGAAGAAATCCCAATTGTGTGACTTGGCCATACTTACTTTGCATTATTTGCCTGTGACACTTGGGCCTCCGGAACTGTTTAGTGTTGCCCAAGCCGCCCAAACCTTGCCCACCCTTGTCTCATGGGGAAGAGGAAAAATCTTCTCTTTGTTCAGTTTTCCCTTGCCTGTCCCATTCTCCACTCAGAAATGCCCTACGCAGGCATGTCTCTCTGAAGTTCAGTGTGATCTTCCAGGGTAAGTGTGTCTAGGATTGAAGCCATATTGTCTACCTGCCTGGCATAGTCCAGCCCTACTTACTGGAGCCAAGCCTACTTATGTCAAGGGGGATCATATAAAGTAAACTTTTAGTGTCACCTGGCTAGCTCAGACCCACAGGTAGATCTTTTGGCAGCTAAGTAAATAAATGTTGGCATTCACAGGGAGGGTCTTCTTACATTTGATCCATCACTCATAATTAGTGGCATGCTATTCTCAAACATGAAGGTTCCATTTTAAAAAGGAATAGCTTCTCGTAGCCTGTTCTCCATGGATTTATCTACTATAGGAGAAGGCAGTCTGGTAATCTCAAGAGCAGGGCTTTCAAAAGTGCCGCCGCTGGCGACACACCAGCGGCGGCAGCGGTGGCAGCGCGGCAGTGGCGCAGGGGTGTGTGCGGCGGCGTGCGCGCACGATGGCGGCGCGGGGGGCGTGCGGCGGCGCGTGCACGGTGGCGGCGCGTGGGGCGTGCGGCGGCGCGTGCATGCACGGCGGCGGTGGCAGCAGCGGCGGCAGCCTCCACTAAAACGCGGAAGCACTGATCCCGCGCCGCTGCCGCTGCCACCGTGCACGCGCGCGCCGCCGCTTCCGGGTGGTGTGGCGACACACCACGCTGTGTGTGGCGACACACTTTTGTGTCGCGACACACAGTTTGGAAAGCTCTGCTCAAGAGGGTGTTGACCAAGCTCCCATAATCCTTTGCTTCCAGCTGTGTATTCTGGGCCTGATGGGAGTGGTAGTCCAAAAATATGCCTAGCACTAGATGTTGAGGTTTGTATATACCCAGGAATTTACAGTTAGATAAATTATACTGGAGAGGCTTGATATCTAGGTGAGAGGGGAATTATTCTGCAAGTCATCCAATTAGCAGCCATTGTTGTAGGGATGATGTGGCAGTGTGTGACTCATACTACAGGTGCTAATCATTTAGTTGGGTGTGGCAGATGATGAGAGTGACCTATAATGTGATTGGTCAGTTTATGTATATAAGCAGAGGAGTCTGGTTGTATTCTTTCTTCTCGTTTGCTGTAACTTCTCATCGCTGTATCATTTGTTACCCGTATGTATCTATTTACTGCTCAGAACGTGGATCACTGGTGTCTAGGAAGAAGTAGCGGGCCGCTCCACGCACGCACTCTGACACTAGACCTCCTTCTTATTCCTGGATCTCACTTGATGGTAATGTGTTCAGTGTGAAATAAACATAAAGTTGTACTTCATGCCTGCCAGGTGCCTTTCCCTTTCCTTCATCCTCATGGGCACACTTGAGCATGGTGCTCTGGCTGCGGTGGGTTCCTGTCTCTCTTCCTGGAGAAAAATACCAGCTATATAAGCTGGGTATGAATCTGAATATCCAGATTCAATATCCAGTATTTTTCTTCCTGGAGAAAAATACCAGCTATATAAGCTGGGTATGAATCTGAATATCCAACTATGAAGAAAACAAAGAGTTATAAATTGCTGGATCAGATATTTTATTCAGCCAGCTACTGTATATGTAAACCACAAAGAAATTGCTCTATATGAGTGGTAGGAAACAGGCAGTAAACGAATAAACAACGTTGATGGCTGTTGTGGGTCTTCCGGGCTGTGTGGCCGTGTTCTGGAAGTTGTGGTTCCTAACGTTTCGCCAGCATCTGTGGCCAGCATCTTCAGAGGGCAGGAGCACAGATAGAAGCAAAATCTCTGACTCTATCTGTGCTCCTGCCCTCTGAAGATGCTGGCCACAGATGCTGGCGAAACATTAGGAACCACAACTTCCAGAACACGGCCACACAGCCCGGAAGACCCACAACAGCCATCGAACTCCGGCCGTGAAAGCCTTCGACAATACAACAAACAACGTTGAGTTTCTGAAGGCAAAGTGGTGACATCACAAAGATGCAGCAAATATCCCTTTTCCTACCTTTGCAAGGGGGAGTTTAAACTAAAATAGGTGGACCACTCTTACCAGAGCATTTTGCTTATTATTTTTATAGGAACAATCAAATGATCTAATTTCTGTACTTTGCAGCTGAATTTCAGCAGTGTAGTTGGGGTAGGACATTACAATAGGTTGTGGGCTACCCACCCTGCTCTATCTCTTTTTTCTTGGAGGCAGACAGGCAAACGTTTGATGGTCCAGAGCCCCTTTAAAATCTGGGGGTGAGTGGCACCATATTGCACATGTGGGTAGGGATGAGTTTTCTTTTCTTAACCATGATATACATTAGTCATGGGCTTACACTACAGACTCACATCGGCATGGGAGGAAACGTTGCTGTCAGTTTTCAGCAATCGTGGCCAGAGGGGTCTCTGAGGGTCATCCAAAGTAGCTTAAGTGGGCCTGGGACCACAAATTCCCCATCCCTAATCTAGGACCATTATGATAGAGCCGCTGTCCCGGTGAGCAGAGGAAATCTAAAGCAGGTCCTAATGAGTCCGTAACTATGAAAGAAAGTTCTTAGTCGAGGGCAGAACAAGGCCATTCTCAGACCACAAAAGCTTTCAATTCCACACGCTCTCGATTTCAAGAACCATTTGCTTCCTTATAGTAGCAACCCCCAATCACCACTGAGACATCCAGCAGACTGTTTTAGGAACACCCTACGCTTTGACTGGCAGCTGCATATTATAAACATGCTCAAAGAGGAAAATATCCCTATTCAGTTCTGCTCTTTCTGATTCAGTTCTCATCTCCTCCTGGAAATATTCTGTGGTTACTCTTTTTACTGACAAGGGTAACAAGGAGAAAATCACACACCTCATCAGGTAAAGACAACAAAATTCAAGGTGGGCCAAACCAGCACAGCAAGCAAAGCAGACTCCATTCATCGACCACTCAACCTTTTAAAAAAGAAACTTGAGATCTGGGGTTCCTAACATGAATACAAAACAGAAGCATTGCTGGGGCAAAGCCTGAATACTGAACAGATTGCTAGAGCCAAAATGCAAAGTAAAACATTTGTCATTTGCCAAGAACCATCATGCTCAAGAGCCCAATTCCAGTTTCCCAGTCTGGATAAGAAACAAAATCTCACTGTACACTGGTGGCCCAGGTAGGAAAAAAAAAACACAGGGACCTGGGAATGCTCAGAATGTGCTGTGGCACTTGAGATTGACCTCTGATTTCCCAGGAAAAAGTCCAGACCAGCCAGATATTGTTAGTGCAACAATGTGCATTTAGTGAACCTACGCTTGCTTGCTTGCTTGCTTGCTTGCTTGCTTGCTTGCTTGCTTGCTTGCTTATTTGTTTGTTTGTTTGTTTGTTTGTTTGTTTGTTTGTTCCAACTTATATCACCGCCCATCTCCCCCCACAGAGGAGATTAGCTTATTTAGAACTGATAATAAAAGCACCTGAATGTCCCTGGCTGGCTCTAACAAAGAGATTAGAGTGGTGCACCATTCACAAAAACCTGTCTTAAAGTTTCCCTTTTATCACTCAAAAATGAGTCTATCCACAGTAATGATTATTCAGTCTTGCGATGCTGCAGTTGAATGTTCACAAGAAATGCACAGCCCACCTGTTCAAACGTCTACCAATGCACTCACCTCCAACAACCCACAGGATGCAGGAGTTGTCAGGAGCCTAAGATTATCCATAGCAAATGAGGCAATAGAATGGTCCAAAAGAATTCAATGCCAAATGTTAAGGTGTCCCAGAAGTCCTGCCCTATTCAACAGAGACCAGAATTAGGATTGTTCTTGCTGCAACTGAACAATATTTAACCCTTGGTCTCTGAGGTTGCAACTAATCAAAGAAGCTAGATTCTCATCCTGGCAAAGGAGAACACCACAAGTAGCTTGAAGAAAACATTCCAAGTATACAACGACTCTTGCCAATGGCACATACGTAGTAATGGCTACACTTAGTAATCAGGCACCTTTACAACAGGCCCAGCAAAGGAAAATTGAGCCGTTCTAAGGCCTGCTAAGCAGAAAGGCCTGCAATTTGGGGCTTTTCCTCTGCCTGCACAATTTCTGTTCCAATTGTTGCATTAAGATCAAGTGCCCTGCTGTATTTCAGCAGGTCATTGCAAAAAAGAGTGGAGAAGAACATTAACATGTTGTTTTCCTTTCCTTTCCCTATCCCTTTTTAATTCTGTGTTGTGTCTGTACTGATTGAAACTTGAGGACAGGCTGTTCTGCTTTCACTGATCTGTTAGCAACGACTAGAGCTTTTCTGGCCAAAGAGCAAAGTACACGTGCTTGGACTCATGCTGCTCTCCTTCAGCTTTATGCCAGATTTAACTAGGAAGGGTAAAATCAAAACAAGCAGAGCCATGGGCTCCACTGATTTCTCCTGCATACGATGGCAGTGGCAAATGATGTCACTGCAATGAATATACAAATGAGACAAGCACTCATTGAGCACGGCATTCAAAGGAGATGGTCACAGAGATTGATTTAGAACACAAGGCCTACATTCTAGCCAGCAGGAATGAGCTCAGAAAAGAACAGCATCACAACTTCACACCGCAACAGGCCTGCCCATCTTTTGACCCATCAACCCAACCAACCACAGTTCACCATCCATGCACACCAGGAGCTTAATGAAAGCTTGAACTGCAAAAATGGTGCTGGTGGTGGGGAGATAAACCACCATTGGCAGGCCACTTGCCTGCCGGCTCACAAGAAAGCATTATAGCATTCAAAAAATCCTCACTGCCCGAATTAGAGCTATGGCCCAACTCAACCACTACCTTGTTTCCCAACTAGCAAAACACAGGTGGGGCATGATGATCATACCATTTTTCTCCCAGCAACTGTTAGTGGTACACCATTCCTAAACTTAGAGAGAACCCTCTTAATAGAGCTGTTTTAGGACTTTTTGAGATAAAGGCTGCATTCAGACTTAACACTAAGGCATTATTTATTGGCATTGAACAAACTGCCTTCCATGAATTTGTCTAATCAAGAAAGTTGTACAAGTAGAAGCCTGATTAAGCATGCTTAAATGTTCACTACAATAATCAAGATAGAGTGGAAAAGAGAAGTTATGAAGTTAGATCCCAGCTGCTTTCTTAGTGCAGAGATGTCCAACCAGCACCCACCTCCCTTTATTACAACCCCCAGAGACCTCCAGATGTCTTTACCAAATTGAAATTGTTAATGTGACAGAAGGGAAAATGATTAAGCATATAACCAGAATGTAATCATATCAACTATATTTAATTTGAATTATGTTTAACCATAACAAAATTGAATCTAGTTTCTGTTCTGGCCTCAATCATGACTTTCTGGAGTTTAGTCTCTGGCACACAGCTATTGCTCAAAAAACACAACATGTTCCCATCACAATAAATGACAGCCAATTTCAAGAGAAAAACCACTTGACCACTTTTCCTACCTTTATCACCAAGGAAAATTGTGACTGGGCAGTTAGTGGCACTGATTAAACAGTGCCTAGGTTCCCATTTCATACAAAACCATGACAAGGTTTGTTTGATTTTGGCTGAGCACAAATGTGTGAATCTAGCCATGGTGCTGAATAAACCATTATTTTCCAAGGCCACTCTGATTTTTTCCACAAACCATGGTTAAAACAAACTATTAGGATAATGGTTCAACCCAGTCAATGGTTTAAAGTCATCAGGTGAGCTTCATGGCAGACTCTAAGTCCATAACCACCACATTAAAGTAAAGGTAAAGGTTCCCCCCACACATTTGTGCAGTCGTGTCCAACTCTAGGGGCCGGTGCTCATCTCCGTTTGATAGCCGAAGAGCCAGCGTTGTCCAAAGACGCTTCCACGGTCATGTGGCCGGCATGACGCACGCGGAACGCTGTTACCTACCCACCGAAGTGGTTCCTATTCATCTACTTGCATTTGCATGCTTTCGAATTGCTAGGTTGGCAAGAGCTGAGACGAGTGCAGGAGCTCACTCCGTCACACGGGGCTAGGGATTCGAACCTCCGAACTTGCGACCTTCCAATCGACAAGCCTGGCATCTTACCCACTGAGCCACCGTGCCCCTGTAACCACCACATTACACTGACATTAATCATACTATTTTAAATAGTACATTTTATTCCCATTGTTCTGTTCTTTTTAGAGCAGCCCTGTGAGGCCGGTTAGTATTCACTTGTTCCCTGTATTGTTTATGGGATGGAAACAAAGAGAATACGTATTGCCTTCTTATATTTGCATTGGGATGAGACTTAAATCCGAGTTTGATGCTTTGGCTCTGCCAGGCAGTTTGAAGGCCTGCTTTATAACTATTATTCACACCTGCTTCAGCCCACACACAGAAGCTTTGAAAAGATCCCCTTAGCTGCCAAGCATGGAAGGAGCTGCAATAAGTCCGACACAGAAGCTGTCCTTTTAATTTAATTTATTAAAACTATATGCCACCGACTCCCAACAACTCCCTTTCTCCCCGGACTGCTGCTCCAATGATTTTGTTTACATTTTTACTTTTTCTCTCATGGCATTTAGAAGATCATTGAAGACAGTTTTATTTCACCCACCCTTGAAGATTACTTAAGTGTTATTGGCATCTATCTTGGGAGTGGGGGACCAGGGTGGGTTTATTATTATTGCTGTTGTTTTTAATTATTTTTAATGTGTTGTAAGATCACAAGTTCGGAGGTTCGAATCCCTAGCCTTGCATGCGGAGTGAGCTCCCGCACTCGCCCCAGCTCTTGCCAACCTAGGAATTCGAAAGCATGCAAATGCAAGTAGATGAATAGGTACCACTTCGGTGGGTAGGTAACAGCGTTCTGCGCGCGTCACGCCGGCCACATGACCGTGGAAGCGTCTTCGGACAACGCTGGCTCTTCGGCTAAGAAACGGAGATGAGCACCGGCCCCTAGAGTCGGACACGACTGCACAACTGTGCGGGGGGGAACCTTTACTAACCTGCCAAGAGCTTTTGAATTAAGGGGCAGGCTGTAAAAAACTGTAAAACAAATAAATAAACAATAAATTAAAGAATTGAGAGAGACTTAATGCAGTAGGTAGAAAGTCCAAGAAATCTTACTTCAGCTATGAAGTCACTAGATGGCCTCATGCCCGGGCAGGGCAGCACGCTGCTTTCCAGATGTGCTTGAACTGCACCTCCCACCATCCCTTACTGCTAACGATGTTAGGTAAGGCTCATGGGACTTGGAAGTCTCAGCCTCACCCCGTCCCCCAAATATGTGCAAGACATAATACCAGCCTACCTTTCTAAGATAAAGACTGCATTCTCATTTAACACAAAGCCAGGGTTTATTTATGGACACAGAACAAACCATAGTGGTCTGATTTACGCATAACACAATGGATGGCTCTGCCCCAAACATTAACCCAGGTGGGTCATGAGCTCTGCAGCCCGGCCTCCCAACCTTCCAGAGGGCAGAAGAGGTCATGAAGGTGTCACCGCAAGGGGTGGGGACAAACATGTCCTGTCCATTTGTTTTAACCTTAGAGGAGCAAACCACTTTTATTCCTACCCATAACCTCCTCCCAAAGATAAAAAATGTGCCAAGCCTCTACCACAGATTTCAGCCCCATATAGTCAGTTTCAGCTGTATACTTTCAAGCTATTTTCAAGGTTTTTGAGGGACCTTCATGCCTCCTATTTCCAACCACACTGTAACTTTGCCCCAAAGACCACAATGCTGAAAACGGGTCATTTCGCCAGAGTTTTGGGGGTGCTGTCTTGGTGGGGGATGGGGGGGTCACAAACTGTGTGCTGGAGAGTCATGTATACAGCCTGCGACTCCTGTAACCCAAACCCAACTGAGCATACTGTATGAACCAAGTCAGCATAAGTAAAAAACTTTGCATGTGTGACTGAACTGTGCTGCCCCTTAAACACATTTATTGTTTAAAAGGAGGCAGTTTGGGGCTTCGTATGGAGATTTTAGAAGTCTAGGATATTTATCTCCCATTTCTCACAAAATGGCATTAATAAAAACCCTATCAGTTTTTGGAAATCGGTTTTTCAATGAGCCTTGCTCTATGCTTCTGCTTGATGCAGAATTAAGTGGTGGTTTGAAATGGCGTAACGCTAGATTATATCACAATCGCACTGGTCTGCCAGAGGTAGGGAGATCCTATTTCTTTGAGTCATATTTTTAAGAGAAGCAACACTTTTCTCTGTAGCGTGTTAACACAAGAAGGAGAATTGTTTACAGTGTCCTCCCTTTATTCTAATTTATTAAAGCAATATGATTGTTAATTATCCTTGCATGGCACTTTCACATGTACAAATGACTTCATTTGCATTTGGTATTGTAGCTATAATCTTTGCAACTACCCTGAAAGGTTAACCAGTATTATAATCAATTAAATTATAATTAAAAAGAGCCAGTTTGGTCTAGTGGTTAAGGTGCTGGGCTAGAAACCAGGAGACTGAGAGTTCTAGTCCCGCCTTAGGCATGAAAGCCGGCTGGGTGACCTTGGGCCAGTCACACTCTCTCTCAGCCCTAGGAAGGAGCCAATAGGAAACCAGGAGACTGAGAGTTCTAGTCCCACCTTAGGCATGAAAGCCGGCTGGGTGACCTTGGGCCAGTCACTCCCTCTCAGCCCAACCCACCTCACAGGGTTGTTGTTGTGGGGAAAACAGGAGGAGGAAGGAGTATTAGGTATGTTCGCCGCCTTGAGTTATTTATAAAAATAATAAAGGCGGGATAAAAATTAAATAAATAATAAATAAATAAATAATCATCCATATTGGAAATGGGGTGACTAAGAGGGGGTTCAAGGACGAAAGTCTCCTGATGAAGTTATGTCAGAAGTGACATTTGAATCAGGGACTTTCTGCTTCAGAGCTCACTCTGAGGTTGAGACTTTTACAGTATGCAATTGATATAAAATACCAGAATAAAATATTTTATTATAAATTATAAAATTATAAAATTAAATTAAAAAATTATTAATATATATATATATATATATATATATATATGAATTAGAATTATAAAATTATAAACTTTGGGAGCTGGATAGATACTGTGGGAGGATGAAGTACTATTTATTACAAGTTATCTAGGAGCTTGTAAATTCTCCCAGCAGTGAAACTGCAAGGATTTGAATGTGTTCAACCTATAGAAGGAATGATCACAACAGACTTGAGAAGAATGATTAAGTACCTTTGAAAATAGAGAAAGGGAGCTAGAACTGGACTTTTTTTCGCCCTGATATAGTTATCCAGTCAAACAAGATGAAACAGGAACTGAATGGGAGCTTTAAACATTAGCATTTTCTCACTAAAATCCATAAAGTATTGTGAAGAATGAAATAAACCCTTTAGAATGGGCTTCTTATGCTTAGGGCAATTCTCAGAGAAAATAATATTTAACCAGATGAACTCCTATTCAATACCCTACCTCCTCAAAGCAGCTTGGATATATTGCATTCACATTTGGAAGCTTTCTCTTATTATAAACAGAACCTGCAGGCCTATTTCAGGGAAGTATTAGAAGAGAAGAGGAATGGACTGGGGTGTTTGCCACATTCTCCCATCTGGTGCCATCCCTATGAGCCTGATGGACATACAGCAATAAGCCACAATGTGATTGACTTGTTTCTGGCTTAGCGTGATCTGCAAACTCAACCATAAAGGTTCAGCATTATGAAAAAACCTGGCTAAAATGGCTTGACTTAACATTATGTATGAATCCTGTCCCTGTGCTCCTACATGTGAATCACCAGTCACTGAAAGTTGCTGACCCCTTTACCTAAGTTCCATTCCATAGGCTCTTTTCTCTAAGGGCTGGAATCCTAATTTACATTAGGCATTCTTTCAAATCTGCATTGTTTACTCTGGCTGGTAGTGATGTTCCATTGCCTTGTTAACCTTTTAATTGGCAATGTTTAAATCTTAACTTGGGAAGCTCCTGCATCCATGAAGGTTTGTCTATGAAGGTTCTCAGTCATCCAGGTGGAATTGTCTGTAGCTTGAATCATGTCAACTGGATTTCTATTTTCTCAGTGGAAACGTTTCTGCGAGCGAAACGTTTCCACTGAGAAAATAGAAATCCAGTTGACATGATTCAAGCTACAGAAGATCCATGAAGGTTGTTTTCTGACTATATTTCTGCCTTTTCCAGCCTTCTATTTTATTTTTGTTCCAAGCCTCTTCTATGGCATGGGAGAAAGACCTTGGTTTCCCCTTCCAAATTTCCAAGGACAAACACCTAGGACATCAGGCAGGATGGAAACTTTCAGAAGCCCTGAAGGGCCATTAACACTCATTACAGAAAAGACTCCTCCTGCAATGGCTCAATTCAGCATAAGGTAGCTTCCTATCTTCAGTGGTCCCTTGAGTGGTCCCTCAACCACCCCAAACTGTTACAAGGTCTTGCATACATGGCCTTATTCCATGTGGGACTCCTCAAGGCAGAGAGCCTGCCAGCCACATTTGGCAACTCAATAAGCCTCCAGTTGGGTTTGCCTACTCAGAAGCGTACAACTGTCTTCTTTCAGGTAGGTTGGTGGGATTTCTTTAGTTGGAAGGGCAGAATTGGTGCAAGCCTGTCCGCTCCCTGCTTACAAAGCAATGGCTCTGACACTCTCCCCTAGACTCCAGTCTTGAGTCACAGCTCTACCCAGCATTACTTTATCATGTCCCAATGAAATGATACTTCTTCCCATGACACGTTATTAAGAAAGGCTTGCCACCCTCTTCCAAGACTGATCCCTGGTCCCCCTAGCTCGGCCGTAGCTTTTTTCTCTCGCTCAGTCAAACTGGTTTCCGCTGTCAGAAGGAATTCCATTTTCCCCATCCTCCTCACTGGCCCTGTACCTGCATCGTTATTGGCCTGACAGGTCCAGGCTCAAATGGTGGAAATCAGAGAGGGAAGAATAAACGGTTACATTTCTGCAGATTGCTGCAAATGACAAGGGATGCCTCCATTCACAAGTCTGGTCTGTCCAGCAGCCTCTCTTTTTCCTCACTGTCAAAGCATCTGATGGGAAAGATGTCCGAATTTCTTAAGTAAAGGCAGCCTCAGATTTCCTAACCTTGCTAACCAGCTCCTTCCTCAATGTTCACCAGGAAGTGGTGGAGAAAATCTAGAAGAGTGGCAAAGCCACAATTTACTCTCTCTCTCTCTCCCCCCCCCCTTCCCCTTGTTGTTGTTAAGATTTCCCTTGGTGTAACCCTGTTTATAATTCAAAATGAGGACAAAAGCAATTGCACATTTCTCCCCTAACATCAGAGCGGCTAGAGAGTGGGCCACATTGGAAGGAAAAGTGGGTGGGAGGGGATATGCCAAAAGATTGAGAAAATGCTGCTCTTCCTACCAACTCAGGAAGACTCTGGGTCCCTGCAAGTTAAGAGATCAATCCCAAGACATCAGTAAAAACACCCCGTTCAGCACCCCTGGCTTCTCTCCCACAGAGGAGCCTTCTGGTTGATTTACTAATACCTGGCACAAGGCTGGCTGGTGTGCAGTGCCCAGTCTCTGCTGGAAGGTTTTGTTCATCCCCCGTTAAAAAGCCAATCCCCACCCTCCATCCTCACTTCCCATCCCCCCAAAGCAGCAAACAGCCAAACCCACAGCTGGAAAAGGCACCTTCCTTGCAAACCGCCCGGTTCTCTCCCTCCGGAAAAACAGCGGTGGATGGGAGCGGCATCCAGGATATGGGGAGGGGGAAGGTGTGCTACAGGATGCCGTTTGCACCAGTCTGCCTCACCCTGGCATGCTCCAGATGGCTCGGACTACAACTCCCATCCTGCTGAGAAGATGGGAATTGTAACCCGAGCCCTGGAGCCCACCAGGTTGAGGAAGGCAAGCTGCCTGAAAGCTCTGAATAAAACCTGTTGCTGGACTAATACAGCTCCCTCGATAATATTCGGTGCAGAGGAGTTGGGGTGGGGGCAACGGAGACGCACGAAGACTCAAGATACGCACGGAAGGGAAACGTAGGCCCGTCACCTATCCCCAATCCTTCCCAAGGATGCGAAGTACCAAGCGATCTGCTATGGCAAAGGAGGCCTTTTGGCAGCTCCCGACCGAAGCGAGCGCGGCTGGGTTTTGGAAGCGTGCACGGACTTTGCAATAATTCCTAGAGCAAATACACACACGTGTGCAAAGCGATGCGCTGATATCTTGCTGCCCTGGCATCCAAGACAGAATGGGTCTCGACGCGGATTAGCACGCTTCCCCAACTTTGCTTCCTCCAGATGCGTGAGGCTGTAACAGCTCCCACCATCCTTACCAACACTATCCGGGCGAATGCAATGCAATACATCCCGCGGGCCCCGGGTTGAAGACGGCTCTGTGTGCCACCAAGCCTGTGTCAGGGAACGGCTGGAATTCGCGGGACGCGGCGTTGAGGGGGGTGGGGAGCAGCTTAAAGCCCAGAAGAAACACACGTGCTAAGACATTCCGTCCGCCGCTTTCCCCCCCTCGGCTTCGCCACCGGAATCTCAAGTCGGAGTGACTCCGGGGGGGCTTTGGGAAAAGTCTGCAAAGCGCCCCTCCCGGTTCGAGCCGTTCGCACAGAAGGCGCGCAGGGCGACCCAGCGCTTCTCCCCTACGAGGGGCGAAGACGATCTGTCAAACGCGAGAGGGCCGCTGCGGTTCTGCAGCTCCGCGTTGGGCGACCTGTGGGTGTAGAGGGGGGGGGGGAGGGAGACTCCCCTCCCCGGCATTTAACCTGAGGAGGGCAGGCAGATGCGGTCCCCAAAGCCTCCGCATCGGTGCCCCGCGTGGGAGGAGGAGGGGGGGTTGTTAAGAATGATTACCTTTCTCCTGCAGAGGACTATTCACCTCTTCCTTGCTAACCTGGGTGATAATGGGCCCGCTGTCCATTAGACCAGAAGTGCAGAGCGCTCTCCTCCCTCCTCCAATTGTCTCTCCGCCGCTTCAGGGAATTTTCCGGGACTTCACAGATTTTTCTTGTTGTTTAAAAACAACCACAACGGAATGGAAGGAAACGAAAAAAAAAGAAAGAAAGAAAATAATAAATAAGAGGAAAGAAAACGGAAGAGGGGAAATGAGAGGGTGGGGGAGGGGCGGGGGGAGATGGGGAAAGGGAAAAACAAAACAAAACAAAAAGGGGGAGGGGGAGAAAAAAGACAGTGGCGAAGGAAACTTTGTTACAACATGGAGTTCCCTCTTCACGGGTTCTGATACAAACATGGAGCCCAGGCGCGGTTTCAAGCTACCCCTTAAAAGGGCAATGGCTCTGGCCGCCCGGGACAGCCAGCAGCGGCGTTCTCGGGAACTAACCAACGTTGCCGCCACCATCCTACAGGCAGGGTCCCCCCACCCTCCCCACTCCCCACGCATGTGGGATCGCTGGGCGCGAAACGGGGGAGAAGGCGGCGCGGTTTGGTTTTCATTTTAGATCTGCCCGGAGCAGACTCCCCCAAACTCTCGGTATTGCTTTTCCTTGCAAATTCCCTTCTGCGAGGCAGCGCTCGGCCGGGCCGGAGGGGGAGGGTGTGGCTGGATTCGCTGGGGGAATCTTTCCGCCCCGCTGGACTTGGGTGCCCAGACTTGGAGTAAGAGAATCGGTCCGTCCACCGCCTGTCTCCAGGGACCGGGTCGTTTTTCAGAGCGACCCCTACTTGCTCACGTAGAACAGCGGCCAGGAAGAAAATGTGGAGCCGCCGACCCCTCCTGATCACTTCCTTGCCCAGCAGGCTTATCTTTGGCCTGATGGGGGACATGCAAGCTGTCCTGATGGGAATCTTTGCCTCATTTGCCAAGATGGATTCCCAAAACAAGCAGAGAGTCTGTGACATTCTGGCAAACAGATACAAGATAACACACACCCATTGGGATTCTGGTAAGAAGGCCTGAGCATCCTTTTCAGAGGAAATTCCCAACTAAAAACAATCTTCCCGGCTTAGAGTAATTCATCCACCCTCCAAGGCTCAGGGATTTACTAAGGAAGAACTGTCAGAGCCCATGGCTGACCTCTCTGGGTGCCTGAAACGGCGGCGAGAGGGAGAATAAAATGCATTGGTCTGCAGGAATTCACCTGGTTCTTTAGGTTCCAGCACCATGCACTGGCTTGGCGGTTAAGAGGTGTGTCCATCTAGGGGCCTTCAGGGACTACTGAATGGCTATCGGTCTGTCTTTGACTCAGAAGAAGACGACTGGCATAAAGTTGGTTGCCCCCATTGCCAAGCTGGCCTCCATTACCTCTGTTTCCAGCCACTGCCAGCCACCTGGCTCTCCTCCAAGCCAAGAGGTGACAAAGCTGAACAGACTTTACACACCTGGAGGCTGGCTTGAAGGGCACCAGAACAAGGAAGAAAGTGTTACTTAATGCCATGGTCTGAAGGCAACATCATGGGGACGGAGTAGAAAAAAGAGGTTGCCAGACTCTGTTCGTGGCATGGTTGAGGCAAGTGCAGAAAGGCCGTAGGAGGGGTGGGTGGCATTTTCTCAGAAGGGGCTGTACTTTGCCTTGGAATACTGGGGCGGTGGGGGGGGGGAATGGGGGAGGCGTTATTCAAAACAGGGCAGGGCCAGGACACAAAAGAGAAACAAGTTTAAAATCGCTACCTCCCCCTCTAAAACATATGACAGCAGTTAAGACAGCATTTCTGTGTTAGACACCAGAGCACCACATTTCGGTAGCAAATCCTGAGCAGCTGCAGAATGGCCAGTGAGCTGCAACTCGCTCACTGCTGATTGTGGAGGTTGTTGGCTCACCCTCAGCTTCAAATATTACATATTTAGGGATAAACATAGGTGTACTTTTGAGGTATAAACTTTGATCATTGAAGTGTATACATAAACACACTGAGGCATGCTTTTGAAGGAGCAAGAAGGGTCTCGGGCCCTTTCCCAGCTCAGCCAGCAGTTAACTTGTGACTTGAGTGGTCTCCTCATTGGAGAGGGCAGCTGCCATCTGCAGGCGGGGCCCACAGGACACCCCCCTGATCCACGCAGGAGCCTTCCATGAGGCCACAGGCTTCCCCAATCATCCAGAGCTTGCTTGCTTGTGACAGATCTGTCAACTTTCTGTTTCTTTTCCCCCATGACAGCAGTGCAAATGTACTTTCTGTAAAAAGACTGTCCCAATAGCAGCAGTAATAAAAAAAGAGTAAAATAGTAAAAGATTTATTTATTTATTTAGATTTATATTACCACCCATCTCCCCCAACGGAGGACCCTGGGCAGTTCACAATAAAAACAAGGTTAAAACGCAATACAGATCAGAACATCAATAAATAAATATAAAATCCAAGTGCAAGGATGTTAATACTAAAAAGGGTTTCATGGAATCAACCAGCCCCAGGAGGAACTGTTAGCATTCCCCTCCCATGCAAGGCGGCAAAACCAGGTCTTTAAATTTTTCTGGAAGGTCGGGAGCGAGACCTGCCTTAGCTCCCGGGGCAAGATGTTCCAAAGGGTGGGCGCTGTTACAGAGAAGGCTCGCCTCCTGGACCCCGCTAGATGGAATTCTTTGATCGATGGGGTCAGCAGCATGCCCTCTCTGCATGACCGGGTGGGGCGGGTCGATGTTCTGGGGATGAGACGTTCCCTCAGGTAACCTGGCCCTATGCCATGTAGGGCTTTAAAGGTGATAACCAACACCTTGAATTGGACCCAGAAGCAAACTGGCACCCAATGCAGCTCGCGGAGCAGAGGAATTACATGTGCCGATTTTCTGGCTCCAATAACTGTCCACGCGGCCGCATTTTGGATCAGCTGAAGCTTCCGGATACTCTTCAGGGGTAGCCCCATGTAGAGCGCATTGCAGTAGTCTATATGGGAGATGACAAGGGCATGAGTGACTGTTCGGAGGGCATCCCGATGCAGGAAAGGGCGTAGCTGGCGCACAACTCAAAGCTGTGCAAAGGCCCTCCTGGCCACAACTGCCACCTGCTCTTCGAGCAGGAGTCGTGAGTCCAGGAGGACCCCCAGATTCCGCACTGGCTTCGAATGGGGCAGTGCCACCCCTTCCAGGACCAAAGATAACAACTTCCTGGATTCCGAGAGGCCATCAATCCACAGCTACTCCATCTTACCAGGGTTTAGCTGAAGCCTGTTGTTCCCCATCCAGACCCCTACAGCTCCCAGGCACTGAGACAGGGTGGTGACCGCATCACTTACTTCACCTGGGATTTGTTGTTGTTGTTCAGTCGTTTAGTCATGTCCGACTCTTCGTGACCTCATGGACCATAGCACGCCAGGCATTCCTGTCCTCCACTGTCTCTCGGAGTTTACTCAAATTCATGTTCATTACATCGGTGATGCTATCTAACCATCTCATCCTCTGCCGTCCCCTTCTCCTTTTGCCCTCAGTCTTTCCCAGCATCAGGGTCTTTTCCAGTGAGTCCTCTCTTCGCATTAGGTGGCCAAAGTATTTGAGCTTCAGCTTCAGCATCTGTCCTTCCAATGAGCAGTCAGGGTTGATTTCCTTTAGGATTGACTGGTTTGACCTCCTTGCAGTCCAAGGGACTCTCAAGAGTCTTCTCCAGCACCACAGTTCGAAAGCATGGCGATGTATAATTGAGTATCATCAACATATTGATGATACCTCATCCCATGGCCGATTTTATTAGCCAGGAAGGGCAGGGGTCTAGATGACATGTGGTGGCATTTACAGTCCGAAGGATCCTGTCCACTTCCTCAGGTCCAACAGGATCAAACCGTTCCCAGATAACAGGGTAAGTACGTTCCTCTGGCATCTCCCCGGACTGTGCTTCATGCTTAAGAGTCCAACTTAGAATGGATCTGAGCGATGTTCTCCTGCAGATGCTCTGCAAATTCCTCCAAACAACCCTGCAAATGGGTCACTGATTGCATTCGACCCAGAAGAGATCTAGTAATCTTGAACAGGGCCGTCGGACGGCATTCTGCGGAGGCAATAAGAGCAGAGAAATATTTACGTTTCGCCGCTCTTACCGCCACAAGGTAGGCCTTAACAGCAGCTCTAACTTGTGTTCGGTCAGATTCAGTCTTTGTCTTTCTCCAGCAGTGCTCCAGACGTCTCTTGACCCTCTTCAAAACTCTCAACTCCTCCGTGAACCAAAAAGATGATTGTTAAGAAAAAAATCAAGTGATCTAAAAATAAACAATGAACTAAAATATGGGTAGGATAAAAGGTTTTTAGGAGGAGCTCCTTATAAAGATTGTAACCACATCCAACCATCCAGAGCATTTTTGCACTGCTGGCATTGTCCTTCCTTCCTCCCCTGGAGGGAGGCAGCTCTCCCTCCACCTGGCCAAAGGGGAGGGCTCAGATGCCAGCCAGCCAGCCCCCCTTTCCCTTTTTGTACTTCCCACACTGCAGGGGCGTCTACAGGATGCAGTCAGAATCATCCAGATGGTGACTGTAATGATGCGATCGAAGCGCTGCCTGCTTTTTATGATGCACATTAAAAACATGTGGTGCTTCAGTAGCTTGAATCATGTCAACTGGATTTCTATTTTCTCAGTGGAAACGTTTCGCTCCTTATCCAAGGAGCTCCTTGGATAAGGAGCGAAACGTTTCCACTGAGAAAATAGAAATCCAGTTGACATGATTCAAGCTACAGACAATTCCACCTGGATGACTGAGAACCTTCATAGACATGTGGTGCTTCAATTGCACCATCGCAGATGCCCTTCTGACTTTTTTGACCACATCCTGCAGATGCCCTTTCCATACTACATTTACTTTTTATATCACGGATCATTTAAAAAAACAAAACCGGCAAAGCCACCTCTCACAGCTGCTGGAAAGCAACAGGGACATGGTAAGGAGACAAGGAGATGGGACAAAGTGGGAGTTCCCACCATTGAGGAACTGCCTACTCCGCAGAAGTGGAGAAAACCTTGAAAATCTGTCTTCACTGTACTTTCTCTGCAGCACGAGCCCTGCGGATCCTGGAAACATGGAAGGGCATTAATGGTATTAATCTTAGATCTGCTTGTGGTCAGGCCAGGAAATGAACTTGATTTCTGAGTTTACGTCAGTTTACGTGACCCATAAAGTGACAGTGATGCCTGGGATAATTGCCCACAGACTGAGGGCAAAAGGAGAAGGGGATGGCAGAGGATGAGATGGTTAGATAGCATCACCGATGCAATGAACGTGAACTTGAGTAAACTCCGGGTGACAGTGGAGGACAGGAAGGCCTGGCGTGCTATGGTCCATGAGGTCACGAAGAGTCGGACACGACTAAACGACTGAACAACAACAACAACAAACTGAAGCACCAGTCACCCAACTGCAATTTACTCTCGCATGTTGTGTGGCCCATTCTGAACATGTCATGTGGCCCTCAATGGTGCCTCCAGATTTGTCATTGCATAAGCCATTCTGGAGGGATTCTGTGTGTGACTTGGTGCAATGTTCTTCAAAGATGTTAAACAAAGATTGTGGGACAGGTTTTGGAACATAGTCTTTGCTTTGGCGATGTATATTCCAGCTCTGATTCTTACTCGCACACCCTTCATGGGAAAGAATAAGCTTTATTTCTGCATGGGTTTATACAAGGATGTATAAGATCACATTATTGATGATGAGAAGAAAAAAAATGGCTAAACAAACCAATTCTTGCTATGGCAATCTAAACCAGTGTTTCTCAACCTTGCCAACTCTAAGATGTGTGGACTTCCACTCCCAGAATTCTGGGAGTGGAAGTCCATACATCTTAGAGTTGCTAAGGTTGAGAAACACTGATCTAAACTGAATACCGAGATATTCCACGCACACACCCCTTCCCCATCATTAATTCTTGTACGATTAGATAAAAAGTGCCAGCCTTTACAATGCTCCACTTCAAGTCAAGCAGCTGAGGTTCTGTCTACCCATTTGCACACACACATACACACACATGCACAGACTCATCTACCACACACACAGACACTGGACATTGATCTCTACTCCAGACAGAGCTCTTACTAGCCCAGGGAAGGAACAGACGAGCTACACAATGTGCCACTGTAGCATTGTCTCTTTTGCCAGGGTCCTCAACCGTCATATCTCTTCACTGCCTCTAGAGTATCTGGAATGTGAGGAATTTCCGTAGAAATCCCCTGTTTCCCCTCACAGATGTGGAGATGTTTCTCCCGTTTGTTCTTTTGTATGCCTCATTTTCATCCCACTTGTCTTCCAAGGAATTCAAAGTGGCTTTTTATCCTCACCAGACTCTTTATCCACAGGTATATGGAAAGGTGCCTTATATTGGCAGAGTTCACACTAATCTAATCCAGCCTTTCTCAACTTTTTGACCCTGGAGGAACCCTTGAAATATTTTTCAGGCCTTGGGGAACCCCTGCACATTCAGACTCAAATATAGGCCAGAAGTTACAAAATTATTATATTCGTTTCATGTGCAGGCCTGTATATATGCATTAACAGTGTCCTTAAACTGAAAATAAAGAATGAAACTTACCTCTTTAATGTGAAGTTGCCCAAATTTGAAATAATTTTTTAAAGAAATTGTGATCTCCCAGGGAACCCCTAGCTACCTCTCGCGGAACCCTAGGGTTCCATGGAACCCTGGTTGAGAAACTCTGATCTAACCCATATTTTGTTCAACCATGGCTTGTTGAATGACCCATAAGAGATTGGGTCACACTCATCAAGTGAAGCCATAAAGTTTATAACCTCAGCAAGTGGCTGAGTTCATCCGACAGCCTATGTGTCACAAACAATAAAACCACGTGATGGCTTAGCATGGTGTGTGAACCCAGTCTGATTAGTGGTCCAAGCACTTCTGTGTTGTCTGCTGAGGCAGAGATTTTCTGGAGTAACAGAGACAGAGGCATTTCCAACTTGGCCAGAGTGGCCAATGATTTTTTTTTTATCCATAAGTTTTATTAAATTTTAAAATACATATTAAGAGGTAATACAAAAGAAAAGAAATAGAAATACAAAGTAAGAAAAAGGAAAAGAAAAAGTGAAGTCAAAAAATAACAAACAAAGAAAATATAGAAAATAGATGTCCTCCAATTTATCCTTGAACTTTAAGTACAACAATTAACTTTAAATGTTAGTCCTTTATACAATACACAGAAACTTTTCTTTGTCATATACCCTTTGATTTCTATAATCCAATCTTCTGTTCTTCATATAGGTTTCGCCTTTCTTGATATCTTCCAACAATCCATCTCTTGTTTCTACTCCTTAGAATAGTAATCAAATGTTCATTGTTGCATCAATTAAATGTTTTCCATTTGCTCTTTCCACTTTTACATCTATATTTATATCTTCAATAAAGTCCAATTAGTATAACAAATAAAGGCCTTATCTACGTCTAATAAAATACAGTATATTCTGTTCATGTTATGACTATATATTCCATTAATACATAATCTAACGTATTACATAACATAATACATAATATAGCAAAAATACAAAACCTAACATAACATATAACCTAATACATACAACATATTCTTGTAATAACCTACATTCTAATTCCATCTCATCATCTCATTGTCTTCTCATAAATGTGTCTCCAGAAAGAGTAATATATAATATCAACATATTTATTTATAATCTTGTATCTTACACTTAAAATATCATGTTTTTATGCATCTGTAAGTTTCTCATATCTGTGCTTACTCTGTGTACAATACCCAATCCGCATTTTCATTCACCTTGCATTCCAAATCAATATCAATAAATCTCCTGTTTAGGTTATGCCAATATCACAATATGCAACTTGTTTATTTCTGTAACTCATGTGGGATATCAAAATGTTTATTTTGCCATACCTATCAATTTGCATATTAAAATCTTCCTGTCTCAGCTGCCACAATGTATTTATGCCCAAACATTTAATAGACCACTTCCTGTAAAATATCATAATCTTCTTCTGTACCAATACATTCAAAGTCCTCTTTCCCTGTTTCTCTACTGGTTCGAAAGGTCTTTCCTCTGTTTCTAAATCTGTCCCTTGTATCTTCTGTTCCTGAGCCATCAAAACTATTAATATACGTTCTATGGATTTCTTAATTTGCAAAAATTTTTTTGCTGGTTTCTTCCTTAAAATCCTGAAGTGCTGTGAGAAATGCCATGTTCAAATCGTAATCAGCTGCCGTAGCCAAAACAAAAAATTTTCTCAGGGGAGCAGGGAACAGCTGTTCTATTATTTATCAATAATGTCTATTTCTTTAAGTAAGAAAAGCTTTTAGAGTAAGAGATGAAAAAATTCCACAGAGCAGTATTTCAAACAGTTTGTAAAAGGAAAGATGAAGATATATTCCAAATGAAAGATAGTCCTTTCTAAAAAAAAAAGTAGAAAAAAAAAAGGTAGAGAGGCACACATTCTCTATACTTTATTCTTTATTCTTCTTTATTCTTCAGGCTGCAAGCTGCTTAACCCAAACAAACAATTTCTCAAAAGTCAGTTAGTTTGTCGAGTAAGAAATACCAACAAAGTCTCTTAAATCCCAATTTCTCTGATACAAAAGAAAGGCAGAAAAATACAAAACTTGTTCACTATGTTGCCAAAATAAAATCTATCAAACTTCCACCAAAATTAATTATAGCAAAGAAAACACAAAATTAGCCAACATTTTGAACGAAGTCCAAAGATAAATTTTAGATGATAAAAAATGTGCTAATCTAAAAAAGAAAACTAATATAAAGTGGTCTAAAAGCTGGCTGTCACTCTTGTGTCTCCCAAGAGACTTACGTTCTCTGCAGAGCTAGGATCCTCCTTCGGCCATTTCATTGCATTCACCCCGTTCTTCTCCGCGGTGGAAACAACAAAGAAAAACAGGAGTGGGCAATTACAATGGCTCTGTGAGCAATCTTCTGGTTCCCCCTTCTCCAGGGGGAAACTTCAGTGGTCTATAGACCCCTGCAAACAAGATAGAAAGTTAGCCAGGTCTCAGAGCTCAGAGCTCTGAGAAACTCTGACTTGTCGAGTTGCCAGCCAGGCTTGGAGTGCAGAGTGGCCAATGATTGAACCTGAGCCATTGAGTGTGCAAAGCACGCCTGCGCTTTCCTTCTGTGCTAGAGTCCCACCCCAACCACGATGGGGAAGCAAAACCACAACTTGCCACTTCTGCCTGGTTTCTTTAAAAGGAAGGAAGACACACAATAACCAGAGGGAAATCAGGCAAGGTCAAAAGAAGTCATGTTAGCAGATCCAGCTGGACAAGCACCAGTTTTGCAGGGCGGGGGAACTGACTGGGATATCCAGCCCTCCCCACAGGAGTACGGCTGGATCACTAGATGCAGATTCGGAGCCAAACAGCACAGAGGGACCCCAAATTCTATACTCTATGCAGAATAACATTTATTTTAAAAATCAGAACCACAGAAATCCTAAAAAAGAAAACCAGCAGAGGTCCAGTCCTGTCTTCTTGTTCCCCACAGGGGTACCCAACCTTTTTGGCACCAGTTTTTCCATGTACCGGGGTGGCGGGTTTTGCAGGCGGGAGCCAATCATGTGGACTGGGGGGTGGGGTTTGCAGGTGGGAGCCAATCATGCGGACCGGGGGGTGGGGTTCAGAGACCCGCGTGGCGGCCCGGTTCGTAACAGGCCGCGGACTGGTAGCGGTCCGTGGCCCGGGGCTTGGGGACCCCCACCCTAACAAACCACAGTGATGTCTAAATGAAAAAAAATTGCAGATGATGACATCCTTATGCAAATGACACAATTACAGAGTAGTGACGTGATATCTGACACAAAGATGTAAGTCACAGCATTTGTGTGGCTGTGTCATCATCACAAATGTCATTTGCCTCCTCCCTCCCTGCAGATGCCTGTGCGAAGGAAGGAAGGAAGGAAGGAAGGAAGGAAGGAAGGAAGGAAGGAAGGAAAGAAACACCCCAGTAAGGAAAAAAAGGAACAGAAAAAGAGCACCAAGAGGGTGGATTGTGTTTGTGTGTGAGAGAGAGATTCCTCCAAAGGGCATATTACATTCTATTTCTGTTTCCTAAGTTTGCAATCAGTTCTAGTAGCATGGCTACAATACGAAAGCAAAGTCCTTTCTGTGAACTTAGCCAAATGCAAATGGAGGCAGAAATCATCACACAAGACACTGACAATAAATGTTATGTTTGAAGGCGGGAATTAAGGTTGTGGAAGGGAAAATAACTGCAAATACTCAGCACAGACATGTAGGCTTGGCAATTCCATTTCTCTTGTCCTGTTGTTTATTCATTCAGTCGCTTCTGACTCTTCGTGACTTCATGGACCAGCCCACGCCAGAGCTTCCTGTCGGCTGTCGCCACCCCCAGCTCCCCCAAGGTCGAGTCTGGCACCTCCAGAATATCATCCATCCATCTTGCCCTTGGTCGGCCCCTCTTCCTTGTGCCTTCCACTTTCCCTAGCATCAGCTTCTTCTCCAGGGTATCCTGTCTTCTCATTATGTGGCCAAAGTACTTCAGTTTTGCCTTTAATATCATTCCCTCAAGTGAGCAGTCTGGCTTTATTTCCTGCAGTGTGGACTGGTTTGATCTTCTTGCAGTCCAAGGCACTCTCAGAATTTTCCTCCAACACCACAGTTCAAAAGCATCTATCTTCCTTCGCTCAGCCTTCTCTTGTTCTACAGAGCAGTAGATCTTGATACCTTCAGCTGATTTCTAGCCCAATTAACTATGTTGAATAACAAACATGAGGACTCAATGTTTCCAGAAAATCTCACTGTTTTCCCCTCAGGAAATGAGTGCAAATACCAATTTTCCCCACTAGCAAGACCATTCATTCATTCATTCATTCATTCATTCATTCATTCATTCTTCATCAAATTTATCACCGCCCATCTCCACAACAGTAGACAATAGAAATATGGCTTGAAGTATAGTGTGGTAGGACCCAGCCATCTATGAAGAGCTCTGCTGGATCAGACCAAGGCCCATTATAGTCCCCGTGTTTCTCACGGGGGCTGATGGGATGCCTCTGGGGTGTTCACAAGTGGGAGGTGGAGACATCTCTATCTCCTGCCAGGGGGTTCCCCTGCAACTGTTATTTAGAGGCAGGCTGGCATCTAGAGCAGCGTTTCTCAACCTTGGCAACTTGAAGAGGTGTGGACTTCAACTCCCAGAATTCCCTGGCTGGAGAATTCTAGGAGTTGAAGTCCACACCCCTTCAAGTTGCCAAGGTTTTGAAATGGTGCTCTAGAGCAGTGTTTCTCAACCTTGACAACTTTGAGATGTGTGGACTTCAACTCCCAGAATTCCCCAGCCAGTTGAAATCCACACATCTTAAAGTTGCCAAGGTTGAGAAACACTGTGCTAGACTAAAATGGGACCGACTAGTTTGGGATTATTATTATTATTATTATTTATTAAATTTCCATGACCGCCCATCTCCCCCTCAAGGAGGGACTCTGGGCAGTTCACAGCCACAACAACATCATTAAAACACAACAAAAACACAATAAAATATAAATACAATAAATATAATAAAAACCAAGTGGCAGGTGGTTCATACAGTGAAGCTGAACAGATTTAAAATATTTGAGGCGGCTCTAAGAAATCAGCCATCCCCAAGCTTGACCACTTTTCCTCTTGCCCCAGGCGAGATCACAGAGCCAAGTTTTTAATTTTTTCCTGAAGTCCAGGAGTGAGGGGGCCTGTCTTATCACTGGGGGGAGAATGTTCCATAGGGCAGGTGCCGCTGCAGAGAAGGCTCACCTCCAAGATCCCGCTAGATGGAATTAATATGATTAATTCAGTAAACAATGGTTCAGTTAAACCATGGATTAGTGTGTTGTGTGAAGACAGCAGAAAATAGGTGAGACAGAATTGCAGGATGGGAGAAGCTTTTTAGCTACAAGCAGCTCCATCAAGGGACCGCTTTTGCACCAGATACGTCTGACTTTGGCAGTCCAATCTGTTGTTTCTGTGATGGTTGTGGGGGAAACTGCCATATTTAGTGGCTTAGCATTTTGAAGATCATGCCAATTGTGGCTTATTCATCAAACTATGGCTAAGTCAGTAACAACTGTGTGAGTCAGCAATGGCTATGTTCATACTACACATTAAACCATTATGTGCTTTGGGTTCAGTGTGTTGTATGAATCCAGCCAACAAGGATTTCCACACTAGCAATTTACAGCATTGTTCAAATATTTGGGGAGAGATCCATTCCTAATGCAGAGAGGCTTCATAATGCTCCAAATCACAATTGTGGAAGTGTCCAATATGTAGGAAGCCAAACAAATGTGTGACAAGGACACTGCTGGGTAATTAGCATTGGCTATAGAAATCTCTGCAGGTACCATGCACCTCTCTGACCCTGATCCTTTAACCCAGTGTTTCTCAACCTTGGCAACCTGAAGATGGGTGGACTTCAACTCCCAGGATTCCCCAGCCAGCAAGGGCTGGGGAATTCTGGGAGTTGAAGTCCACCCAACTTCAAGTTGCCAAGGTTGAGAAACACCGGTCTGGGAGCTTGGTTCCTCTTTCTTTCTGGAGGTGCCTAAGAAGCCCCCCAAAAGTGCCTCATTTGGAGATCTGCAACTGACGCCGTTTCAAGACTCCCGTTACAGCCTTCCTGGGCCACATGAGCCCCGCCAGACCGCTGCGTTGCACCCTTTGATGGGCGACTGACTTCGGAAGGGGTTCCCCCCCTTCAAACCTGCCTGGTTACTGGCTGGCACTGAGTTCTGTCCTTGTAGTGTTGGCCATGTGTAATTCGAGAGCAGCGAGGGCAGACTCTTGCTCTTTAAAGAGGGCACAGATGTGGCACTGCCGGGTGGAATGGAGAAGCGCAGCAGCCAAGTTCCCTCTGAGGAAACATTGGACCTAAGAGGGCGCAGGGAGCGCGTGCCAGCTGGTAGGGCCTGGCAGGACCTTCTCCTTCCTTCTCTCCTTCCTTCCTTCCTTCTCCAGCTCTGGGGAGCATTTCCTGTGCAGCCCAACCGCACCCACTTCTCCGGGACATGTACTAACAAGATGGCCACCCGGGAACTGCGTTTCCCAGAAGGCTCCATTCTGTGTTTCCAAAAAGGTGCGCAAGGGGGACGATGGGAAGGAGGGGGCGTGGCTGGGTGCCGGGAAGGGGCCTCTTGGCAATCGCTTTCAGCATCCCCAGCAGAGGTTGAGGTGGCCAGGAAGTTCCCATGTGAGTGGCCAGGGCTGTGAAGGGGCCATGATCCTGCAGAAGGACAGAGCAAACCCAGAAAGCCTCAGGAGCTTTCTCCCACGGCTGGTGAAACTCGGAGGTAGACTGGCTTTGACCTGGAGGCTCTGCACACCCACCAAGGTTAAGAGGGCCTGATTTGAAGCAGGGAAGGGCCACATCCAGTAATTAGTTGGGGGAAGCTTATGAGCTTCACAAGAAGATGATATTCAACAGGATTATTGGTTTGTTGAATTCACTTCTTCTAACATTCTGCCAATCAATTTCCTGGGGGACAAGTATCAAAGGAAAAGGACCCAACTAGTCCACCCTTTTCCTTTCAAATGTGATTTGCCTGCAATATTCCCAGACCGGCTGCCTGGCCCTGCCGCCCTTGCCGCACACGGGTTTTTTCCTAGAGAAGTAGGAATGGAGGTGTGAGAAGAACAACCACAGATACAACCCCTTCCTCCCTCTGCCCATGACTCAGCAGGCAATTCCCAGCCAGAGGCGCCCCCCCCCCCTCTCCAAGAACCAGACTCTGCTCTTGGCTGAGCCACAATGGGGTGAATCATGGGCTCTGGCTGGAGGCTGCCCTGGGTCGGGTAAGCCGGCTTAGCAGCAGCACATGACCAAGCTGGCGTGGGGGCGCGCGGCTGCATTCGCACAACCAGCTCGGCTCGGCTCGTTGGAACCTTCAGTAGCCCGCTGGTAGTTCTAGGCCCAATTTGCTCACTGAGGGTTCGGAGTCAAGAGGAAAACAGGCCAGTTGGGGGTGTGGTGTGGGCACTGCAGGTGCCAGCCGCCCATCCCATCCCAGCCGGGAGGGGCCTGGTTCGCCCCTTCATGTGGCTCTGCCCTTTCTCCCCTTCTGCTGGGCTCTTGCCTTGGGAAACGGGCTTGGCAGAACCCAGATGAGGAGAGTAAAGCCAGTAGCAACTCTAAACCAGTGTTTCTCAACCTTGGCAGCTTTCAGATATGGGGACTTCAACTCTGGCTAGGGAATTCTGGGAGTTGAAGTCCCCATATCTGAAAGCTGCCAAGGTTGAGAAACACTGCTTTAACCAACCTCCGGCTTCTCATGGATCTGCAGTCAGATAACAGGATCCTGTATTTGACTTAATGGCCTGCAGTCATCAGGAGCTTATTTGATGACCTAACAAATGTGTCCACGTTAAAAGCCCCATAAGACTCGTCTCTGCAATAGAATATGCGCGGTTGTCGCTCCGGAAATTACTTTTCTAATGGCTGTAACTGAACTGGTTGCCAGGGTAAACCAAACGCCTGATCCACATTTTACTCTATTTTTTGTTGTTTTTGAGTCCACTGTTATCGGGTGCAACTATACGCATGTGCACCTGCACTAGATTGGGAATTAGGGGAAGTGGGATTGTGCCATTCCTAAAGGTATAGCTCGTGCGTGTGCGCGCCCGCGCGCAAACACGAAACAGCTTCTGGACGGTCCCTAGTGCAATACAGCCATCGCCCTTTTAAGGGAGGATAAATTCTTCGCATAAACAAGCTTTTGGGCCTGGAAGCTGGATGCCTCAGACTTGGGAGATTCCAGAGGAACGGGCGGGAAATAGAGGCGAGGGAGTCACTGGGTGCTAAACCTTTGCGGGGGGGAGAAAAACCCGAAACACCTTTCCTTTTGCAGCGAAAGCGGCCATCAAATCCGGGACGCAGCTGACGGGGAGGCACCGAACACCGCTTTCGGAAAGACGGGAGGGGAGGGGGAGACTTGAAACGGTCAAGGGAGTGTCTTTCAAGAATGATCCTCAGTCACAGGCGAAACTAATAGGGAGGCGGGGAGCAGCGACGGGAGCGGTGGAAGTGGGACGCCCCTGGGTGCAAAACTGCCTAATTCTCTACTTCGTTACAAACTGCAACATTTTGTTCCTTTGGGCCTGGCATACAGGCTCCTCCGAGCTTAAACGCAAGGCACCTTATAAAAAGCCTCTAATGATGCCCTGGGGGGTGGGGAGACGGAGAGAGAGCCTTTTCAAACGACGAGAGGCGCCAAGACCCTTTTTTTTAAGAGTGTGCAGGCGCGTCGAAATCTTAATTAAGTTTGCTGTGACGCTTCAGTAGCGCCGCCGTCGGTGAGGGAGGATAGAAGAGGGTCAGACTCCGCAGGAAGAACCTATTTCCCCTTCTCGGGGCTTCCTCTGCGCCGCTTTCCTTTATTCCCGCTCGACGTAGAGTTGGTCCTACGGTAAGGGATCGGTTGCAAATCCCTTCCCTTTCCTTGGGACGCACAGTGCTAAATTCCCGATTTGGATCTCGTCGCTCCGCCCATGGCGGGGGAGAGGGGCAGTTGTCGTTTTTCTGCTTCAGGATCCCCGTTCCTCCGGCCCAGATCGACCGATGGGCGCGCGGTGGCATCTACTCCACCCTACCTAACTTTATGGATAGGTTTCTTCTTGCATTATATTTCCAGGTCTACCCCGAAGTGCTGGACTTATGTAGGATAACAGAAGGCCTAAAAAAAAAAAAAACACCAACCTCCGGCGGCCAGGATAGCGGAGCGAAGATTTATATTCTTTGCTGCTCCTTATGGTTCGAGACAGTGGAACAGGCCCTTGGGTGTGACATAATGACTGCTGTTGCTTGTATCCCCAGGGGTTCCGCCTCACTAATTGCTGTGTGATTAATTCCGGCACTAGCCTTCCCAAACCATTTGCGTAACACTCTCTTGTAGCAGGCAGTTCCACCAGCTTAACTGTGCAGCACGAGCACATTTCAAATAGCCTTCCCTCCACTGCGCCCCAGTCATCTCGGCTCTTTTCTTAAAGAGTGCTATTTAGGAAGCACAATTTCTCTTCCCTCCTTCAGAGCTCAGCCTTGTTGGTAGGGTCTTTTTTTTTTTTTTGGTCTGTGTGTATCCCTTCCAGTCAGTCTTGACTTCTGGCGACTGTCTCGACAAGCCCCTGCAATATTCTTGGCAACGTTTTCAGATGTAGTTGCCCTTGCCTTCTTCCTAGGGCTGAGAGAGAGTGACTGGCCCAAAGTCACCCAGCTGGCTTCGTGCCTAAGGTGGGACTAGAACTCACCATCTCCTGGTTTCTAGCCTGGTGCCTTAACCACTACTGTTGGTAGTTGCTCTACTTCATTATTTGTATACTACGATCCAGGTATGTAGTATTTGGTAGACATTAGGCTTGACACATTCCTATCCCAGGGGCTTGCAATCTCAAAATAGGAGAGAAATGGCAGAAGGGGGAGGGAAATGAAGAAAGAATAAAAAGGAGAAGAATATGTGATTGTTTTAGGTTTTGACCATTCACAAAGGAGAACACAGCTAGAATAACATTAACCCTTGGGACCTATTTTAAAAAAATCCCTAAAATGCCGCGGTTGCATCAGCGATAGCCTGTGAATGGCAGCCCTCGGCAGGAGTGTATGTTGAACTGATTTTGCATATTAGAATGGGGGTAATTGGAACTTGCTGTGGGGCATCCTAGGGGGGTTTTGTTTGATCGTTTTACTGTTTTATTGTTTTATGGTGGTTTTATACTTACCGGTTTTACAGTTGTGAGCCACCCAGAGTTGTTTAAGATGGGCGGCCATAATCCTTTAACTAAATTCGGACTCCACCTGGAATGCATTAACTATGAGACTCCCAAGATATACCAGGGTATATAGCCATTCTCTTAAAAGAGGTCTTAGAATCCTGTTAGCCATTCCCCATCAGGCAGGCTAGAACTGCAGGGCTCCTCCTGAACTTGTTTTTCTGCAAGGATCAAAATAAATCAGGAAAGCAGGGAGGGATCCAACTGCAGCAGTATGGCCGCCTGTATGTCACGGGGCCTTGCTTTCCTGCTGAAATGAAATGCTATTGCTGTCCCCGCTTTGAGGCATTGCCTGAAAACGGTAGCCGCATGAAATTTGCCATCTCCATTGCCAATCCCTAACCTGCCTCTCTTGCCTCCGTTTCAGTGTACTGCAATCACCTGATGACTCTCCAAGGCAACAGGAAACAGCATAGACATCCGCTATTAACTGTGGTGGTGGGAAAAAAAAATGACAGAATGGGCATTATAATGCCACCCTGTAAACACCACCCTCTTGTAGTTGGATGCCAGTGCAGAAATCATGGGATTTGCATCATGACATTATGACATACAGTTTCTTACTCCCCTATCCCTGTGACACCTAATGGATTTTATACCCCTTAAGGCTGACCTTGGATGGTATTGGGATAAAGGGAAACATAGTTCTTTAATACTGGTACAGTGAAGGACAATTAATAGCTGTGTCACTTATGGGATGGACAAGATGAAGACAACAATGTGGGACATAGCAGAAAAAAGATGTTGCCATGTTTCTGCCTGGTTGGGAAAGGCACTTAATGCAGGGGATTTCAAACTTTTTCAGGCCGCAACACCTGTTAAAAAAAACCCTGGAACTGCTGATCAAGAAGCAGAGCTGTAATAAGAAAATTGGCTCTTTTTGAATGAACTTTTTTTGTTATTGCTCTTAGTCTCTTGCAGAACCCTACCGAATTCTCATGGAACCCTAAGATTCCACAGAACCCACTTTGAAAAACCCTGACAAAGTGGTTTTTGAACCACTTAAGAACCACAACCTATCAAGCACCGCAGGGATTATCAACTCAGCACAGCATTTTTCAGTGGAAGCAGTTCATGTGAAGAAGACATTCAGGGTTGACAGTTGAGTTACCAACTTTTGAACAACCACAGAGTACACATAATCCTCACTTAATGACCACAATTGGGACTGACAACTGTTGCTAAGTGATGCGGTCATTAAGTGAGACATCATGTGACCACAACCTCACTTCTGCTGTGGTCGTTAAGTGAGACATCACATGGCTGTGGCTTAGGATTTTACTGCTGGCTTCTCCATTGACTCTGCTTGTTGGAAGCCAGCTATGAAGTGTGCAAATGGTGATCACGTGACTGTGGGATGCTGCGATGGTCGTAAGTGTGAGGAATGGTCATAAAGTTACATTTTCAGCACTGTCATAACTTCAAACGGTCACTAAACAGCGTAGTCTACCTGTACATCGATATGTGAAAAACAGTCATCGCAAACCTGGTGCTTTCCAAGTGTATTAAACTGCAGTACACATAATCCCCAGCCAATTGGCAGATGACACTTGAGTAAGTCTGTTTTGGAGTAAGGCAGTTTCCTGTTCCTGTTTGGAATAGAAATTTCTCTGCTGTAGCTAACTGCTTTGACACATTCCACCAGTCTTTTACACATCCAAGGTACCAAGTTCCATCCAGCTATACAGTGCTTTCCTATGGGCATTTGTGCTCCAATCCCTCTCGGTGTTCAATAGGAGGCATGCTCTAATAAATTATTAGAGCATGCCTCCTATTGAACACAGGGATTGGAACAGAAGTGCCCATAGCTGGATGGAACTTGGTACCTTGGATGTGTAAAAGACTGGTGGAATGTGTCAAAGCAGTTAGCTACAGCAGAGAAAGAAAAAGACCACAACATATCCTCTCCAGCAGCCAACACCCAGATAAGCAGGGATTAGCACCAGGCAAACAATCAAGCAGAAAACAGTACTCTAATCAAGGCACTACCAAGGATTAAAACACCCCCACCAACACTGGCAGGGTAAGCTACTGTATATAAATGGGGCAAACCCCACACTCACCAGCACTGATGATGTTACCTAGTTGGGTAATGAAACGTCTGCAAGCAAACAACCAAGCTCAGAGAGCACCAAGGACTCCACTAAAGACACGAAGTAAGAAAAAGAAAAAAGTAGGGAATGAAAAAAAAAAGAAAACATACCATTAGGCCTTCTGCCCTTCTTTCTATTGAGTAATTATCATCTTAATCTTTGCCCCATCCTCTTTGTTTTTTAAAAATGCTCTTTAAATGTGATAAACCAGCCAACTGTATTGTAGCCTAGCGTCAACACAACTTCCATTTCGATCTGTTGGGCAAACCTGGAATGAGTTAAGCTAACTGTGGATAAAACTCAGTGTAAACATTCTCCGCTCAACAGTGCAGAGTTAGTCCTAAAGACAGGGGTTGCTCATACACGTCCATGCCATTTCTTTCCTCTCCTGGGGATTGGAGCAGCAGCAAGGAACTTGTCTAAAGGCCCTCGTGGCATGGTTTGGTAATTCTGTGCTGCGAAAATTCTATTCATCTGATAGGGTTGTTTTTCTGAGGCCAGCAGGAGCAGCGCCCCGCATCACTTCCTGCTTCTTGCCTATTCCCACTGAGGGGGCCTCTGAACTGGTTGCGTTTCATCAACTACTTCTTTCTTCACGCTCCAGCGCTGCAACTGAAAGACTGAATCAATGGCTCCTGCATGCTTAGCAATTCCTGGCTTTTCTTTCCCTCTTCATTCAGTTCCTGACCCTCCTTACAATACCAGCATTGATGGCTGCCTCTTTCAGGGTAAACAGTAGGGCTATGTGGATACGGAGTGCTTTGAAAAAACCCAGAGCCTCAGCAGAATTTGTCCAGTATTGGGGGAAAATCAGGGTCAGTTTCAATGTCTAGGGAGAAGCAAATGGTAAAGTGTAGTTGTGAATGGTATTAGTTTAAGCCAGTGTTTCTCAACCTTGGCAACTTTAAGATGTGTGGACTTCAACTCCCAGAATTCATGGCTGGCTGGGGAATTCTGGGAGTTGATGTCCACACATCTTAAAAGTTGCCAAGGTTGAGAAATACTGGTTTAAGCTGTAAATGTAGGGATTATTTTTATAAAATCCTTTTCCAAAGACAAAGGTCAAGGAAAAGAACTCTGTACAGTACATAAAAATAAAATAAACTAGGCTGAAGCACTTTCTCTGATATGCTAACTTTTTACATAGAAAAAACATGCTTCAAGGGTAAGGGTTGGGGTGGAGAACATCAGACTTTTCCACCATCCTTTTGCTTTACTGTTTGATTCTACTGAGCATTTGTACTAGCCTTTCTCAGAGACAGCAGTCTGTTATTACCCGTGTCATCTTTCTCAGCGCAGCCTATTTTCTCCCATTTTTGGCATTGTTACTTTTCTAGCCTCCTGCAGTTGAAAGTTAAAGGAACTGTTTGAGCATCTGGATGGATTCCTCAAATAGACCATTTTAGTAAGTGGGAGAAAAAGGCTAGAGCTTTATGCTAAGGCTATTGAATCTGAGAACTCTCAGATTCTGAAATTAGAATATGCTGTGAAAATGGAATGCTTGATTTATTCCAGCTGTACAAATGTTGGCTCCCCACATAGAACTTGGAAATATTTGGGTTTGGCTATCTGACTAAAACCTTTTTAGCTTGCAGAGAAGTTTTAGATCCACCAGGATAGGTTGAAGCATTATGTAAAAAAGGGGTGGAGCTTTGATTGTATGGCTATAGATGCCATCTTGACCTTTTTGACACTCCCTCTGGTGGGGATGCATCCCTGCTCATGTTAAAATATCAGCAGAGGGGTACCAAAGCCGCCTCTGTAGTGATCCTTGTTACACACACTCCCAGGTTCGGCTTATCGTCAATCACTCACACACTCACAGCCTGTTGAGGCACGCGGATCTTGTCTGCCCCCCTTGCTTTCTACCTGGGTTTTCCAGATAGCTGCGGCTTGAGCGGACAAGACACACAGCCCTGGTCAACAGCCGGGAAATAGTTAGGGACACACACAAATCACTTCCAACCAAACACCGAGGCACAACAGGTTCTTTGTAATACACGGAGACCCAGTGAATTTAAAGTAACAGCAAAACTTTACTGGTTGCAAGGTGGTGGTTGTTGTTCAGTCGTTGTGTCCGACTCTTCGTGACCTCATGGACCATAGCACGCCAGGCCTTCCTGTCCTCCACTGTCTCCCGGAGTTTACTCAAATTCATGTTCATTACATCGGTGATGCTTTCTAACCATCTCATCCTCTGCCGTCCCCTTCTCCTTTTGCCTTGCTCTTTCTCTCTCTCTCTCTCTCTCTCTCTCTCTCACACACACACACACACTTACTTATCCACATCCAGGTCCTTCTCACCAAGTGGGTGGGCTTTGAGACGCCTTTTATCCCCAAAAGTCCTTGCTTTGTTGATTCCCAAGGTTAGCAGCTACTCTTGCCTTGTTAATTTACAAGTTTGGTAGCTGTTGATGGGATGGGTGGGGGTTTCCATGTGCTCAGGCCCAACTTCCTTTGTCTGGTTCAGGTGACATTTTCCCTTTGTTTCCTTAACAACTTGCTTCCTTCTTATCTACCTCCCTGAAGAGATCTTTTAGACAAGATTCCTTGCTTTTGTCCTCTCTGCTTAGGTGCCTGATTCATCTTTAGGTTATGGCAGCTTCAGCCTAGTCTCACATCCTACTTTTATAGAAGTCAGTAAAGGTAAAGGTTCCCCCCGCACATTTGTGCAGTCGTGTCTGACTCTAGGGGCCAGTGCTCATCTCCGTTTGTTAGCCGAAGAGCCAGCGTTGTCTGAAGACGCTTCCACGGTCATGTGGCTAGCATTGCGGAACACTGTTACCTACCCACCGAAGTGGTACCTATTCATCTACTTGCATTTGCATGCTTTCTGATATATTAGACATCTAGGAATGATGGGATTTGCCAGCCCATCCATCTGGATAAAGGTAAAGGTTCCCCCCGCACAGTGTGCAATCGTGTCCAACTCTAGGGGCCGGTGCTCATCTCCGTTTGTTAGCCGAAGAGCCAGCGCTGTCCGAAGACGCTTCCACGGTCATGTGGCCGCATGACTTAGTCCCAAATCATATGTATTTTAATATGTGTTGGAAGGATTCAGGCAACCCCCCCTTCTCTTTCAAACTGCCATTTTCAAGCCACGTCTTCCCCCCTATTAGACGCTTCCCGCCAAACCCACTTCCCCAAACTGGGTAAAGTATCTGGAAACTCCAGGGCAAAAGACTGAGACAGAAGGGAAACGACTTAAACATGAAAAAGATCACAATAGAATAATAGGATAAAACCAACACGAGCCATAAAGGAACCAATAACCTTATCAAATTCCCCATAAGCCGATCTGGTCAGGAAACTGGGAAGACAAAGGCAGAGAGGCAACACCTTAGCATAAGTAAAGGAGATGGGGCTTCCCCTCAGAATAACAATAATCTAAACCCAAGGGGCAAAAGTATATATATATATTTATTGTTTATTATTGATATTTATTGTTTTAATTGATTTTAACCTTGCTGTGAACCACCCAGGGTCCCTCCTTGTGGGGGAGATGGGCGGGATATAAATGTAATAAATAAATAAAATAAAAAAGCCACAGCCCTGCAGAAAGCCTAATTGACCAAAGAGCAAGAAACCACAAAACAATAGGGGGCGTGACCACAGGAATGCCTCGTCCTTTGATCAATTATGTTCCCTCAGAATTCTTAGAAAGCGCCCCTCCCAGGAAACCAATTAAGCGCGATCAGGCGAAGACAACTTTCATGAAAGTTTCATCTTTCGCGCTCTTTTTACTAACAAAAGACCCGTGTCCTTATATAAGGGGCTGGTGGGGGAATTCAAGTGTGGCCACCTCCGACAGCTGACTTCTCTGTATTTTGCAATCTCGGACAATAAAGCAATCACTTCTGTTCAAGCAACTGCCTGCGTATCTTCATTCCTGGCTCAGAACGGACCCTGGTAAGATTTCCTTCCAACATATGGTTTGGTGATTGATGAATGCTTCTCATTTTAATTAATGGAAAAGTCACCCTTTATTCCATATAGCTATAAGCATACTCCAGCTAGCTAAAGTGGGAGGTGGCCAAATGGTCAATAATAACCTTTGGCCAACTTCCTTATTGAGCGTTATAATTCTGCCTTGTATAAAAGCTGCCACTCAGTATATGCAAGGCAAGCGTTCCTGTCAATTTCACCATCAAAAGGCCTTATCAGTAGATTTTAAAAGCTTGATCTAGAAGGTTCGTGTTTCATCAAACTTGTAAAAAGTGTGTTGTGGCTCTGGCTGGAAATAAGTCAGTATTACATGTTCAGAGTGCATTCATCTGTTAGAGCCGGTGGGCATGCTTAAGAGTTCCAAAAGTATGCAATGGGCATTCTTGTAAAATGGCCACTGGGAGGGCAGTTTGCCCATTCATGGAATGGTAGCAAGTTCCCAGGATTCTACTTGCCACTCCCACTCCCCACCCCTGACCATCAGGAACCCACTACTAGTCCTCTTACCTTTATTCTGGGCAGGTGGATGCACTTCAGAAACTCTAGGTTGTAGCTACCCATATTTTCTAAGAAAGCTTGTGGGACCTCTATGGAGCATGGAGGCTTTCTTGGGACTAAAAATAATGCTGGAGGCTGCTGTTTTAAATGCCAGCTTATTTTTTTAATTAAATAAGGAGAAAGCCCAGAAGCCATCAGAAGAGGTGTCAGCAAGTACTTTAGCCTCCTTTAGGTGCCACGTTGAAGACGCTAGGCTCAGAGGATTCTTCGGGAGCAGGCAAGGTTAATATTGGGGACCATGCTGGCTTCCATATTTATGCTTTCTTTGGCTCACAAGCCAATCCCCCAATTGTGGGGGATTCAGTTGCCACTTCTTATTCCCCTGGAAGTCACAGATCTATAAGGTGGGAGCAGTAATTTGGAGCCACACTGCCCAAGTGCAAAAGACCCGCAGGCTTGGTGCTCAGAGTAGAAAGCTGAGTCCCTGCAGAAGACTGTTGTTAAGGCACTAATTGGATAGGAGCATCTCCAGGGGCTCCTAATTCACATAGATGTGAGCTGGAAAGGCTGCAGGGAACATCAAGAAGGATTTCAGCTTGCACACCAGAGCATGTGGAAGAACATCTATCCTTATCGGGAAAGGGCAGCTGAGGGACCACAAGGGGAAGGTCTTGGGACCTAACCAGACATCAGGGTGGGAAAACTGTGGCACTTTTGAATGCCTTTGGACTACGAGTCCCATCATTCCTGATCACTAGCCATTGCCAGATGGGGCTAATGGGGGGTGGTTTAATGGCACATGGTGGGCTATTGATTGTACACTTTTAGGGGAATGTAATGAAAGAAAGATATGCAAACAATACAGCAGGTATGTGGGGTTGCTGCTTAACTGTGACTGTAAAGAAGGTAATTTGATTTTGCATAACATTAGTAATTATCCGTGCTGATTAAAGTACTGATTGTTGACTGTGCCACAATGGATGGAATGTTTTAGTTGGATATGAGATGTTGCCAGGTCCAAATCCCTGCTCAATTCTGAGGATTTGATTGCTGTAAGGTAGCAGTAGGTTCCTGTCCTGTGCTAAGTCAGGCTTGCTTTAACCATGGTTTGTGGGGTACCACAGTTGGGTTAACAAACAAGCAAACTCCACATTGTGTGGTCCTGGTTCTCCCCTTACCTAATTTACCTCTACAAAGATAAATCCAGCAACAGTAAGGAGGCATGCCATTCCCTGCAAATTTCAAAAGATTTGTCTTTTTAACACTGTAGAATATTTATTTAATTTGAGCAGTTGTCTCCAGTAACCCTATCAGTACCACACAGTTCACATCTTTTGATTCTTCATAATCACTTCATAATCTTTTTCACTGAAGAAAAAACTGCATTCTTTAATCTAAAACTATGTTGGGTGTGTGTGTGTGTGTGTGTGTGTGTGTGTTACAAAAGGCCCCAAAACGTCAGTGTTGATCTATGTGGTCCTAATTATTTCCATGACTTAACTAATCAGTTCAATGCAATAAAAAAGTCAGTTAACTGAATTTAGAACAAGATACAATCGGTTTCTAGGGCCAGAGATTAAAAATAAAAAGGCGAATCTTTCCTGTCTGCATGTGGAGGCTGTACTAATGGGCTGTTGGTTGCCAGTCAGTTAAAATAAGCAGATGAAAAGTATCTGCTGCACAGATATAGAATCTGGCACCTATCAATTTCTGCACATCATCAACTTGCTTTTTTGGATAGAGGAACAGCTACAACTATTAAAACTGACAACCCATTCCCTCAGATAAAGTAATTGGATGTTAAGAAAGACGGGGCTTCTATAGTTTTGCTAGCTATGCAGGTTTAAAAGGTACGTAGAATTGTAGCAGGAAATCCCCCCTTTTATTTAACTACTGTATTAAGGGCAGGGGTCCCCAGACTGGGAGATCGTGAACATGTTTGGAAGGTTGAAAAAGCTTGCTGAGCGCCACCACAGATCGGCAGCCAGGAAGTGCACGGCCAGCCACAAAACTTTGGGACGGCCCTTCTCTCTGTATGTAGAGGCTTTCTCTGTGTGTATGTGGAGGTGTGTAAATTTTTTTTCTTCCCTCCTTCTCTGGCTATCCCCCCCTCTTCATTCCCTCTGCTGATTTCTGCTCCCCAGCTTCTCCAGACATCTTTTTTCTCCTCCAGGATTTATTGAACCCTTTCCTACCTCTCTCAGACTGGCCCACAGTTCATTTTCTTTTCTTTGGGTCAAAACCCAATTGGGGGAATAAATGAAGATGAGAATGCTGCAAGGCTACCTCTCTCTCTCACTCTCTAATATATATTTTAATAATATGATATGATATGATAATATAATAATATAATATTGTAATCAGGAAGGGCAGGGCTTTTGGAAAGATATCTAGGGGCTCTGTAGTCATTCATTGCCAAGCCGATTTAAGATACAGGAGCTTCATCCTTTTTTTCATCTTAATATGTCTTTCAGGACAGAACTTCATGATACACAGAATATGCAGCTTTTGCAAAAAGTGACACTCATGTTTAATTTCCAACTTTTCCGTCCCTTCTGAGTCACTCCATCTGTGTTTTAGTGCCATGGCATTATGTGCTACCCACCCAGCAGCATGGAAGTAACACTAAAATAAGACTGTGATCCGAAAAGGGAGTACGAGGACTGAAGTGTCTAAGAGGAGGAGGAAGCTTTCAATCCAAACTATGTTAATAGTGTTTGTTACAGGTTTTGAGAATCCCTAGAGCAAGATACCTTCTCCAGCCTCTTGATGTCAATCCTTACACTAAATCATAATGTGGTTGTTTTGCTTTGGGTTGGTGTTCTGTGAAAATCCAACATTTGCAATTGGTAAATCCCAGATTATTATGTTATATCAAAAAGCCACGTCATATTATTCAATAAACCATAGTTAAATAAACCATGGCTTAGCACAATGTGTGAATCCACACATTGAGTGGGCTCCCTTGTTCTTCTAATCAAGATGATCCACTACTTCATCTGTCATTCTCATTACTCCTTCCAACCCGAGGGCAGAAGTGAAGCAGCAATAGCATGGAGAATGTGGAGCAAGACCATTGATCAACAGTGACCAGAGTGTGGGCTGAGGAATTGCCAATTATAGGCTCTGATACTAGCCTTTATGTTAAAGTGGGACAAAGAAGGAGTAGCTGCCAGATCCTGCAGTGTAAATATAGGGTCATATTCTTTTGGTGGATTTCCCACAGAGAATCACAGGCCAGTGTATGCAGCTTGAAGGAGAAAGTCTAAAGCAGTGGTGGAAAAAGTAGAACCAAAGGGACGTGTGTATTCTTTCAGCATTCCTTTGTGGCCCTACCAATTGTGGGATCAAAAGTTTGGGTCTTTACCCCCATTCCTTAAGCTCCGAACCCACCGCCCCGAAAAAGGCCTGTTCCCCGTCCACTACTGAAGTGCGTGTCTTGATGTCCCACACGAAGCCGGTCTGGCTTTCAAGCTGGTAGACGTTGCACACCTCTGGTCGTGAGTATCTGGAATACTTTCTTTATAGTTTTTCTTTACATTTCCCCCCCTAACTAGCTATATATTGTCAGGATTAAAAACAAGGGTGCATCAAGTCTTGAACCCTCTCTGGAAGTTATACACCACGGCTCTTCCGAGTCTGAAGTTCCTTTAGGAACGCCAGAAATCGTCCTTGGAACTTTTCACCTGCAAGGCAGGCACTGTGTTGCTGAGTGATCGCTTCTGATGCTGAAGTCCATCCCTTGCCAACAGAAACTGTGGTTCTGACACCTCTGCCTCCTGGCAGATCCCCAAGAGCAACTGCTTCCTGTTTTGTTGGGGAGAGACAGTAGTGATTCAGCAGCTTCCAGTGGTGATGAGTGGGATGTACTATCACTGCAGTCCATAACTGAACCGAGTATGGGGCCCACGAGCCAGGAAGGCAGCTCCGTGTGAAATGAGACAGGTCCAAATCTGGAATGGCGAGAGAGAAGACAAAATCCAAGAACAACTCACATAAGTCATGTATATGAGATGGGTAAATAAAATGAGTAAATAAATGAGGGAGGGTCTTGACCACCACACCAAAGAACCTTCCTCATTTTCTCCACTGCCTGCAATAACAAGCAAGCTTCTGTGTCCGTGTGTGACTAACCCATTTTCCCCCATAACAATTCTCTTAAATTCTTAAAATTGTCTTCAAACTTTTGCCCTTCAGATATGTTGGGGCTACCATTCCTGGAATTCTCAGCCAACATGGTCTAGTCCCAGCAAGAGATATATGTGAGCTCCTTTTCTTTCCACAAGGAACTTACATAAGGTGATATCATTTCCCTGGGACAGATAGATCTGTCCCAGACGTTGTGCTAAGCCGTGATTTGCTTAAAAATGGCATATTGATTTGGCACAACATGCTGTGCTAAAGCCAAAGAACATTATGGCTTAGCATGTTATGTAATGCCAGTCTCGTTCTGTGCCTTCTCCAGGAATATCATTATATTGCTTCATAAATACCTGTCTATCTTCATCTAACATCACTTTTAATTATGATTAGGAATGGGGGAAGGAAAAGAGACCCACAAGGGCTGACTGAGTACTCGGGGTAAACCGGCATTGCTGTTTCACCGCTAGGACTCAGGTCACTGATGATCTTCTCTGGAGATTTTGCATTAGGAACAGCCTAATGCAATAGATTCAACAATCTTATCTGTTGAATAGATAATCCGCATATCGGTTAAATCCAATTTGGGGATAATCAACTACTATGGATGGTGCCCAATTTACATACAAGCTTCCTACCAGATAGCAGACGAAGGCCACATAAGCAAGTAGCACAAATGATATGGCAATGTAGTATGCCAGATAGTTCAGGCTTATGATGCTTGTCACCACGAAGTATAGGTTGATTGTGCAGATTAATGCAGTGATCAGGATCATTAGAAATTTTCCAATGCTAAAAAAACCAGAGGAGAGAGAAAGTGAGTGGAGGAAAAAAAAACATGGGAGGGTCAAGGCTATTGAAGCAATTCCATCTCAACCACATTTTAGATCTACATCTGCCAAATCACGTAGAGTGGAAAAGGTTAAGCTCAGTGGGGAGTAGAAGTCTTTCCCTCTTCTTAGAACACCTAATACCTTGATTTCTTCCATTTTTGTCCTTAAAGAAAAGGAAACCATGTGATCTTCTAAACACTGTAATTAGCATAAATAATGCCTATATTTATTGCAACTTATTATTGCCAAGAAAGGATGGGCATATGCATGTAGTCACCAGGGGTTAAGCTTGACTTGAAAGGGACACCTCCTGAGCATCTTTTCTTTATGGAGTAACCTGAAGAAAAAGCTGTTTATATGGGAGAAAAAGCAAACATGGCCAACTTAGACTTTGATGAAAGATAGAGATTTGGACAGTGTGGTTTTGTGGCAGGTTCAACAATATAAATTTAAGATGGAAATGGTCCTCGGAATCACCAAGGAGTCCCCATCCATATTTAGCTACTTACATCCCATTGACAAAATCCTTCATGAGAGGTTGCATGCTGGTAAAGGTGAGAACAGGTATGACAGCAAAAGGTAACTAGAATTAGGTAGAAAAAACAGGTTGAGCACACATGCAGGTTTAAAAATGAGCACTATGTTTTCTTTCTGTATCCCTTCTCTTTCCCAGAAATTTTAATGGAACTATATGTACAGAACACCAAAATGTGGCTCAGCGGAGGGGCGTGGTGGCTCAGCAGGTAAGACGCCAGGCTTGTCGATCGGAAGATCGCAAGTTAGGAGGTTTGAGACCCTAGCCCCACGTGACGGAGTGACGCACTAGCCCCAGCTCTTGCCAACCTAGCAATTCGAAAGCATGCAAATGCAAGTAGATAAATAGGTACCACTTCGGTGGGATGGTAACAGCGTTCTGCGTGCGTCATGCCGGCCACATGACCACAGAAGCATCTTCGGACAACGCTGGCTCTTCGGCTAACAAACGGAGATGAGCACCGGCCCCTAGAGTCAGACACGACTGCACAAATGTGCAGGTGGAACCTTTACCTTATTGCCCATTGGATAGTTCCTGCTGCTCTCAGACTCATGACAGCATTTTGCCCTAGATTCCTACAGTTTCTTGCTTGTCTCACAGGTTCTTTAGCAAACTTGTATTACATCATAGCAACAGTAGACAATGTTGTGCCTTCCAGATATTTTTGGACAACTACTATAATTCCTAACCACTGTTCATGTTGGATTTTAGATTTAATCTAAAAGGCACTTAAGTTGTCTAACACTGCTAGAGGACCATATAATCATGCTGGATTGTAGTCCATTCCTTATCTGATGAAAGATATCCAAAGCTAGCAGATGAGTGTCCAGGTTCAGCTTGAAACACTCTGACTGTGTTTTTACTGTCCAACTGCACTTACCATCACTAAGTTATTCCTGAAGTTTAACCAAAACTCCCCTCCTGTAACTTGAGCATATTATCTCTAGTCTTAACCCATAGAATATCAGAGAAGAAGTCTTTGCTTTGTCCTGAGGAGTGAAAAATCTGGGGCTTTCCAGATGTTGTTGAACCATCTTCCAGCAGCCCTGGTTTGCATGCCAATGGAGAGGAATGTTGGGAATTGTAATTCAACAACATCTGGTGATTGTAGAATGCCCATTCCTGTCACAGCACTTTAGGAATTTGATGAAAGTCTTAGAATAATTTTTTTTGAAATCTTTTCCTTTATGTCCCTATCAGATAAAGATTGTTGTCACTATTTTTTTTTGGCAAATGTGGTTAAATAAATTAGTTTATTGCTAACAAATTAGCAATGTTTATGTTGCATTTCCACTGGGAGTCTGCATTCACAAAACACAGTTAACTTGGTTACTGAATTAGCCCATTTTCTGCATTCTCACAATAAACTGAACCTTAAACTAAGCAAACAAGCTGGGCCTGCAGAATACATTAAGCCACAAAAACAAACAAACCAAAAACAAAATCAAGGTGAACACCAATTAGGCATGTTGTGCAATCTGTTTAATCTTCCCCTGATCTGGCTAAGATGCCATGTGAATATAGACAGAGAGATGGCTATTTTATCTGGCTCTATAATTGGCAGAATTAAAAGAAAATGTGGGGAGTTCCTGAAAGTAAGATCGGCAGGAAGAGGCCAATAGCAGTCATCCCAGATGGACAGCCTCTAGATACACTGGATTACAAATTCCATCATTACTAAGATGGCCAGGAAGAAAGGGACTAATGGGAGTTTTAATGGGAGTTATAGTCCTAATGTAGTCTGACTGAACTTGGGTACTTTCCAAAATGGTAGATTTCAACACTCAGAATTCCCCATTCAGATGGCACTGCAGAGAATTCTAGGAGCTGAAGTCTATACATCTGCAGGGTGCCAGATTCAGGAAGTGGCTGTATGGCAGGGGTGGGGAACCTTTTTTCTGCCAAGGGCCATTTGGATATTTATAACATCATTCGCGGACCGGGGGCGGGGTTTGCGGGCAGGAGCCAATCGCACGGAAGGGGGCGGGGTTTGCAGGTGGGAGCCAATCATAAGCACCGGGGGCGGGTTTGTGGGCGGGGGCCAATTGTGTGGAAGGGGGCGGGAGCTCCTAGATTTATTGAATTTCGATTCCCGCCTGCGGTTGCCTTGGCAGGGCCAGACCAAATGATTTCGTGGGCCTTATCCGGCCCGTGGGCCGGACGTTCCCCACCCCTGCTGTATGGGATTAGAGGATCCATATGGGAGTCTACAACTAGTCAGGTCCTTGAGAATCTGCAGTATCTTGAGAGAAGGATGCTGCTGGGGACTGGAAGCTCACCAGGATGCTCTGCAGGACATTTAGAAGATCGTTGAGGCCTGTTAAGTCTCCTACATTCCTGAAGGCAGCTACAAAGACAGTGGGAAGAATGGCAAAGGAACGAGTGAAGACCACACGGGCAAAGCGAGACCAGCGCAGCTGCAAGAAACCCTGAGGGGGTAAAAAAAAAAGCTAGTTTTATAAAGGTCAAGCTACTATCAGTCCTATCCCTAGCCCTAGCCCCGCGTGACGGAGTGAGCTCCCACACTCGCCCCAGCTCTTGCCAACCTAGCAATTCGAAAGCATGCAAATGCACGTAGATGAATAGGTACCACCTCGGTGGGAAGATAACAGCGTTCCGCGTGCGTCATGCCGGCCACATGACCGTGGAAGCGTCTTCGGACAACGCTGGCTCTTTGGCTAACAAACAGAGATGAGCACCGGCCCCTAGAGTCGGACACGACTGCACAAATGTGCAGGGGGAACCTTTCCCTTTTTACTATCAGTCACTGGTAGACACTGTTATGTTTATCAAGCCCCCCTCCCTTGGTCCTCTGAAAAATCCAAGTTTAACCTCTTTTGCATACCTTGAGGCTGCTCTTCGATGGTGTCAGAATAAGAAGGAAAACACTCCTTTAAATTACAGTTACAGCTAAGAACTACTTAAGCCTGTCTCAGTTGTAGGCTGGGGACAAGATGAAAAATGATGCTGCCTGGGCATTTTTGTACCATGATTAGGGGCCAGTAGAAGGAACAGCAACTTCAAGTACAGTTCATCACTAACAGAACTATTTTGAAAAAAGATTGCAACCTAGTGGTCAATTTAAATTATTGCAAAAAAGTAAAAAGTTGAGTTATTTGGTGTGTGTAATTCCCAGAGTGTGTGTAAGGGTTCTTCTTCCCAAATGGGTACCGTGGTGGGCATTGGTAGTCATAGAGCATTTCCTAGACATCAAATTGGTGCTCTAAAAGAACAAGCAAATTGCCTAATTGCCTAATTGCCTAAGAAGCAGAAAAGGTGTGAATTTCACAAGCCAAGACTACACTTTTGGACCTCCAGTTCAAAAATAAAAAATGAAGAAGTGGAGAGCCTGTCGAATCATACACACCACCTATGGAGGAATAGACTCAGAACAGAACACTGGAAGAGCACCATTGGTCAGAAGCAAAGGGAACAATCAGAACAATGGAAAATATTAAACAATAGTCTTCTGCCTGGTTCTTGATGCTTTTAATAGTAACAAGTATCATTGGAGCCATTCTCTGTCCCCATCTGCAGATCACTTTCACTTGAAACCACCCCCCAACCCCACACTCCTGCCAAAAGGACCTTGCTTGCTATAAATGTATTGAAATGTATGAAATATTGAAATTTGGACAGGAACAAAGCTTTGCTTAAATTACAGCAGTTGACCCCAGTGGCCACCAGTTATGGACTAGGGGCTTGCCTGCTTGCCCCAGTGCAAAAATGCTCTGCTAACCATTTCCTGAGGACTTGAATGCACGACATTATCCTCAACCTGTCCTTGGTCCACAAGTGAAGACGTCACCCCATCTTTCCTTGCTCTACTTCAAAAGTGATGTTTTCCCACTTCTGATGGCACAAGCTGTACCAGGCGGTCAATCTGCGGTGAATCATTCTGAAGTAAATTTGGGAGGGGAGGGGGGCTGCCCTGCTCCTACTGATTCCAGATTCCTGGCCACTGATTTCAGGGCCATTTCTGTTTTCACTACAGAAAGCCATGATTCTTCCACCATGCCAGAAAGCCATCTCCCCACTACTCTTGCCAACATAAGTGGAAGAAAAGTGGGAGACAAGGATGGAAATCTGGTCTTTGAGGTGCCAATTCTCTGGGTACCAAAAAGACCCACTTTCCCCTACAGAAGGGAGCAAGGCTGAAATCAAGTCTTTTGTCAGTTCTCCAGTGTCCACAGGATCAGGGAACAGGCAGCAAGGGAGACATTCCTTCCCCCCCCCCTTCTCTTCCCCACCTTCTCCTGTTATCCATGGTGGGGAGGGAGTTCTTGACATTTCTCTAGCACTGTGGAGTCCTTGATGCTCTCTGAGCTTGGTTGTTTGCTTGCAGACATTTCAATACCCGACTAGGTAACATCATCAGTGCTGGTGAGTGTGGGGTTTACTCCCTGTTTATATACAGTAGCTTGCCCTGCCAGTGTTGGTGGGGGTGTGGTTTTCTGCTTGGTAGTGCCTAGATTAGGGTACTGTTTTCTGCTTGATTGTTTGCCTGGTGTGATAATCCCTGCTTATCTGGGTGTTGGCTGCTGGAGAGGATGTGTTCTGGTCTTTTTGTTTCCTTCTTAGCTTTTTTATTGTCTCTTTTGAATGGTTTATAAATAGGGTTTATTTCTATGTGTCTATTGATGGCTGATCCAATTCTCTTCTATTGGATTTCTCTAGCAGGCTTCTGGAAGGTTCTGGACACCTATATAGCCCCGCTTCAGGTCGCTCCTTAGCCATGGAAGCTCGCTGGGCTAGCCTCTCTCAACCCCCACCCCCCGGGGCTGTTCTGGGAAAAATAGAAGAAAGGTGTTCTATGCAGGCCTTCTGTTCCTGGAGAAAAGGTGGTTGTAAATCTAACAAATGAAGATATAAAATATCCCCTTTTCAGTGAACTTTGGGGAATCTATTTCTAAACTGGGTTAGAGGCTGCATTCCCTCCCTTGCATTCTGAGGCCATCCTGGCTTGGGATGAGAGCCCTGTAGCTCAACGTAACCGGAGCACATCAGCTTGGAGAAGACGATCTTAAAATTATGCCTAGAGCATCCTATAGCCTGGGACAGCATGTGGATCAAATTAGCGGATCAGATAAATGTGCACGGACAGTACGTTTATGTGGGTGTATTACAGCATAAGAACGGTTTTGGGAAGAAGCCCATTTCAAAGATTTTATCCAGAGGGAACTTATCCAGTGTTAATCATGTTAAAGCTTATAGAGAACATGCACTACCGAATGCTGGTTGTTATGGAACCAAGTAGGAGAATATTGCCTTCCTCCTCCTCCTCCATTTACAAGGTTTCTGGAGGCATCTGGTGGACTCCTGGGGAATGCAGGGTTGCTTTGATCCATCTGGGCACTTCTGAATGGCGGACTTGCAATCAGCCTATAGATGGCAGCATTGCAATTTCTTATAGCCCAGGTTTACCACAAGTGTTTGGCGCAAGTCCGGATAAATGTCTTCACCTAGCTTTAACTGGAGTTATACCCTGGAGGCTAATGAGCTACAGTTGTCCTGTCTTGAAAAAGAGGCACATTTTAACCAACCCTCTCATTCTAATGATTTATAGGTATATTTTCACTGCTTTTCTGGATCTGTTTGAAGTTTGATTTGGCAGACGCCATCTAAAAAACCCTAACACCAATTACAAGACTTCTCTGACCAAGTACAAGCTGTGGTCTGACCAAAAAAAAAAAAAAAAAAGCTTCATCTAACAGTGGAAACAAATAAAAGCAAAAAGAGCCTTAAACTGTAAGCAGAAAAACATCTGCTGTGCCTGCACAGCAGAGCCTCTTCTTCGTTCTGCTGCATCTTCCTGCATGAAAATACGATACCGTAGACTGGCCCTAGAGCAGAATTCAGAGCCCTTAGATGTGGGGCCAGCAGCGGCCTTGGTCTGCTGCTGTGGCGTCAGTCGTACTGAGCTTCCACTCAATAATTTTTTGCCTTTGTGCACCCGGTTCTAGCCCTGCATGTTAATTTTCCCCAATGCTCTTAATGTAGCTTTGTTGTGGGGCATTGTGGGAAATTAAAATGAAAGCTAGGCCTTGTTACCTGGCAGTGTTAGGGTTTTTTAGATGTGCTCTTGCCCACGATTGTGTTCAAATAATCCCGTTGGGGATCACAGCTGGAGGAGGTGGCTTTTCCTGCTGGAACAGAGCCCAACAGAGTTGCAAAGAACATGACAGCAATTTTGCCCATCCACCTGTCAAAACTTGCTTCATGTTCACCTGGGCAAGCTCTTTGATCAGGCTTCGGTAGGCAAGGCAGAGCATTGGTTTAGCCATCTTAAAAACTGCTACCATTGGTGGTAGATGATTTCACACTGGCTGATGATGTCCAGAAAGGGGAAGAGCAAGAAAGCTAGAAGGCTTTACCAACAGCTTTGTTTAACATGCTACGCAAACCCAAAATCCAGGACACCACCTTTAGGTAGCAAGCCAGAGCAGAGATTATTGGGGCAGGGAAAAAGAAATAGTGGTAGTATGGAAAGCAAATGTTAGACAAATAGTTGTCTACCAGCATATGAACTGTGCCATGGGAAAAGGCTTTAAGAGATGTTTCCTTGATTGAATGCCAACAGGATAAAATGAGTCTGAACTTAGAAGGACACATGGAGCTGGAAAATTATGGGAGAAAATATTAGAAGAAGAGGGAATATTTCACCTGTGGGACAAGTCAGGAGGGTGATGAGAAAAATGGGAATCTCGGGATTCCAGCAGCTATTAAATGAAATAATAGAGATCAGAAATGGTCATATGAATCAGGAAACTTCTGGTTTCACACATACTTTGACAAAGACATCAAGACATATTTGAGGGCATATTTAGATTGCTAAGAACTGTTGTGGTTGGTAGATGTTTGAGAAAGAAATGTTACTAAGTTGTACTTGTGATGATAAAACTGAGTTGTGTTCTTTCCATTTCCAAGTACATGGTCTTATTAAATTTACATTGATCTGTGTCAGTATTTATAGATTACTATTTTACTGTTTCTGTCTAAAATGGAAGTATCCAGAAATCCAAATTCTATAGAATATCTGTAGCTTGCCCAGTGCATTTGACTCCTATTTTCTGCCCTGATGGACTTAAAAACTAGTTGTTTTGTTTTATCCATATTCAGGATTCACAAAGCTTAAAATGGTTAAAAATAATAATTTAAGCTCTTTTAAAAATTAGCATAAAGATAGTAAAATTAAACACAGATGAAAATAAGTGATTTCCCCCTTTTTTGAGTAACACAGTGTACTGTAGTTATGCCTTTAGACTTGTCTGGAAGGTTCTCTAAGAATCAGGATGAATCTGAGAGGGACATTTGTCCAATTCTTACCCTTTTACGTACATGCCCAGGTATTTTCTCACCTCCATAACAAACTGTCCTGCATAAGTTCCTGTCATGGTTGAACTTTGACCTGCTGCAAGGATTCCAACAGCCCAAATATAGAGAGCAATGGGCCCAAAGTAACATCCCAGGATAATTCCCTGCACAGAAAAAGGCAAAAATTCATGGTTTGTATTCCACAATGCATATGCTCATTGTACCATGTAAAAATGCATAAAATCATTTTGACTTCATCCTGCAAAGTTCCACAAAGCCGCTCACCATCTCATTTTTAGAAGCCTAACATTATAGTGACAATACCAACAACCTAAACAACTAAAAACAGAAAGTAATTAGATAATAACTCTAATTAAAGTGAAAGTGATGGAGTGGGGGAGAGGGAACCTTAAATCAACCCCAAGTCTTCAAGATAAGGAAAGGAAACTTAAAAAGCAATAGAAGTGACATCCATAGGTCTTAGACTTCGTCTCCCTGTCGTTTAACATCTCCATGAACGTGCTAGGAGAGGTCACCTACTTGCAGGGAGTTGGGATATCATCAATATGCAGAGGATACTCAATTGCACATCACCACCCTTGGTTAGAAAGGCAATGTGGTGGAATTTGAAGATGTATTTGGAAGGTGGGGAGAAGCAGATTCAGATTCAATCGCAGCAAGATGGAATGACTGCAGGTTTGAAAGCCAACTGATTCTGGAATCAGTTTAACACCTGTAACTCTAGATGGGGCTGTACTCCCCCAGACACAGTTGACTCACAATCTGGGGGCCCTTCTGAACAGCAGGTGGAGACCATGGCCAGAAGGGCCTTTGTGCAATTACACCTTATGTCCCAGTTGCAACCATTTCTGGAAGAGGAAGCTTTGCTCATGATCACTCATGCCCTTGTTGACTCATGTCTGGACTGCTGCAATGCAAAGCAACCCTTGCACACCAATTGGAAGCTTCAGCTGGTTCAGCATGTGGTGACCAAGTAATTACGGGCATTCCTAGGTTTACCCATACAGTATAACAACATTATTATGGGAGCTGCATTGGCTGACAGTTGGCTTCTCAGTGCAACTCCTTGGGAGAACAGAAGCAATCAACGGTTCATCTGGAGAGTCTATGAAGCTCATCTATTTTGTATCAGCAGCAATTTAGTTGATAGCCATCATTTTGCTGAGGGGTGTGGTGGCTCAGCGGGTAAGACGCCAGGCTTGTCGATCGGAAGATCGCAAGTTCGGAGGTTCGAGACCCTAGCCCCACGTGACGGAGTGAGCTCCTGCACTAGCCCCAGCTCTTGCCAACCTAGCAATTCAAAAGCATGCAAATGCAAGTAGATGAATAGGTACCACTTCGGTGGGTAGGTAACAGCGTTCCGCGTGCATCATGCCGGCCACATGACCGTGGAAGCGTCTTCGGACAACGCTGGCTCTTCGGCTAACAAACGGAGATGAGCACCGGCCCCTAGAGTCGGACACGACTGCACAAATGTGCGGGGGGAACCTTTACCTTTACCGTTATCATTTTGCTGTATACTTACCCCTTGGAAAATATCCACAGTCACAGTCTCATTATTTTCGGGAAAGTTGGGGAAAATGCTCTGATTCAAGAATAAGCTGTGATTGGCACAGACATCATGCTGGAGCATATAAGACGTAAGATAAAAACAAAATTGTCCCATTAGACATCAGAAAAAGACTTATTACTCTAGAAAAGGAACCTTGGAACAGCAAATTCCTGCACTCTTTGCTCTGCCATAAAAAGACCAACCTGCTGTTTGCGAAGTTGTAGGGTAACTCTACCTTAAATCTCTCTAATGCTACTAATCTCTTCCAATGTTCCTTGTCATCCCTACTAGCCTACTAGTTCTCTTATATACCAATGCTACAAATGTCTGCCATTCAGTTTTCTTCCTCATTCACGACTGGTAAAGGGAAGCTCTTACTGCTTTGGTTTACGCTAGTGGGTCTGTTTCTCTGACTCCCAGTCATTGCAATATCACTGTTAGATACAGTAGGTCATTCTATTAGATGGGCTAGGATGGGTAAACAAGAAGAGAATGGCCAATTCCTGTTTGGCCGAAGGGATAACTCACCCTCTTTTTTTTCCCCTAAGCCTCCCTAGGGGAGCAGAGAAAACAAGACAGGGGAAGCATGCAGAACAGGGATTATTCCCAACCCCTTCAGAATAGCTCCATTTTGGGTCACATGACTGGGAGGGAAGAGGAGGGGTCACTTAAAATGGAGGGGTCAGCCACATTCCAAGCCAGTGTCCAGCTGCTTCTCCCGTGGAGATGCACTGGGCGATTTTTTTCTGTAGAATTTTTAGAATTCAGTAGAATTTTTTCTGTAGAATTTCTCTACAGCCCCAGCCTGATATGGCCCTTTCTTGAACTGATTGATTCATAGCTAGATAGATAGATATTGATCGATTGATTGATTGATTGATTGATAGCTTCTCCCTCCACCAAAATTTGGCCCCCTTGGTTCACTTTTTGGAGAGCTCTTGGGTTGATGGACAGACAGAGTCCCCAAGCCCTTTTCTATAATTTCCTTTGGCCAGAAAGAATAAAAAGCCTACACATAGGGGGAAGGAACTATAGATGTTTATGTCAGGAGAAGAAAATATGGACTCATGACTTACCGCTTCCTGGTTGGTGCGTTGAAAAAAAGCCTGGCCAAACACAGCCATGACAAAAAGATTGATGAGAAAGGAGACAAAGAGTGCAATGGTGGATTCAATCAGAAAGTACATATTTGCTTCTTTCACTGCCTTCTGGTTGGTGCGATCCACTTCTCGGGTCTGTCGGGAAAAGATGCAATCGCTTCTATCTCTGTCTGTGCCACAGGATATACCCTCTCCCCATAGGACACGGGGGCTGCTGCATTAGCGACACGGGTGGCCTTTGGGCACTTCCACCCAGAGCTTTGGAGCCAAGTCATTTTGGTCTCCAGCTGTGTTGCCCTTGTGCAGCAGAGCCAACTGTCTTCCAGCCTGGTTTCCCTAAATGTCAAATTGCAAAACTTCTGTTTTCCAGTTGAAGATGCCTGAGTGGTGAGAGCTCTCCCCACTCCCTGCAGCTGTGGCCAAAAGTGAGAGAGGCATGATGCTGACTGGTAGCCATGTTGCTGCTGCTGATCCTCCTCCTCCTATTCCTCCTCCCACTGTTCAAGGGGAGGGAGGGAGGGAGGGAGGAAGAGCTGGCTGGCTCAGCATGAGTTCTTGGAATAAATGCAGGACAACCACCACGGGCTGTTCCGAGATGGGTTTGGAGGAAGAGGGGAGTATTTGGAGTGTTTGTGGGGGATAGAGTTGCCTGAACCTTGACAACATGTAGAGTGACAACTGAAATCAGCCCAACCATTTGAGGGTGTAGGTGAGATGTCATCTGTCAGACATGTCTAGGGATGGGTTCATACTTGTCAGGGTTACACCTAGTTCACTGCAATAAACCTCTCTCTAGAAGCCCCAACTCACTGTCCCAAACTTTCACGGAGAAGTCAAGGACAAGATTTGGGTAGTTTTTATTCCAAATATGAAGTCATCCTAGTATTGACAAAAATCAGCTTCTATGGAGTCTTAAGAATCTTATATGTTTGTGTGCATAGCCTCAGGGTTTAAATTCTGGATTCCTTTCTCCTGCCTTCTCGTAAAAGACTTCTTGCAGTCTGTTTCTCAGGCTTCACTGTTGATGGCACTGCACTTTGTTTATACAATCATCTGGTCTATTCTCAGGCTTCTTGTTTCCTACCTTGTCAGCTTCTGTCCTCATACCTTACATGAAGCTATCACATGCTTTGTTTTTGGGCCAGCATGACATATAAATCCTTCGGCTTCGGGTTATGTGCAACCATTTGGCTTCTTTGGTAAACCATGGTTTAAAATAATGTTGGCTAAGCATTACACAGACTGCTTTCACAGATAATGCTTAGCCAATATCATTTTAAAATACTTCCTTAATATCTGGGAGGTATGTATTGCTTTAAGTTTTGAGTTTGAATAATATAAGTGAATCATTTTAACTGAAAGCACTGCAGTAATGTGTCATATTTGCTATACTACTTTTCATCATAGCTTTGTTTGTATTGTTCTATTCTAGTTTTTTTTTTAAATATAACTACACAAAGAAAGGATTTTCCAAAGTAATAAGTGAGGAAAATGGAAAAATTTGTAACAGGACTAAAATTTAAGGGTGGCTATTCTACCAAGAAAACATCTGTTTTGATTTGTCACAAAAAGATGATACTTAACTTTTTAAAATTGATAACAATCTTTTCTAATAATTACTCCTAAATATCTAAACCTACCCTGGGTTAATCTGTAGACTAGTAGATTTCCGAAGGCGTTTTTGCAACACCCTGGTCAACGTTAATTAACACAGAAATGATTTATGAAACTTTATTTCTAGTTCTGCCACTGTGGGAAATGTATTAAATTTAAGTTGTAATTAGACAGTATCTCTGTTAGGATTTGCAAGAAAAGTAATCATATCATCTGCAAACTGATTTATTACATGACATTTTTTTTTATATTAAGACTTTGAATATTCTTATTCCTCCTAATACTCTATGCCAATCTTTATATGGAAAATAGGCATCCATAGTGCCCTGATTTATTTGAAACTTGTCTGTATTCCTGCTTCGCTGATGTTGATTAGCACTTATGCAGTTATGTCTGACCACGGGTTCAAGTCCCATTTCTAGCAAAAAACTGTTAAGAAATGAGCATTTTACTCTCTCACATGCTTTGAAATCAACAAAAACCAGCAAAGTGAGTATAATTTTAGAAAGCTTGGCATAGTATAATAGGTTATGTATTTTTATAATTGAATTGGCTATATTTCTTTGAGTAACAAACCCAAACTGATATGTAATAGGGCTGTGCTGATCATTTGATGAGGGACTTTAGTTGTGAGGAAAACATCCAGCTGGATTTAAGCTATGAAGCAACTTCTCAGAATTTCAGCATAGGTACTTTGAGGCTCTCTCAAAGCCTTCTTTGCATGCACAGCAGATCTCAGGACTTGGAAGCAGCCATACTGAGTTTTCAAGTAGATGTGCTTCATGTTTTTGCAGTGAGGATTCAGAAGGATGCTTGGGTCATACACAAAGTGACTTGTCAAGTGTTCTGTACAGGCCTAATTACTTAAACCTTGTTTTGCCTATTGGACAGTAGAGCAGTGAATATTGGTTTATTATGATCCAAAAGTGCAACAGGAAAGTATAATGACATCTGTTGGAACCCTAATTAGATCATATCAGTGTTTCTCAGCCTTGGCAACTTTAAGATGTGTGGACTTCAACTCCCAGAATTCCCCAGCCGGTTAGATAACTAGAAGCCAAGATGGTTTCCAGTCAGAAATGTTTGTGTCTGCAAATACCTTACTGTGTACATAGATTTGATACCTATTTTTTTAAAAATCCAGTCCAAAGCCATCCATTCATGAATTTAACCATTTAAAAAATTAATTACATTAAAGTCTTCATTTTCTATTATTGTTTGATGAAGATAATCTATATATCTATCAATTAATTTAGTAATATAAGTGTTTATTAATGATTTAGTTAGCAGTTTCAGCATTGTCAGAATTGATTTATAAACAGAATAATACTTCGTAAAAGTATTCTATATATCTTTTTGCTTAAACAATGGATTCTGATTATTATCGCCCAGAGTCCCCCATCGGGGGAGATGGGCGGTGAGAGAAATTTGAAAAATAAATAAATAAATAAATAAATAAATAACTAGGTTCAATTATACTTATCAAAGAAAGTTTCTGTTTTTTGTTTTCTAATGATAAAATCTAATATTTTTGGAGAATAGTTTCCAAAGTCAAATAATTTATGTTTCAAGGAAATTACATTTCTAGTAATGTCTTCACTATCCAGTGCTAATTATTATTTGCATTTTATAATAAAAGCAGCATAAAAATCAGCATTTCTAGCCTCCTTGTGCTTAATGTCGTTTTCTCTCTCTCTTTATATTTGCTTCTTTTAAATATAATTTGCCTCACATATAAATGCTTTCTAGTAAGAGTTTTCATGGCATCACATCAAAGGTTCATTTTCAGCCTGAGTATTAAAAAGTAATTTTGTATTCCCTTAGATATAATTATCTTTGGCCTAACCAATTAAGGACCTATTACTTGGGTTACTAGTCCTCAGAACATTAGTGTTGATAAACTTTGAGCAATTCTGTCATTTCTGAACTGAATGTAGTTTCCTTTATATTTGCTTTACCTACGTGTTAAGAATCCCCAGCTAATACAAATTTCAGCCTTTCATTTATTTATTTAAAACATTTGTATGGCTGAACTTCCGGTGGGGATCATGGCCGACTGAACAGCCTTGTCCACAAGCTCCGCGTAGACAGAACTGACAACACGTTTTTTGGGGGGGCTCAGGCTTTTACCTGAAGCCCAGACCTTTTTCATGAGCAAAGAAAAAGCTCAGAATCATCCCATTTCCTCCTCCAAAACGTCGCCTTGCAGCCTGAAAATCGCAACAGCAAAGATCTGGTAAGAGACGACGGGGAGCTGGGAAGCCACCATGTCCAGCCCGCGTTTGTAGCCTTAATGGACATTAGGTCGAGCCCCCCCACTTCTAAACCACCCAATTTATATTTTTAAGTTTTCTTACCCTAAGAGAGGCTTTCTACAACAAGAAAAAGCTGATTCTCTTGGTGCTTATCGTTATTTCTGGATTAACTTTAAAACACCTTTTGTTTAGTCTTTGGCTTATTTCCTCTTCAATTTTAAGGTGGACTGAGAATAATTAATCATCTCCCCGTTACTATTTTTGTATTTAACTTGAAGGACTTAACTTTTTCCTACACTTTGCTGTTTTGATTTTCCATTTTTCTGTTCACTTTTTGTAGTTGCTGGTTAGTGTGTGTGTGTGTGTGTGTGTATACATACACACACACACACACACACACACACACACACACTGGTAATTTCATTTAATAACTTTGCAAGCCTTGTATTAACTCATTAGCTCTGATCTGCTTCAGTTAAGTCTCCAGAGGGAACCATAATCTACTGAGATGGATGACCTTAAAGAAATCTTTGCAGAGCTGCGCTCTGGGCTCCATTCGGATTTCAAAGAGATTTTTTATGACTCTCGTCAAGCCATTATGCAAGATATTTGGGATATTGTAGAAAATATCAATGCTAAAATGTGTCAACTGGCTGAAGACGTTCTGCAAAGGGACGAAGAAGTTTATCAAGAGGGGGATTTTCTTCCTGACAGGGAGAATAATCTATTTCAAGAAATGCCAGGCGACAAACATACTTTGATGAAGAAGGAGTTAAACTTTAACTTGCAAGATACTGTTCAAGTTGTTTTCCTGAAGGATTGTTATGAGAACGAAGCTATGTTGTCTACGGAGGAATTTGATTTTCTTTTCAGGGGGGCAGTTGGATTGTCTAACTTTAATTTTATTATGAAAAATGCCTTAGGTGCAAGATGGAGACAAGTAAATAGTCTGGTATATTTTGATGCAGGATAAGAAATTAAGAATATGCATTTGGACTGATATTAAGGCTTCTATGATTCAATTTTTCTTTAATTATTTAAAGTTTGCTTGATTTTTTTTTACAGAAATTAAGAATATGTATATGGACTGACATTAAGGCTTGTATGATTTCATTGTTTTAATGGTTTATTTTTTAAAGATTTTTAAGGTATAAGAATAAGTGTTTGGTTTTAGGTTTAATAGGGTTAAGACTGCTATAGTATTATTAAGTATAAAAGCAGATAATTTTAATGTTTTTATAATTTGATTTTATTATTTTGGATTGACATTAAGGCTTGTATGATTTAGGTTTAATAGGGTTAAGATTGCTAAGTATAAAAGTAGATAATTTAAATGTTTTTATAATTGGATTTTTATTATAGTGGCCAGAAATATATAGAATAGTGATAGGAAGGAAATATTTAATAAACAGGTTCCTTTGGGTGGGGGGAGGGAAGTTGATTTAGAGGTTTATATATTTGTTTATTTCTCTTTATATATAAGGGGAAAGAGCAATTGTTTTAAGTGATTTTTATTATGTGTTTATGGAATGATTTATAGAAATAATGTGATTTGGGTTAAAGTTAGAGTAAGGGATTAATTATGGAAATTGCTGAATATTCTTGTTGTTGAAAGTTGGAAGTCATCTTGTAATCTCTCCAAAAATTTTTTTTCATTTTCTGTTTTTTCACTTTTTTTCTTTTTCTTTTTTGTAGTTGTTTTTGTTTTGTTTTTTTGTAGTTTTTATCTTTGTTTTAAACTTAATAAAAATTCCTATTAAAAAACAAAACAAAAAACATTTGTATGGCTGTCCAGCTCAATCAAAGTCATTCTGGGTGACTTACAGAAAAATTCAACAGAACCTAACAGAAAGACTTCAAAACCACAGTCATAAGCCAGAAACTAATGAAGTCATAAAAGGGCAATCCAAACTGAAATGACACCATCATCCAATCAGGTCCCCAACACATCATGACTCTAAGGTCCAAGGAAAGAGCTAGGTCTTGTAGTTGTTAACACAAACAAGTTGTACTTTTAAAACTGTACTTTTAACAAGACATTTTGACAAAAACAAAAAGCGAAACAAAACTGAGCGGGAAACAAAACCCAATAGGAGAAAATTTCCATAGCCAAGAAGACTGAAAGATCTTGAATGGCAGATCCCCTCCAGCCCATGTAGAGGGAGAAGGTTGGTTAGCTGAAATTATTGGGCACCTAAACTTTATGGCCAATGACCTCTCATTTTCACAATGACCATATTTTGGGCATTTTACAATAAACATCAAATTCGTCAGTCAGCAAATTATTTAGCTGGGTTTGTACAACACATTAAGCCATATACCATGGTTTAAAAACGAAAGTGGGTGGGTTCACACTACATTGCAAAGCCCAAAACAAGTAATCATGTGATTTTGCTCAATGTTTGGACTAAGCCGTTATCTGCTTAAAATCTATCCACAGCCAAGTTGTTTCCCTACCTGCAGAAGAAAAAAAATGTATCTCTTCCTCTGCAGAGAGAAAATAGTTTGGGGGAACATTCTGAGCACTAAGAAAAAGTTGAGTATATATTCCTTCTCCTGTGGTAATTCAGAAACCCTTACAGGTAATCCTCATTTAGTGACCACAATTGGGACTGGCAACTTGGTTATTAAGTGAAGTGGTTGCTAAGTTAAACTGTGACTGTGCTTATGATCTTACTTCAGCTTTCCTTGACTTTACAGACCTGTGAAGGTTGTAAATGTGAGGACTGGTCGCAAACTTACTTTTTCATCACCGTCGTAACTGTGAATGGTGGCTACACGAGGCAGTCAGTAAAGGAGGCCTACCTGATATTGTTATTTTAAATCTTGAAACATTGCAAAATATGTCATGTACTGTATCTCCCATATCACTTCCATTAGGTTGTAATTGCTAAAAACATGGAATTTTACCTGCAGAGAAGACACAGAGACTATGCAAAATATATGGCCTAAACCTGGCCAGCAGGGGGCTATCCTGGTTTGCTTTACTGGTGTTGCAAAATGCAGTCCCCCCAATAAATGTCACATAAGTTGCAATAATGCTTTAATACAAGATAGTATATACTGACACTGGGAATAATTTTTCTTCTCTTTGCCTTCTCCTCCATCACAAGTGTATAACACTGTCATAAGCCATAGAGTCTATGAATAGCTTTGAAGACATGGAAGATATCTTCTTATCCAATGGACAAGGAACTGTTGATCTATGCCCTGAAATAAAACATCTAAGTGCCAGACACTGACCTTGACAAGGGAAGAGTGTAAATAGATGTTATGGGGCATAATGATGGCTCCGACGATACCCACAGCCTGCAGAAGCTGCTCGTGTCCACAGTGCTTGCAGTAAGGAATAAGCATCCCTTTTAGTACCTCTTTTTGATCAGGATTTACAACCACATACTGCAATAAGAACAGAAGATTAGGCAATGCAGAGAAAGGCCACATACTGTACATATTGCTTTCCTGGGAATGGGATCATATCTCCTCCCACATCTCCTCTATCAAGCATGCATCTTCTAGATGGCAGACACAATAAAAAGGGAAGATGGACTCCATGCTTACAAGGAACCTTGGAAGAAATGTTAAGAGGAATTAGAGCACCCAGGAGATGGGAAAACAGGTTAGATGTTTACTAGAGTCTGGGGAAGGTGTGTGCAGCCAAGAAGAGAAGAGAAGAGATGAGAACCTAATGATGCTGCACTATGAAAGGGATTAAAATGTCAGTATAGTTGTTGTTTATCTTGATTTGTCTGACAGATGTGAGAATGTGCTGCAATGTAATTCATTTGTGAGTCCTAGGTGGCAAAGCTGTACCTAAAGTAAGAAATTCTCAATACAACCACAGGCAATTATGTTCAGTCAACTTAGCTCCAATGATTGACTATTGATCTGATGCCAATAGACACAAAAATATTTTCCCCTAATGCAATTTCCTTCTGGCATTCATTGTCACCAGATGTGGTCATGGCCATCATCCTGGATTTCTTTTTTTTTTTAAGTATTAGACAAATACATAGAGCACTTATTTCAGGCTATTTGGAACCTCGTCCTCCAAATACAGAACACCAGAATACTTTTGAACATCAGTCACTGGGTACAAATAAGAGGGAAGAAGCAGGACACGTATTTTATGTTATGAGCTTCCTGGGGGCATCTGGTTGCCACTGTTGGCCCCTGAATATTGGGTTAAATTAACTAACTTCCCAGGGTCCCTCCTTGTGAGGGAGATGGGCGGGATATAAATGTGATGAATAAATAAAATAAAATAAATAAATTACTAGATCAGATGTTCCCACCCAATACTTTCCAATAACATGCCCCTTCCCCAGATGTTAACTTGCTGGGGATTACTTGGTACCCTAACACCCAGAGCAGACTACTCTGCTGGGTGCCTGAGAGGGTTTATTTAAGGCCCAAAGGCTCAGATCACTAGGCAGCCTGGAGAGGAGTGGTTGAAGTCCTCACATGTGGCGGGAGGGGGCATGCTTTACCTCATAGCCAAACGTTACTGCCATGGTTGCAATGAGGAGGCCAAAAAAGGCTTCTAACTTCCTGAGACCTGCCAAGGAAAGACAAAAGAGAAAGAGGTTTCGTCTCCATAGGAGGCATTGGGATTCTCAATTAGATTATCCTCAATCTGGTGCCCTCCTGAGGTGCTATGAGCAAAATTCTGAGAGCTTCCAGCCAGCAAGGCTGCATTAATGACTACTTCAAGCAGTATTTAACATTTCACTTGGTGCTCCTTATTGTGCAAGGCAAATAGGAGTTATTTTCATGAAATCACACTGTGCATTTATAATACCTTGAGTGCTCCTTGCTGTTCTGATATAGCCAAAGATTCTGGACACACAGAAACAAATGCAAATTTAAAATATAGGTTTACTTTCTGAAATAAAAGCTTTACTTGCTCACACATACACCCACTCGTGTACCTACCCAACTCAAAGTTAGCTGGCCAGGCTAAGTTTGAGTTCCAGAAGAATCAAGGTGAGATGCTCACCATCAGAGTACCTTGTTCTATGCTGCAAAATACTACCAATCCCACCCACTTTCTAACATGGCGTGGCCAGTCCTAACCTGGTTTGGCACTCCTCTTACTAGTTTTCCACCCGGAGCCATTGCCTCATCTGGGTCACATGAGCATCATCTATTTTTTTTTTTTTTGGAGGGGACTATATTTTATTGTGAGAACCATTTCTTAATTTGAGAACTATCTATTGTGTCTTCACAGAAAATTTTATTCTGGTACTGTACCATCTGCTTCAGAAGCAGACATCTACTATAACAATCCTTATGCTTTGTGTGGGCCACATGTACTCTAACTTACATACATGTCCATTATACTTGCTCAAAAATACATAGCAAAAAACTCCATAGCATTCATAATATGATAGCTATAAATACTGTAATATACAGGCAATACATGGTGGTGACATTAGTATTGGCATTACAATATATGGGTATATCATTAACTATACAGTAACCAGATTCTCATAAACTCGAATATCTCACTAGATGACTCAGCCATGTATGCCTCCCTTCCCTTTGGCCCAATATTTACCATATTTATCTAAGAAGAGGAAGAAGAAAGTGTCCACAATTGTGATCAAGACTCCACCCCACAAAGGGATACTGAAAAAGGGAAAATAACATTTTATCATTGGAATAGAATTGCACAAAACTGACTATTTCTCAGGGTACAATGAAGATTCAGCATCCTGCTATCATAAGCATAGGTCTGATCAAAAGGGAAGGAATCACATATGCATAAATCCAGGAGGGCTGATGCTTTTTATGCCAAGTTTAACTGCAACATTTCAGTCTTGTGGGATTTTTGTGATGATTCATAGAGGAAGGATAGGTAAGGCATAGATTAGATACATAGTTCTGTTAGCAAAACACTTATTGAGGGTCCTCAAGTTTTGCTAAAGCTCTATCTATAGTGTCTTTAATTCAAGGGATTATAGAAATCTGCTTTCTGCTAAACCAGGCCAGACTTCCAGCTCTGTCTTTCCACATGGGTCTTTTTACTGGTTCATAATCAGCACCAGCTGTGTCTAAGACAGAGCTTTCCAAACTGTGTGTCGGGACACATTAGTGTGTCGGCTGCAGTGTCTGGGTGTGTCGCGGCTGCTGCTGCCTCCGAGCCCTGCCAGGATTCCACGCAGGTCCTAGTGCCTGCCTTGTGCCCTGCTGCCTCCAAACCTGCTGTGATTCTGCGCAGGTCCTAGTGCCTGCCTTGTGCCCTGCTGCCTCCAAACCTGCTGTGATTCTGCGCAGGTCCTAGTGCCTGCATTGTGCCCTGCTGCCTCCAAACCTGCTGTGATTCTGCGCAGGTCCTAGTGCCTGCCTTGTGCCCTGCTGCCACCAAACCTGCTGTGATTCTGCGCAGGTCCTAGTGCCTGCCTTGTGCCCTGCTGCCTCCAAACCTGCTGTGATTCTGCACAGGTCCTAGTGCCTGCCTTGTGCCCTGCTGCCACCAAACCTGCTGTGATTCTGCGCAGGTCCTAGTGCCTGCCTTGTGCCCTGCTGCCTCCAAACCTGCTGTGATTCTGCGCAGGTCCTAGTGCCTGCCTTGTGCCCTGCTGCCTCCAAACCTGCTGTGATTCTGCGCAGGTCCTAGTGCCTGCCTTGTGCCCTGCTGCCTCCAAACCTGCTGTGATTCTGCGCAGGTCCTAGTGCCTGCCTTGTGCCCTGCGGTAAGAGTGTGTCGCGAAATGATGCATGTGTAAAAAGTGTGTCACCAACATGAAAAGTTTGGAAAGCTCTGGTCTAAGAGTTGAGTCAATGCACTGCTGGCTCAGGTGCAGCTTATCTGCTTTTGGAGCAAAGCTGTTTTCTTCACTTGAAGTTCTGCAGAGCTTATGGACAGTACATTTTACCATAGGCAGAAACTCTCGTCACTCACCACCAATTTCTTTCTCTCTCCACCCTTGCTTAGAGATCAAGAGGCCACAACATCTCAAGATAGGTGAAATTGAAATACAGATCAGACTCAACTTGCTTTTGAGGAATCGGGAGTGCATGCCATGAAGCCTACACTGATTGTCAGAAACTCTTCAAGTTTTAGATGGGAATATTTTCTAGCACTACCTAGAGGGGATAGAACCTGGGACCTCAGGCATGCAAGATATGTGTTCTGCCACTGAGTTATAGATCTTCCCCAAAGATTATCCCTCACTTTGCATTAACCTTTGATGGCCATCAAATTGGGGAAGGCTGTTCTAGACCCTGCAGCTTTGAAGTACTCTGTTCTTTGTTTCCATAATTGTGTCTTGGCCAGTCTGAAATACATGATCAGGAAATATGTGACAAAAGTTGCAGTGTCTTGCATTGGCAATCCCTTACCCCAACCATTTTGCCAGGCGGATATTTAAAATGGGGAGGAATTATGCCTGATCTGCAAAGAGCAGAAAAATGACCGCATTGGTTTCACCTTATATGACCCCAATCTCTCCTGATTCCAGGAATCTTTTATAGCTTTTAATAATTTTTGAGATCAGAGCCATAGAAATATTAAGAGATAAATGAACTGAACATTTGCAGTAGAAAAAATGCTGCTTTCTTCACTTTTCTTTTACTTCTTTCTTACTTTATATTTCTATCTTTATTTCTTGTTCTAACTTTTAATATGTATTTTAAAATTCAATAAAATTTATAAAAAAAAAAGAAAAAATGCTGCTTTTATTTTAAAACGAAGAAACAGGAACTTAGCTTTCTGCTTTCCTCAGCCGAGGAGAGCACATGGCTTAATTTACATAGCTGCAGGCAATTTCCTCTCCTTCACCACCAACAACAAAGTAGTATAGTATAGTATAAACACAAAAGGAAGATTTACAATATAAAGCCTTTACAATTACAACTTGGCATTACCTGAGTGGACAACACTCAGCACATGACCACTCACCTATTACTTATTTGGAAAAGAACCAACAGGTAACTTTCTGATTGGCTAAGACAAACCAGACCTTCAGGCACCAATTAATCAACATTCCTGAGGAGGGAGTTAACATGAGCCCTCCTGACTCCAACAGGAAAAAACTTTTCAGTCTGACTTTTAAAACAGCTTTCCATATTCTTTCTAAATCATAAAATATATACAACAGAATCTATAGAGACCCAATGGTACAATCCGGAGTTTGGTGGTACCAGAGCATTCACAGCAGTTGTCTTTGAGACCTGCCCATTGCTTTGTCTTGTAACCATAGAAAAATAGGGATCTTACCGTCCAGCTGAAAGGAGGTTGAAAGCGATTGCTGTCCCAATCACTTCCTGCATATCAGAGCCAATTATAGCAATTTCAATCATGATCCAGAGCAGCACACGTGGGGCCTACAGCAGAAAGGACAAAAGTGAGGCTGTTAGAAGATGCAGAGGAAAAGTTGACGCACTAAGATTTCTCGATGCCTCTTCCTAACTTTGGCTTTAGCATATAGAAACTCAGCGGTCATCATTCACACATGACACTAATCTAGGGATGGGCTATATTTACAGTGACCACATGCCCTTTATTATAAAGGGCAGTCGTTTATTTCAGAAAGCTGTCCTTTAGATTTATTTATTTTTCAAAACCTTTTGTCCTTTATTTTGGTCATATAACTTTTACCGTGCAAACAGTACCACTTAATGCAAAGTCTTTCACATTCATGTTAAAAATATGGACACTGAATTGTCTTTTAAAAATAAATTTACTTATACTGTTTGATTTTAGATATTTTTATTAGAATATGCACTTTTGTAAAGTTTTTCTTGGTTTTGCGCCTGAATTTTCCTTTGTAAAGCAAAGTTATAAACATAAACAATTAAATGTTTTTATCCTTATGAACCTCTTTCAGATTTTCCCCTTTTTCAGGTTTGTCCTTTATTTTTTCCAAGATAATATGGTCACTGTAGCTATATTTAAAGGTCTGGATCTACAGGTCAGCACCTGGCCTTCTGGGCTGTAGGAGGCCCATAGTGACAACTAGACATTACCTGAAGGTTCTTGGCTGAGTATTTTTGGCCCATTTTTCACTCTGTGTGTGTGTGTGTGTGTGTGTGTGTATGAAGAGTAGGCATGTGAGTGGGAAGCCTCCCAAGGGCTAATAACTCCCATCCCACCCTAAAGACAAAGAAAATGTCTTATTATTTTTAGACACAGGTTTAACACACTTCCAGAAGATCACTAGATATACAGTATGCTCACAAATAGCCTGAGAGACCTGTCAGGGTGTAGAGCATCTCCATGCAGGCAATCTGTTACTTGGGCCACTTTAAAGGTGCAAAACCATCCCAAGTGGTGACCCAGCTCTACTCCACCCCACTCACTGCTCATGAAAGAGAATGTGGCTGTTTTTCCTTCTGGCTGCTGATGGTGTTGGAGGGGAAACAGCCAAAGGAATCCACCAATTGCTGCCCTTAACGTATCCCACGTTAAAGCTGAAAAGAACAGCTCCACTCATTGGCCTTCTTAATGAAGCATAGAACAGCTAGGCTGTGGGGGCAGTGCCAGGGATATGGCATACTTCTTGGACACCTCGAGGCCTGGAGGAATCCATGCTATTGCAGCAATGAAGGAAGAGCCATAGGATTAGTTTGCCAGCTGCAACCATGCCTGAGCAACTCAGATTTGGCAACAGTTATACAGAACTTAGTCACCTCCCATCTTAACAATTACAGCATATCGGAAAAAGTAAAAATGTCTGGAACTGGCAATTAGTGCAAAAGAAGCAGATAGGCTGATACAAAGCACAGCACAACAACAACAACAAATTAAAAACGGGCCCAGGGATCACAGGGTGCCCATGAACAAAGATCTGCAGTGGTTATCAGTGACTTTCTAAGCACATTGGTGTTAATTCTTTTTTTTTATATAAATTTATTTATTATTTAAAATATTTTAAACACACACAAACAATTATACATACAATTACAACATATACAACATATTTACATTTCAAAACACCTTAATATACAAAAAGAAAAAAGAAAGAGAGAGAGAATAGAGGAGAAGGATAGAAAGAGAAAAAACAACAAATACAAAAAACAAAAAAAGACAACCACATATATCTTAGACTTTAAAAGACTTCCAGATTCCTTCACGAAGAAGTCTATTTCATATTATTGACATAGTTTTTCTTATTACTTTTTTGACCCTTTCGTATTTCATTTCATTTCAGACTGAAGAAGCTCCTTGGATAAGGAGCAAAACGTTTCCACTGAGAAAATAGAAATCCAGTTGACATGATTCAAGCTACAGACAATTCCACCTGGATGACTGAGAACCTTCATAGACATAAGTAGAGTTCTGATTTTTTTTCCTATATTTATTTCCAAGATTTTGCAAATACACTGGTGTATTTTATCCCAATATTTTTTTGTTTTCCTACATGCCCACCACACATGATACAATGAGCCCACTTTTATTTTGCATTTCCAACATATATTTGAATTTATATGTTTCATTTTAAACAACTTCTCAGGAGACATGTACCATCTAAACATCATTTTGTATATATTTTCTTTTAGATTATTGCTCAGTGTAAATTTAATATTTTTTGTCCATATAGTTTGCCAATCTTCATATCTAATCTCATGTCTTAAATTTTCTTCCCATTTTAACATGTAATTTTTTATTTTTATGTCATTGGTTTTTATTTCTAATAGCTTTTTATATAATTTAGAAATCAAATGGTCATTTTCGCTCCATAGTATGTTATCCCATCTATCCCCCCGTTTCTCAAATTTAAACATTTTTTGTCTAATTTAAATTGTTCTTTTATTTGAAAATAGGGAAACCATTGACATAGAAAACCGTCTTTTTCCAATTCTTCCCTTGTCTTAAATTCATAATTCTGTTCATTAAATTTTAATAAGTTTTGGTATCTCAACCATTTTTTGTCACTTCGGTTTTCCTGCCTGGCAAATGCCTCCTGAGGCGACGTCCATAACGGTATGGTAGGTAATAAAGAGTTTTTGTACCTATTCCATATTTTTAATAATGATTTCCTTATAATATGATTATTAAATGCCTTGTTAATTTTACTTTTATTTATACCACATGTATCCATGCCAACCAAATCTATTATCATGTCCCTCTAAATTTAGTAATTTCGTATTTTCCAATGTTATCCATTCTTTTAGCCACACTAATCCACATGTTTCATAATATAATTTTAAATCTGGCAGTCCCAATCCTCCTCTTTCTTTTGCATCTTGTAAATATTTTAATTTTATTCTAGGTTTTTTCCCTTGCCATACAAATTTTGCTAAGTCCTTTTGCCATTTTTGAAATGTTTGGTCTGTTATTACTATTGGTATCGTTTGGAATAGATACAAAATTCTTGGTAGTACATTCATTTTAGCGGTAGCTATTCTTCCCAGTAAAGATAATTGTAAAGATTCCAATTTTTCTAAATCTTTTTTGATTTCCCTCCATGTTGTACTATAGTTATTTTTAAATAAGTCTATATTTTTTGAGGTTATCTGTATTCCTAAATATTTTATTTGTTTTACGTTTTGGAATCCTGTTTTTTGTTCTAATTTAATTAGATCTTTCTTTGTCATATTTAAATTTATCATCTTAGTCTTTTGTTTATTTATTTTGAATCCTGCTAACTCTCCATACTCTTGTATTTTTTTGTTTAGATTATCTATTGAATCTGTGGGATTTTGTAATATTATGATCAAGTCGTCCACGAACGCTTTTAATTTATACATTTCTTTTTTTATTTTAATTCCTTTTAAATTTTCATCTTTTCTAATTTCTTCCAACAGGCCTTCCAATACCAGTATAAATATTAGTGGAGATAGTGGGCATCCTTGACGGGTGCCTTTTTCTATGTTACAATCTTGTGTTTCTTCTTCATTTACTATAATTTTAGCTTTTTGTATTTTATATATAGCTTGTATTGCCTTTATAAACTTTTCTCCGAAATTCCTATATTCTAATGTTTTGATTATAAAGTCCCAATTAACGTTGTCAAAAGCTTTTTCGGCATCTAGAAATAGGAACATTATAGGTTTTTCATTATGAATGTGTGCATATTCCACCAAATTTATTACTGTACGTAGATTATCATTTATTTGCCTATTTGGAAGAAATCCATTTTGATCTTGGTTTATTAATTTCTGTAAAATTTTCTTTAATCTTTCTGCCAATATCATAGTAAATAGTTTATAATCATTGTTTAATAAGGAGATTGGTCTATAGTTTTGGCATTCCGTTGGGTCTTGATTTTCTTTTGGAATTAAAGTGATTCTTGCTTCCATCCATGATTGTGGTATTTTGTTTCCTTCTAGTATTGAGTTAAATAATTTTTTGAGTGGCTCTATGAGTTGTTCTCTAAACTGTTTATAGTAACCTGCAGAAAGTCCATCTGTACCTGGAGTTTTGCCTATTTTCAATTTCCTGATTGCGTCCATTATTTCTTGTGTCGTAATCAAATTGTCTGTTATTTCTTTTTGTTCATTGGATAATTTTTCTAAGTTACATTCCTGAATATATTTTTCAATTTTTTCCAATGGTACTTGTTGTTTTTTATATAATTTTGTATAATAGGTATGAAAGGCTTTCTTAATTTCCTCATTGTGAATTAAATCAACATTATTTTCCCTTATTTTAGAAATTATTCGTTTTTCTCTTTCTTTTCTTAATTTACTGTATATGCCAGCCATCTACCTGGCTTGTTTGCTTGTTCAAAAATTCTTTGTCTAATATATTTCAATTTTCTGTCAATATCTTCCGTCATAAGAATTTTTAATTGCAATTGTAATATTTTGATTTGATTCAAAATTTCCTCTTTTTTATTTTTATTTTGAAGTTCTTTTTCTTTTTCCTTAATTTGATCTAAAATTGTTTGTAGTTTTTTTTTGTGCTGCTTTTCTTTGATAGTTATTCAGGGATATAAAGTGTCCCCTCATAAAGGCTTTACTAGCCTCTCATACCATTTCTAATTTTACATCTGTATTTATATTCCATTGAAAGAATTCTTTCAATTTCTTTTTTAGATCCTCCAGATTTTCTTTATTTTTCAAGATATTTTCATTTACTCTCCATCTATAGTTTCTTAAGTTTACCTTCAAAGTTATTTGCACTGGATTATGGTCTGATAAGGTTCTTGGTAAAATTGCTACTTCTTTAATTTTGTTTTCCAAATTCTTTGATATCCAAATCATATCTATCCTAGATGATGATTTGTGCCTATTAGAATAAAATTGTATTCTCTAGCAGTTCTATTTTGGCTTCTCCAGGCATCTATCAAGCACATTGGTGTTAATTCTGAAGCCTTAAACCTTTAAGGCCTGGCTGTCTGAGGGACCAACTCTCAATACAATCTGTAGGAAAGGCCCTTCTGGAAATGTCCTCAGATGGAGGAGAATTTTCTTTTTGCACCACTCCCAGTTATGGCTTCCTTGGAAGCTGCATTTGAATCCCACTTGCTCTGCTTTTAGAAAAGAGCCAACATCTTTACAAGATTAACAGTGAATGATTTTATTGTTAATTTTTAAAAAATGTATATATTCTTATTCTCTGGAATCTGTATTTATGTGTGTGTAGTTTCAAACAGAAAGGCAACCTATAAATCAGGAAAATTAAAGATACTGTTGTTTGTAAACCATGTTTTATGTTTTAACATTTTGCATGAAACCAGCCATTATGGCTTAACCAATAAACTATAATCAGAAACAACTGTGGCTTAGTCTGAAATATGAAATCAAGTTATGCTTTGTTTACCCATGGTTCGTTATATAAACCACCAATGTTTGATTCACACAACAATCAAACTACCTACATCATGGCTAGGTGCAATGTGCAAAGACAGCAAAAGAAAGATAAATGGAGGCCAATCTAGTTCCATTTGCAACTGCCACTGTGCCACTGTAGCCACTGAATGAACCAGAATTTGCCAAGGCTTGTCCTAGTGGTGCACGTTACTGCTTACTGCACATTCATACTCACCCTGGGATAGTAGTGATAACATATTTCTCCTAAGTCCTTGCCTGTAACCACCCCAAGCCGGATGGCCAGCCTTTGGCAGAGCAGACCCAAGATTGTGGCCCAAAGCAGGACCCAGAGCAGCTGTGTAGGGAGCAAAGGTACATGGTCACACAGCACGTAGGGGTTTCTGCAACAGGACAACAATACCTAAACAGGACCTAGATCCACCATTTTTACAGAGCTTCAGCATATTGGGAGAGAATCTCAGAAACAGCATGGTGGGTCAGTCACAGATTGTAGAACGAATGGGGACAACTCTGTAAAGTCTCTGTGAATCTAGAGGTTGAGCAATGAGAACTGGAGATATGCAGGCATTCTCCTGTTTCCAACCTTGGGATGGGCTTTAATAATTAAGAAAGATGGAAAACAATGTGTATTTGAATTAATGTCAAAGAAAGCACAGAGAAGACATTTCAGGCTACTTGTCATGTGGGCCTGTCCTCCATTTCCTCACGTACTCACTTGGAAGCCAGCGACAGCTCCGCACTGTAAGTCTGACTCAATATTTCCTGGATCCAGGTAGGCAATACTCATGAGGAATCCTGGCCCGGTGAAAGCCCAGAGCTTTCTGAAACTGAAACCGTACTGGAGAACAAAGATTTGGAAAAGTCAGTTGAGGAGCTAGAGGAAGAAAAGTCATTGCAACTTTTTCATACTTGGATAGCTCATTCTGCTGAATCAGGCCTACAAGATTGCTCTGCTTGTCAACCAACAAGAGCATCCCTTAGAGAAACCTGACATAAGAAATACCACTTTGATCCCAATTAAAGAATTCCCTCCTCGCCCTCATGCAGATAAACACATTTGTCTGTGTGTCTGTGTATGTATATATGTGTGTGTGTGTGTGTGTGTGTGTGTGTATGTATGTATGTATGTATGTATGTATGTATGTATGTATGTGTTTATATATATATTAAAAAGGTAAAGATTCCCCCCGCACATTTGTGCAGTCGTGTCCGACTCTAGGGGCCAGTGCTCATCTCCGTTTGTTAGCCGAAGAGCCAGCGTTGTCCGAAGACGCTTCCGCGGTCATGTGGCCGCATGACACGCGCAGAACGCTGTTACCTTCCCACTGAAGTGGTACCTATTCATCTACTTGCATTTGCATGCTTTCAAATTGCTAGGTTGGCAAGAGCTGAGGCGAGTGCGGGAGCTCACTCCGTCACGCAGGGCTAGGGATTCGAACCTCCGAACTTGCAATCTTCCGATCGACAAGCCTGGCGTCTCACCTGCTGAGCCACCACGCCCCTAATGTGTGTGTGTGTGTATGTGTGTGTGTGTGTGTGTATGTATGTATGTATATGTGTGTGTGTGTGTGTGTGTGTGTGTGTGTGTATATATATATATATATTGCTCAAAAAAATAAAGGGAACACTGAAATAAGACATCCTAGATCTGAATGAATGAAATATTCGTATTAATTACTTTGTTCATTACATAGTTGAATGTGCTGACAACAAAATCACACAAAAAGCAATGGAAATCAAATGTAAGCAACCCCTGGAGGTCTGGATGTGGAGTTACACTCAAAAATTAAAGTGGAAAAGAACACTACAGGCTGATCCAACGTTGATATAATGTCCTTAAAACAAGTCAAAATGAGGCTCAGTAGTGTGTGTGGCCTCCACGTGCCTGTATGACCTCCCTACAACGCCTGGGCATGCTCCTGATGAGGTGGTGGATGGTCTCCTGAGGGATCTCCTCCCACACCTGGACTAAAGCATCCCCCAACTCCTGGACAGTCTGTGGTGCAACGTGGCGTTGGTGGATGGAGCGAGACATGATGTCCCAGATGTGCTCAATTGGATTCAGGTCTGGGGAACGGGCGGGCCAGTCCATAGCATCAATGCCTTCGTCTTGCTGGCACACTCCAGCCACATGAGGTCTAGCATTGTCTTGCATTAGGAGGAACCCAGGGCCAACCGCACCAGCATATGGTCTCACAAGGGGTCTGAGGATCTCATCTCGGTACCTAATGGCAGTCAGGCTACCTCTGGCAAGCACATGGAGGGCTGTGCGGCCCCCTAAAGAAATGCCACCCCACACCATTACTGACCCACTGCCAAACCGGTCATGCTGGAGGATGTTGCAGGCAGCAGAACATTCTCCACGGCGTCTCCAGACCCTGTCACGTCTGTCACATGTGCTCAGTGTGAACCTGCTTTCATCTGTGAAGAGCACAGGGCGCCAGTGGCGAAGTTGCCAATCTTGTGTTTGACACTTCCACGGTCATGTGGCCGGCATGACACACGCAAAATGCTGTTACCTTCCCACCGAAGTGGTACCTATTCATCTACTTGCATTTGCATGCTTTCGAATTGCTAGGTTGGCAAGAGCTGGGGCAAGTGCGGGAGCTCACTCCGTCACGCAGCGCTCGGGTCTTGAACCGCAGACCTTCCGATCGACAAGCCTGGCATCTTAACCACTGAGCCATCGCGCCCCTTGTATTTGATTGTAATCAAATACAATCTAATTAAATAAAAAGAGGTTTACTGCTGCTTGCTAGCCCCAAATGGAAAACTCTATACTATTTGGAGATGCATAGAATGGGAACTGGATGGTTTTCATAGAAATATAAGCAGCATATCATCTAAGCTATGATTACGTTAGTCTTTTCCAGCCTCAGGTCTGACTTTGAAGTGGCTTTGACCACACCAATTGGGAATTAAGGGAGGCAAAACCAAACATGCTTAGAGGGCACCGGGATGAGGAAAGCTGGTTGGAACTGATCAGCAACTGAAATCTACCATTTCAGCCAGAAATTGAACCTGGGAGTTTTACCTGCAAAGCATGCAAGTGACAATGCACTTTTTTCTATCAAGGGGTTGCAGTAATGGGAGAAGCTAGACTGGGAAGGATTTTATTGTCAATGGAGCATCTAAAAATATCAAGAATCCTTTTAGGGACCAGTGGTCTGGAAAAGCAGTTACAGTAGTCTGTTTACATCTCCAATAATTTCCAATAGCTCTCTATTTCCCAGCGTTCAAAACAAAGCCCACATTTCCCTAGTTGCTCAGAACACAGATATTATGTTAATTCTACGTAAAAAGTAAAGTCTCCTTTCAGTTCAGCTCCAGTGCTGGGGACTGTGCACATATCCAGGTTTTTTTTAAACAATAGTACTGAAAGAGTTTGCCGTGGCCTTTTCCAGTATGCTTTTTCACTTCTCAGCCTATCTGGATAATAATCAAAGAGAGGAGTTGGTTACAGTCAATCTTGCAGAACGGCTGGATTTACCCATCATGCTCAAGCCATAATGTGGTTCATTAGCATGCTGTGTGAGCCCAGATATGCTGTGGAGCTGATAGTTCCAAAAGGCTTTTTTGGTGAACTCCATGTCCACAGTCAAGAGTGCAACCCCAGGACAACAATCAATGTGCAAACTCATAGCCAAAGGCTTACCCCACCAACATCTGGAATGGTGATCCTCTCATCCAAGTAGGTTTGATCCTGGTCCTCCTGGTGATCACTTGGCTCTGGTGAATCAGTAGCACCATACTGAGTTTTCCTTCTAATTTTGTTGCCTAGGAAATTTAAAGGCAAGGAGAGGTCAATACAAACAGGCACAAATGAATGGATCCCTAGAAAATGTCCTGTAGTGACTGAAGCAATACCGCTATGATTTCTGCTATGATAACAGTGCCTAGCATTTTCTTGTAGTATGAAAATTCCTTCCCTCCCCAATTTTCAGCTTTCCCCACAGGCAGTCTATGAGAACACTTTTGATGCAATATCAACACCTTGCAAGTATTTAAAATCCTGACAGCAGCCGCCAGTAATGGGAGGAGTGGAGAAGTTCACAATGTGATTAAACAAAGACCCGCTGGAGCAAATCAAAGGAACAACAACCTCTTTTCCTAGACTGGCCTACCATATATTTCTGAGAAACATATTATCAAGGCATGAAGGCCACTGCCCTCCATTGCTGTGACTCCCCAACATTTGTTATACAATGGTATGCTGCCTCTGAACCATCAGGTTCTGTATTCAGCCATCACCATGATTTAAAAGCTACTGATGGACATGTCCTCCATGAGGTCCTGTAATCACATAAGAAGTGTCCTATAGGAGAAAAGATGGGAATTTCAGTGGAAACCTGCCATTTGAAGCACTATGCCTGCATTGTGCATACACTGTAATACTATGGAGTCCCTGGTGCTCTCTGAGCCTTGTTGTTTTCTTGCAGACGTTTCATTGCCAGGCTAGGCAACATCTTCAGTGCGAAAAGGGAGTGGGACTTGCTCTCTGTTTATATACCCTGGCTTGTCCTGCCTGTGTTGGTGGGGGTGTTGTACTCTCCTTGGTAATACCTTGATTGGGTTGTTGTTTGCCGCTTGGTTGATTGACTGAGTTAATAGTTAATAGTTCTCTTCGACTGGTACTGTAATACTAGCCTGCAATTATTAGAAGAGTTCCCAGAGAAAAAAGATAGTTGTCATCTCAAGTGATCACTGAACTTCTATCTCCATGAATGCTTGCTATGCTTGTGCTGGCTAGACTCCGGATCAGGTTACAAGGAGTCCTGGCAGTCAGCCAGAGGTGAGGAATGCAGCCCAGAGTCACTTTGCAAGAATAGCCAAGAGAGAGACAAACCAGTAATCCGTGTGCCAATGGTCAAAGGGTGGAGCCAAGAGGTAGTCGTAAATCCAAAACCGGGTCAAGGAGTCCAGAAGTCAGGGTAACGATAATCCAAACAGGGTCAGGAACGCAGGAAACAAGACAGGATACCAGAGTGGTTGCGAAGCCAAAATGCAATGTTGCTCCCACAACTCCCTCATCGCTCTGCTAGTAATTTATCAGGAGCTGTCATCTGGGTCCTGCAAAGACTCTCCCTGACCTCTGCGTAAATCTCTAGCAGCAAGCCGAGCACTCCTCCTTCTATCCTTTAAGGCGAGACGCACACGCCTCCGCCTCTGCCCTTTGGGAGATTCAGGTGAGCTGGGAGGCTGATGGGCTCCAGCTGGCTGCTGGCTAGAGGGTGGGGACAAACCACCATCCCCGGCTTGCTCCCCTGTAGCCTCGAGTATTGCCAACTCCTGCGGTGCTGGATCTCCGTCTGGGGCCGTGCCTGTGTCTGGGGCCTCGCCTGGCTCAGTCTCCTGGAGGTTTGCCAGGGGCAGCTCGTCTTCTGACTCCTCTGACTCATCACTGGAGCCTTGAGGCAGAGGCTGAACCAGGACACTGCCAATCTCAAATATGACACATCCAACCTCCCACTTCTCAGAACCATCACAAAATGGTTTGTAGTCAGAGAATTCTGTTGACTATCTTTCTGGGACCAGTGATCCTAACACAATTACCCACAATTAAACAAACAGAGAAAGTGCTTCCAAAGAGTTGGCCTCTCACACCATTCCCCACAAGAAAGTCTGCTGATTCTCTCTCTTTTTTTTAATAAGAATTTTTATTAAGTTTCAAGCAAAGATAAAAGCTAAAAACTACAAAGAATGGTGTGAGAGGCCAACTCTTTGGAAGCACTTTCTCTGTTTGTTTAATTGTGGGTAATTGTGTTAGGATCACTGGTCCCAGAAAGATAGTCAACAGAATTCTCTGACTACAAACCATTTTGTGATGGTTCTGAGAAGTGGGAGGTTGGATGTGTCATATTTGAGATTGGCAGCTGTCCTGGTTCAGCCTCTGCCTCAACTTATATTAAAAGAAAAAAATATATAAACCTCCTAATCAACTTCCCCCCCAAAGATAACATTTATTTAATTATTTCCTTCCTACTATTCTATACATTCCTGTCTACTATAATAAAGATCAAACTAAAAAACATATAAATTGTCTGCCATTGTACTTGATAATACAACAATTTTAATAATATTAATCATATTAAACCCAAGACCAGACATTTATTATTTTTTATTATACCTTAATAATCTTAATCCAAATCATTAAAGATAAATGAAATCAGCCAAGCCCTAAAAGCAATCCAGATAAATATTCTTAAACCCTTATCCCACTTCAAAATAAACCAGAGCATTTACATATCCCCACAATGCACACAGAGCTTTTTTCTTTAAAAAATTGAACAGCCCAACTGCCCCCCTCAAAAACTCCAACTTCTCTTCAGGAGACCTCCCATACATAATAACCCCTTCTTTTCCATGGTGTTCCATCAGAAAATCAATTTCACTTATGGCTTGCAACTTGATCTCTCCCTCTAATTTCTTCAACTCAACTATCCAATCTTCATCCAGCATTTCAACAGAAGTCCCAATCTCACTCTTAAAAGATACATTTCTGTCACTGTTAAATCCCTCAGTTTCATCCACGACATCCCCAACCAGATGACACATTTTAGATCTCATATTTTCCACAATGTCCTGAATGCCTTGCATAAAAACTTGGTAGGAATCAGAAAGAATCTGTTTAAAATCTTGTTGGAAGTCAGAGAAAGTCTGTTTAAAATCCTCCATGTCTCATGCAGTAGATCATGGCGCCCCCTAGGAGCTTAACCAGCAAAAGTCGAAGATATGAAAGAATTCCGGAATGTGTTTACACAAGCGAAAGTGAGATATGCAGACAGTTCCCAAGAGAAAGTAGAAGCAGAAAACTGAAAGTTCAAATCAAATCAAATCAATTTATTACAGTCACTGACCAGTACAAGTTGGAATTTTACAAAGTAAACACATTGGGCATTAAAATATAAACCCTCTGATTTGAAATAGTTTTAAATCTAATTTAACAAGTCCCAATTAAATATTAAAATGCATTTAGATCACGATGTAAATGAGCCCCTTATCAAATTTAAAAACAGTCTTATTCATTTACATTATCATGACTAATATTCTCTGTTGTACATAATTTTAAAAATATAAAATACAAATATTAAGATGAGTGATACGAACTGAAAGTTCAAAACAGCTGATTCAACGTGTAGGAAAATGCTAATATCTTCAAATTTAGTACAAAAATAATAACAGGGAGACAATTATTTACTCTCAATCCTCCTTAATATTTGGATGGAAAACAAAGTCCAAAACTTAAAAATAATTTTTAAAAAAATTGATCCCAAAAATAACGATAAGCACAAAGAGAACCCGCTTCTCCTTGCTGTATAAAGTCTCTCTTAGGGTACGCGTACTTAAAAGAAATATAAATTTGGTGATTTAGAAATGGGGTGGCCAGTCTTAGTGTCCCTTTAAGGCTACAGCATGGCTTGGAAATGGTGACGTCCCAGCCTCCCGGCTACCTCTTACCAGTCAAGTGCAAATGCTGTTTGCAATCCTCTGGCTGCAAGCAGCCTTCCGGAGGACAGATGGGGTGATTCCAGGTGTTTTCCTTTTTCCAGAAAAACACTCCTGGGCTTCAGGAAAAACCTGCCTGAGCCCGAAAAAACTGCCGCGTTGTCAGTTCTGTGCCTGCGGGCACAGCTGTTCAGCCCGCCATGTCCCCACCGGAAGTCTCCAAGAAAGTCTGCTGATTCTCAATTTTTCCTCTTCATTTAATTTGATACACGGGAGAGTGTCAAATGGAAGATCTTCTCTGGACACCCCTTCTCAGTACAACTTGAAAAACGAAATTGAGTGACTTCATAGTAAAAGTCATGTCTCTAGGCAGCCATAGAATTGCTTCCAAGAGAATGGGAAATACTTTGTCAGTACATACTTCATCTTGAGAAAAAAGATAAAATATGCTTACAAATGTAAATATATCTTTACATCAGTTCTAAGATACTAAAGAAAGAATATCCATACCTTACCCCGTTCCTGCATATCTCTTGCCACTTAGTTCATGTACAGCCCAAGTAACTTTACTTTACTACCATCTGGTTTATAAGCAAAAAGTCTTTTTTTCCGGTGAGGCTCACAGTCTGGAAATACCAGCTTGGTAAGTCCATGCTGATACCTCCTAAGCGGTGAGATCTTATTTGCATATTCAGCTAGGGATGAGCATCAGCAGTTTCTTGCAAGATCTGAAAGTATTCTGACCATGAAAGGGTTGATGTAAAACTCCTATGCTGGATATCTGCATAAAGTGTGTTACATTGCTATACATATTCTGAGCCAGCCTGCAAGAGACATATTAAAATAGCTATGTGGGATCTTTTTCTTTTCAAAGGAAAAAAAATAATTAATGTATTGGTAAATGAGTCAGGTAAGGAAATATGAATGTTATTTTTTTGCAGTAAATACAAGTAAATTATTCTTATGGAAACTTTGGGCAGATATTTTTTTCAACTTCTAAAAATTGTAAAAATCTAACTTCCAGCATTCCATCTATTCATTGTACTTTTCCCCATATTTAAAGATACTTCTTTTGTCGCATAGCGTTTGGAGATTAAAAAGACATATGTTTTCATTTATCTAAAGAAAACCATTTGGGGTATTAGCCAGTCAGATGCCAAAAATAAATAACAACGTACATGAAAATATGGGCTCTTATGTATGGTACCTTATGAAGCACAAGGTGTAAATACTTAGTTTAGTACAGTCTCTGTGTTGGCTTAGGTAAAGGTAAAGGTTTTCCTCTGCACAGTCGTGTCCGACTCTAGGGGCCGGTGCTCATCTCCGTTTGTTAGCCGAAGAGCCAGCGTTGTCTGAAGACACTTCCACGGTCATGTGGCCGGCATGATGCACGCGGAACGCTGTTACCTTCCCACCGAAGTGGTACCTATTCATCTACTTGCATTTGCATGCTTTCGAATTGCTAGGTTGGCAAGAGCTGGGGTGAGTGCGGGAGCTCACTCCGTCACGCGGGGCTAGGGATTCGAACCTCTGAACTTGCAATCAACAAGCCTGGTGTCTTAACCACTGAGCCATCGCGCCCTCCTGTGTTGGCTTAGTCCACCAAATAAAAATAATGCTAGGCAGTATGACCCAGAGAGAGACAGAAAGAGAGATTATTTTTGCCAGACTTCCTTTAAGTGAATGAATATATTAAACAGGTTTTATAACACACCTTCCAACCTCATTACAAAGCTCAAGGTGAATTCAATTAAAAATGAGAATGTCACCCATGAAATGTTGAGCAATATAATGAATAATTAAACCAAAGATAGGTACAGTATAGCACAGTGCTTTCCAAACTCCTGCCGTTGGTGACACACCAACGGCGGCAGCGGCAGCGTGGGGGCACGTGCGGTGGTGGCGTGTATGGCGGGTAGCGGCGGTGGCCTCGTGTTTTCTGCTAAAACCCGGAAGCGCTGATGGCGCGCCGCTGCCACCACTGCTGCCACCACCACAGGGACGGCGGCAACGCGGCAACGCACCATCACCACTTCCAGGTTTTGTCACGACACACTAAAGTGTTGCGACGCAGAGTTTGGAAAGCTATGGTATAGCAGATAGAACTATTTCAAAATGAAGACAATTATTTTTGTCCAGACCCAACCTACATGTTGGAGCACCAAATACACCACTTTATGCTCTCCCTGCATAAAGTCCTCCCTGGCGTTTGCATCTGCAGTGCTGAGCTGGTGCCATGGTGAGGGGGCAGTTTTCCAGGCTCCTCCCTTCATTGGCTAATAGTTTTAAGAACTAAGCTTCCTTTACTTACACACACACACACACACACACACACACACACGTGCTAAATGAATGGGAGGAATATTTCACAAACCGCCCAACAAACACTCACACAGATAAAGGTGGGTGGGTAGGAACAATACTGTAGAAACCTATTTGCTTCGCTCTTGTGAAGGAGAGGGTAAAGATAGTTAATTCACAAAGTTTGGAAGTTGTGTGCATAGTACCCTGAATGACTGACTGGTTTGGAACAGAGAGTAAGAGCACTGATTGGCTGGTATTCGTTGCATCCAATACGAGCTATCATTCCACACTTGAAATCTATGCTGGAAAGGATTCGGCATCTTACAGAACATGAGTAGTCACCCTCCCTAGTAGCTATCCTATAAGAAAAGCTCATTTGTTGTGTTTCACGTTTGATGGGGCTTCAATATCTGCTTTACTGTAATTGTTGGAAGATGCTACAGAGCCAACGTGGTGCCGTGGTTAAGGTACTGGTCTAGGACTGGGTTCAAGTCCAACTTCAGCTGCAGAAACCAGTGGGGGCCCTGAGCCAGTTGTTCTGTCAGCCCAACTTCCCTCTCAAGGCTGTTGTGGGGAAAATTGATGGAGTGAATGTAATGTATATGTCCTCAAGCTCCTGGAGGAAAGGCAGGATAACAATCTAGTGAATAAATAATATGAATGCTTGGGGTGCTTCTTCTTAGTCACATCAGTCAGTAAAATTATATGTCTGGGTGCTGGACTATCCTAAGCAAGCTTGGTTCTGGGAGAAGAGAGGCAGCAGATCTGCTTGAAGGGAAGTAAATCAAGTTACTTTCAAGTTGCTCTAGTGAGTTACATTAATACAGAGCTTTTCATGTTGGTGACACACTTTTTAGACATGCATCATTTCGCGACACACTCTTACAGCAGGGCACAAGGCAGGCACTAGGACCTGCACGGAATCACAGCACGTTTGGAGGCAGCAAGGCACAAGGCAGGCACTCGGGCCTGTGTGGAATCACAGCAGGTTTGGAGGCAGCAAGGCACAAGGCAGGCACTAGGACCTGCGCAGAATCCTGGCAGGGCAGGTTTGGAGGCAGCCAGGCACAAGGCAGGCACTAGGACCTGCGTGGAAGCCAGGAGGCAGCAGCAGCCGCGACACATCCAGACACTGCAGCCGACACACTAACGTGTCCCGACACACAGTTTGGAAAGCTCTGCATTAATAGGTCCATGCATGTTTTCTTGGCGTAATAGACAAGGGGTTTGCCACTGCCTTTTTCAGGGACATTGTTTCAATTTCTCAATCTGGACTCTCAAAATGGCCAACTACCCAAGTGCTGATCAGTCGCTACCACCTCAGTAGCCTTGTCTATAGCATCCCGGAATGTCTTGGTAACACAAGTATTATCCCCTAGTCCAGGGGTCGGCAAACTTTTTATGCCGGGAGCCATTTTGACATGCTCGTGCACATTTTGAAATGCTCGAGAGCCAGGGGGCGGGGTTTGCAGGCGGGGGCCAATGGCGTGGAAGGGGGCGGGGTTTGCGGGCGGGGGCCAATCGCGTGGAAGGGGGCGGGGTTTGCGGGCGGGAGCCAATCAGGTGGCTTATTGGGGCGGGTGGAAGGGCGAATCTGGATTTTGGGAGGGTCGGGGGAGAACGGGACCTGCCTGGCCTCTCAAGGCGGGGAGGCGAAGTGGGCTGTGCAGCTCGTTGCGGAGGGCTGTGCTTCCCGGGGTCCTTGCTAACAGGTCGGGCAAAGAGGTGCAGTCCTGCGCCTGGGGTCCTGGGTCCAAGCCCCCTTAGTGCAGTGGGACGGGCTTCCCAAGAGACCTCGGGGCTGGCGAAGGCAGAGCAGCCCCGCGGATGGGAGCTGGGCCAATCGCGTGGAAGGGTCAGGGGGCTCACGGAGGGAGGGGGCGCAGCCAGCGGCTCCGCGAACCCGGCCTGGCCGCCCCACCGGGAGTGGCGGAGAAAGAGCTGCCACCCTCCGGCCGGCAGGATGGGCGTGGGAGAGCGGAAGGCTGCGCCCTCTCCACCGGGCGGGACCCGCGCCTCCTTCCCCGCCGGCGCCCGAGCGCAGACACCAGCCGGGACCCCGTGCGGAAGATGCCATGCGCCGCCAGCGCCTGACGTCAAGGCGGCTGCGCTTCCGCACCCGGCGGGCGGGCGAGGCAGGGAGAGAAGGGGAGACGGAGGGGCTCCCTCTCCGGCCTCTGCGCCCCTTCAGGCCCGTCTCTCCGAGCGCACTGAGCAAGGCCCAGCACGGCAGGGAGGCGCTGCTGGCCCGGGACGCGGCGCTTTCGGAGGCGGCGCAGGAGCGGTTGCAGGGGCTACTGCGGCTAGAGATGGCGCTGCTCCGCAGCTTGGCGTGGTGGCGGGAGAAAGCGTGGAGTCAGGGTCCGGCGCGGAAGCAAGGCAGGGCTCCGGGGCGGTAGCAAGGCGAGGCCTGGAAACAGGAGCCGGCGCAGAATCTAGAGGCTTCTGTGCGGGTTGTCTCGGGCAATGGAGGTAAGTCTTTTTTTCGCGCCTCTGGGAAGCAGGGCCAATCGGGCTTCGCCTTGTTCAGCCCGCCTCTCTGCTCCCCTTTGGCGCGCGCTGATTGGTGGAGGCGTCCTTCCTTCTGAGCCTCCACCAATCAGCGTCTCTGTTTCTTCCCCAGGGTTCGCGCTGCTTCCGGAGACCGGCTTTCCGGATGTCGGGCGGCAGACAGAGAGAGAGAGCCAGAGCCGAGGGGCCAAAGAGCCAGATCTGGCTCAAGAGCCGCCATTTCCGACCCTTGCCCTAGTCCTTGACATTGGCCTTGGTCTTGCCTCCAGACTATCATTTGCAGACCTTCACCCTTCTGTCCCACAACCAAACCAGAGAAGGTGGAGAGGGTCAGAGCAAGACAGTGTTACGGCATGTAGCCTTTTTATTGCCCTGACAAGGCCTGGAGTCCACTCAGGCTTGCTAAGTGAGGAAGGACCCCCCTCCCCCCCTTAGATGGAGTAGAACCAGAGCCTTTGCTCCTCTTTTAGGAAGTGATGAGAGCCAGTTGACTGCAGCTCAATCTTATGGCTGTGAGATCTGTGAGCATGGACTTGTCCTCATACTTACTGTAGAGGACCACTAGGTTTTGCAGTGGAATTCCTAGGATATAATTTCTTTGGGTTGAAAGCATTGTTAGGGTGAGAAGTTCTGAGCTACAAGTCATGGCTTCAATTTGGCGGAGCTCTAGTCCTTGCCTTGGAATTTCAAAGATCAAAAAGAGAAGTCCTTCTACTGCCACCTGCTGGTTCGAGCATGAAAACATACATCATGTTAAGCCATGGTGTGCTTGACAAGCATTGTGTTAACAAAGCATGACTTAAGATGATGGGTAAACTTAGTCACTGTGTCAGAACATTTGGAGGTGCTGCTGTGGTTTAACTAAACAGCAACGGTTCAAGTGGTGAAACTTCCCAGCTCTCCAGGGTGAAGCACTGGACTTGTATGAAAGGCACAGAGTTCTGGCCGAAGGAAAAGGGGACAATCCATCTCCTCCGATCTGTAATTCAGCAGAGGAAGTTTTTGGTGTGTGGTCCCCTTTCTTCTGTTAGGAAACAAAGGAAACACAATGGAATGGAACTCAAGAAAAGAAGGGCTGAAATAATCAGCTCTGGAAACATCCTGGTTGCCTCTTCTCTTCTGTGAATATCCCTTTTTAAATGAATATTGGTAACATCCAGAACAAGCCGTGTCAGCCAGCACACACACTTACCACTGCTGATTAAAATCGAGGATGTTCTCAAGATCACAGATTTCAGGTTAATCACCTCAAAAGAGCCTAAACATTGTGTTTATGCAACTCGTGTGGTTACCGTGTTGAAAAATGCACAATTGTACCAAAGTCCCAAGTTATGGGACCTTAACAAATCTGTGTTATATGTTAGGCAGAAATTCTCTCTCAGTTTTATTATTGTTACATTTTTTGTTTGTTCATTTTCTTAGCATGCTTTGGTGATTTTAACAGCTGGGTAATAGGCAGACATTTAAAAGCTACAGAGTTATGTAAGAAATGGGTTTCGCAGGGCTGAGTGGTCCTAATGAGATAAATAATCTTCACTTTTATAGTGAGATGGGTGGTGCATAAATTAAACAAACAAACAAACAAACAAATAAAATTCTATATATATACAGGATATCGACCCAGAATTAAGTTCCATTGAATTAAATGAGGCTTATTCACAGCAAGTGGATAAAGATTGCAGCCTGTAAAGCTACCTGGTATAAATCAATTGAAAGAACAGTAAAATAGATGAAGCATGAAAATGTAAACTGTTTTCTAGAAATCATTGTAATGGTACACTCATAATACATTTATATTTTCCTTCTCTACTGTTGAAGTCGAATGGATGTCTGTGGAAGAAATGAATACCAATGAAAAAATTTAACTCCCGTTGGGGGAGTTGGGCGGTCATATAAATTTAAATAATAAATTTAAAAAAAAAAATTACAAGAGGAACAGAAGATGTAATTTTTATCACAGAAAAAATGAGTAGAATGTGATGAAATCTACCTGAATCTTGTGATCCCATTTAAAAGTTATCCTCAGATCAGGTGCAATGCTAGATGTCCACAGATGATAGAAGCTGAGAAGTCACTGCACGCCCTAGACAGAGTACAGTAACAGAGAAGCCAGTGGAGAGGAAGGAAGCCTTCACAGTGATCTCATCTTGGTTAGTCCTGGATTTCACAATAATGTAAAAGGAGGAAGGGCTCCCAAAAAGAAAGCAACACAGTGGTATAATTTTCTCTTACACACAGTGTTTGGCAGAGAGAAGCATATGCCTCAGCAGCAGAGCTTGAGCATCATGACGGAACTGCAATTAGTTTTGTTTTGTGTTTTGGGGACACTTTTAGTCTCTGGCCCTTGAAGAGATACTTTTGAGATTTTCCGTATCGGGTGCCAGAATAACGTGACCAGCAATGGACTATATGCTTCTGTGCCTCAAGCAGCTGAGCATTTGGGGCAAGGCAGAGCTTTGTCAAGGAAGCAGGCTTGGGGCCCAACTACCCAAAAGAGCCCCTGCACACACATCATGCTATTTGTGCAGGAAGATCTTCAGAGGAGACTTTCTCTGGGTACCATAAATGGGAGAAATTCATTTTGGATTTTAAAAAAAGAGAGCCTTCGCTGTGATGATGCTCTGATCTTGGAACATCTGAAGAAGAAATACCTGGAAATCACACCTGGTGATGAGGGAAAACGAAGAATCCAGGCAGCCTGAACATGTTTCCTTGATTGTCCTTGATTATATCTGTAATTTGGTGTACGCTGACCTCATGGGCTCCTATAAATATAACTACCTTTATTCTGGCAGGACTTGTGGACCTTTAATAACTGTGCAATCACTAGATTGCCACTGAACGAAGCATTAGTAAATCACAGCCTGATGCTGGCCCTGACTTCTGAATGGCCTCTCTCTGACCCACTCCTCCCCTAACATACACCGTCCTTTACTGTATTGAATTACTTCGGAAGTGGCTTGCCAGGACCTTTTCCCTAGAGCTAGAGAGAGAATGACTGGCCCCAAATCACCAGGACTTTTGTGTTTAAGGCAGGACTAGAACTCACAGTGTCCCAGCTTCTATTCAGCATCTTTAACTGTGACACCAAACTGGCTGTCATATACAGTATAAGAATAGCAACATGCATTAATTTTACATATAAGAATAGCAACATATATTAATTTTATATGTAAAATTAATGTATGTTGCTATTCTTATATATGACAGCCAGTTTGGTGTCTTGTTTTCTGTAACTGTTATATATCAACATAACAATGGCAGAAAACAAAACACTGTAATTACCAAAAGAGTAATTTGCAATAACAAATAGTTTCTCACTTGGTAAGTAGATGATGATGATGATGATGATGATGATGATGATTTAATCTTGGTTAACCTAGGATTTACTAAAGGTCCACTGCGCATTTTAAAGTCTAACTTGGCAGTGGCTTACTGAATAGCTTCAGTGACTCCAGTGGGGAAGCTTGCAGTAAAAGGATAGCGTCGTCCTGCCCCAAGGAATCCTCCTAGCATTTCTGGAGACACAAACAGTCTGGGCCAGTTCAATCATGCCTAGAGCCTCTGCAAGAGGACAATCATTCAGGGCATTTCCCTGCCTTCTCTCTGCCCCAGTGACAAGAGATTGAACCCAGCATTATTGACCACTTTCCTCAGCATATTGGGCTGTCTTGAATGTAAAAGATCTTGACTCCCTTCTCAGGGGAAGCATGCGATGCCTCCATAATAGATATGCAGTTGCAATGGAAGGACTGGATATACAGTAGCAACAGTGGGAATAGTAGCCACTGAGGATGCAATATGTAATAGTTATGGTTGGCTAATATAAATACTTTAAAATGTACATATAAGGAAAGAGAAGTGCTGGAGCAGGCATTACAAGGCACAGTACAAAATGGACTTTTTGGGCGGGGAGAAGAGGACAGTCATTTGAAGTGGCTCCTCCTTTACAGGCTAATGGATAATGCTAGTCTTCCCCTTGCCAGATGTTGCCCCTAGGAGCCCAAATTAACATAGAATGATAGAATGATAGAACCGGAAAGCACCTTGGAGGTAATCTAGTCCAATGTTTGGAATATATGCATACTGAATATATGCATACCCAATGCAAGAGTTTGTTCTTTATTTTTTTTTTACTGTATTACCATTATTATTACCATCACTGAAGTTGAATCCAGGTCTAAGAAGCTGGCAAAGATCTTGATAGAACATTGTTCATTTTCACATCTGCGTGATTTTGTACCAGCCATGTACCAAAACAGCCTGTCCCTATCAATGACATACTGTATACCAGGCCGCAAGAGAAAAAGCTTGGCCAGTTGAATGGCAGGCATAAGAGCTCTGACAAGAGCAGAGGCCCTTGGCAAGGACTAGGAAAGGAAGGCCATCTGGACATCTCTCAGATGATGTTGCAGCTGCCACTCTCCGAGAACCCAACTTTTGATTCAATTTTTCCTAGCAAAACACGAGAGCACTTCCGGTAAAGCAAGAGATATTGAACAGCTTTAGAGCTTTTTGAGGAAGTGGGGGAGAAAAAAAATCTTACCTTTGTCCAATTAGTTGCATTACTGCTTTTCTCAGGGCTTGAACTTCACTGTGTGCCTTATGGCTTCTGCTTTTGGTCTTGTTATCTTTGGACTGAGCCGGTGGCGTCTAGGCAAGTGTCCCTGCAGGCAGAGGGGAACTAGAGTGACTTTTGCGCATTAACACAGAACAGTCCAGAAGGTGATGGAAAAATACCACACCATGAAATACACACGAGCTAGCAAGGGTCTGTTGTTAGAGGGACTGTTTACAAGAAATACTGAGAACTGGGGTGCCTCTGAAAAACCATACTTCTGCCTGGAAGATGGGATTTCTTTCAGCCATTTGGCCAGCAGCCTTCATTGGGTGCAACAAATGGGCAGGGTGTCCCTCCTCCTACAGAAGGTTAGAGCTGCTCTGCTATTTGGTCCAGTCTGCCCCCTAACTTGCTCTGATATGGGGCAGCATCTTTTTGATTGATCTCAAAAACCTAAATAGCATCAGACCACGAAGTCACCAGAACCTGAGCTTGAGTCAAAGGAGGATCTACTCACCGGCTCTTTGTTTTTCACTGCAGTTATAGGCTCTGCTTTTCATGGAGCCATCTTCAGTCCGCCATTTTTTCCTCCAGAAGCCACATGTTTACTGATATTTTGAATAAGTGGTACATCCTGTAAGCGGAAAGGAAAAGGAAAGGTATTTGTTCTAGTACTGGCAAATACTGTAGAGAGTAAAGAGGATGACCTTAACAGAGAGAGGAGAGCTTCATTAACAAAGCAATGAGGAACGAAACATGTCTTGAACCTAAAACAAGAAAAAGCTATGCATACGTGTCTCAGGCAGACACCCCCCCAATTCAGATGAAGGGAGGAGGTGAAGCATAATCAGACTTGCAAGATTCTGTTACAATAGTCCATCTTAATAAAAGCAGTTTCAGACTTCTATGGAATTTGTTTCTTGGCCTGACCTACGTACATCGTGGGGCTGACAAATACAGACTTTGAATGAGAATACCCTTAATAATATGGTTCTTAGGTTTCTCTAGGACAGAGACCTAGCATCTAATTCATAATTTTCTTTGTCAGGCTGGTCTGAGAACCCTTATCAGGCTATATGCAAGGCTGGAACTGAGATTGCAATAGACCAGTTGACTATTTACAATGAACTCTGATACAGTAGGGTGATCTTGCAATGTCTGTGGGTAGGTCCTTCAGAGAACCACAGTCATATATGTCTCTCACCTATCACTATTTCATACCTCATTGATTATGACAGGATATTTGAGCTGCCTGGAATGGACGAGTTGTAGGAACAGGAGTGAAGTTATCCCAACATTTAATATTTCTGGAATGATAATTTGGTTAATACTAGTAGGCTTGTTGAGATTCAGCTGTGTACAGTAAATATCCAAAATTATATCTTCTTAATGCTAATCAAAAGGCAAAATACCATTGATCTGTACTGTTTCAAACATTGATGAAATACAAACACAGCTGTTGAAAATATACAATTAACAATGATCAAAGTGCTGTATCATGGATAATGACTATGGGATTCATAGAACTGGAGTCTGTATGCTTTCTCTTTAAATGAATAAATATTCCAAATCAGTTTTGTGTCTTTTATCTTTATGATTCAGCAAATTAAGTTCCTTGACCTTTTTGCCTCAACATTTGACTGTCACAGCAAATCTGGACTCTCAATGAACTGTTGATAAGGCACACACATATACCCACATGCACACAGAGAGCTAAATAGTGATACTGGGAAAGGCACTGTGTACTAAAATGTTGACGCATAGTTTCCATTACAACCCTGCCCTCCAGTAAGTCTATGCACATATCAAAACTAAACAGTATTTCTTAAACAAGAAAGAAGAATGTCTCTGCAGTATTGTCAGCCTTTCAAGGTAATCCAGACCAGGAAACCAAAACCAAGAATACTAATACTATCTTTATTGTAAGGTTAGAGTAACAAAATCTTGCAAGTCTGAAATGGTTTTCCCCTCCCCTGCCTTTACATTCCAGAGAACTAAGGAGGGTCAATTCTGAGACCCTTTCCCCATTCCCACTTTGGACCCAGATTTCTCTTATCAGACCACTGTCTAGGCTGCAGCTTTTGCTCCTGTCTCTCATGGTTATTCTCACAGCCTATTACAAGTTGCTTTATTATTTTCTTTTTAATGTTGTTTTATTGGTATTATTATTGAAGAATTATTATTATTATTGGTGAAACAAAACCTCAAGTCTAGAACATCAAGAGGTAAAAAGGAAAATAAACCAAGAACAAAACCAGAGGCAAACAGAAGTTATACTTGTGAGTATATACAGTGCATTCGGAAAGTATTCAGACCCCCTTCACTTTTTTCAATTCTGTTATGTTGCAGCCTGATACTACAATCGTTCAAATTCATGTTTTGTCACATTAATCTACACTCAGTACCCCATAATGACAAAGTAAAAACAGAATTTCAGAAGTGTCTGTAAATTTATCAAAAAGGAGAAACTGAAATACCACATGTACGTAAGTATTCAGACCCTTTACTCAGTACTTTGTTGAAGCACCTTTGGCAGCAATTACAGCCTCAAGTCTTTTTCGGTATGACGCGACAAGCTTTGCACACCTGGATTGGGGGATTTTCTGCCATTCTTCTTTGCAAATCCTCTCAAGCTCAATCAGGTTGGATGGGGACCGTCAGTGGACAGCCATTTTCAGGTCTCTCCAGAGATATTCAATAGGGTTCAAGTCAGGGCTCTGGCTGGGCCACTCTAGGACATTCACAGAGTTGTCCCTAAGCCATTCCTGTGTTGTCTTGGCTGTGTGCTTAGGATCGTTGTCATGTTGGAAGGTGAACCTTCGGCCCAGTCTGAGGTCCTGAGCACTGTGGGACAGGTTTTCATTGAGGATATCTCTGTACTTCATTCAGCTTTCCCTCAACCCTGACCAGTCTCCCAGTCCCTGCTGCTGAAAAACACCCCCACAGCATGATGCTGCCACCACCATGCTTCACTGTTGGGATGGTATTGGGCAGGTGATGAGTGGTGCCTGGTTTCCTCCAGACATAACGTTTAGAATTGAGGCCAAACAGTTCAATCTTGGTTTCATCAGACCAGAGAATCTTGTTCCTCACAGTCTGAGGGTCCTTCAGGTGCTTTTTTGCAAACTTACTCCAGAGTAAGACATCCCAAAGACTATCTATACCTCAATTGCCCAATTAACAAGCCAATCAGGTGTAAGGTCAATACAGCCACCCTGGAAGACATATATGGGGTCCCCTCATCAACTTTTCCCCAGACTGAAGAAGCTACTTGGACAAGCAGCGAAACGTTTCAACCAAAAGAAAGAAATCCAGTTGCCATGACTCAACCTACAGACAATTCCATCTGGATGACTGAGAATCTTCATCAACATCCATGGGAATCTTGAGACAGCGAAAAATGGAAATGAGAACAACAAGCAAAACATAATATGAAGTGTTACTGGGAATCCACTTTGGCTTGAAAAAATTATCCTATGTATCCTTAATCTCTGCAAACGAAGGGGTGCTTGGTGTGCTCCTTTGTGGTGGTATTAATCTATAGTCAGATGGCTAGCAAGTCACAGGAGGATGCAGCTCGATTGTTTTGCTGAAAACTCATTTGCTCTGGAGAAATAGTATGTGCCGATCAGGGTGTTTTAAAGTACAAAGGGAGAGTGGGCTGAGACTTACCCTCATGAGCAGCTGATTACCCTCTGCCTACATTCTCTGTATTTTTCCTTCTAGGTGAGAAATGCTGTTTCCAGGAAGAAGGGCTGAGGAATTTTACAGTGGGAGATTTGTCTAGGTTTCACTACATACAAAGATTACATTAATCAGGAGGAGTCTGGTAACACCTTTTCAGGCTAACAAAATCTCCTCCTTCAAAGGTTGCCTTATTCATGTTTAAGCAGAACTCAAGTTAGCACTTGTATGTGCTCATCAAAATGGTTAAACTTGCTTCTTTTATTTAGGCCCCATTGAAAACAACTAGCCCTACACTTCTGGTTGTTTATGGATATTTGCACATGAGGGCAATGTTCCTGGGTGCAATGAGAAAAGCTTTCTCTATGGCATTTTTGCTTGTCATTCAGCTGTTAAAAATGCAACAACTCCCGTCTGAAGGGAGAAATTGGCAAGCTTGAAATGTAAGGAATTCTTAAACTTCATTGGTAAAGCAAGTAAGCCACACTGTTAATAGACCGTGGGATAAAACCTGAAGAAATGGCGGGCTGTGGAAGCAGAGGGGAAGGTAGTATAGACTCTGGAAAGAAAATAGAGTTAGCAGAAAATTTCACCCAGCTACCAAGGCCAGGGTGTCACTCGGTTGTTGAACAAGCAGGTCAGTAAGTTGGTATTGTAATAAAGAAAGGCAGTAACTCTCAGCAGGGTTAGAAGCCAGGCCATAGTTCACTCATAAGATTCAGGCAAGAGATGAAATATCCCACTAAGAGCCTCGAGTCTCTTCAAGAGCAAGATTTCATAAACAAGAATAAACCAGGAGCAATGAAGACGCTGACAAAAATACATTATTCTCGGCAACCAGGACCTAGAACTGAAAGCCACTGAGTCCTATCAGAATCATGAAGGATCAACTTTAAGCCCTTTCAGAGGCCCTTCCCATGCAAAATTGTTACTCATAACCTGAATCTTACTCTTGGGCACTCTTTGTTCACAGGGACTCCTGCCTTTTACTCTTCAAATGGGCACTTCTATACCTGACCACTGTTGGCCTGCACTGTCAGATGCCACTGTTTTCTGGAACAGGTAGGGATTAAGCGTCCTTCTGGAATCAGAGGCACTTTCCACACCTTGAGGAGGAAGTCCACGTTCCTTGAGGAACCAGGATCCCCTGGTCATTCTCAAGAGCACGGTGCTCCTCAGGAAGCTCAAGGTGTTCCTCCAAACAGAATTCTGCATTTGGGTTATGATTTATAGCAGGAAATAAATGGTTAAGCACTGAGGGACTTTTGATAGTTGAATACTGGCATTCTGGGATTATCAGATTTAGATTCAAACAGAATGTCCTCTGCTTTTGGGAGTGATATAAAATATGGCTTCTGCCAAATGCAGAAACTTTTTAGAAAATGTGTGTGTGTGTGTGTGGGGGGGGGGTAATGTATTGAAGAGATCTCCTGAGAATTATGGTAGGTAGAGAAATAGATAAGAGAACCCAGTATCAAGCTTAGCAGTGGAAGATACGGGCAAAGTAAAGCTCTTCATGTAAACAGACCATGGAGTTCACAACCACCAACTCAGACAGCCATAATACGCAAATTCCTGGAAAATTAAGCTGTCAACAGCTATCAGTTATAATTAATGCTGTGTATGAAATTTTCCTGTCCTCTTGTAATCTTTCCATCTTGTTATACATTATGAGAAATAGGATATTAAAGATAAATCTTTGGTCTGATTCAGCAGTGGAAGCCTGAAAAAAGTCAGAAAGCTTCTGTGATTGTGTAAGTTCCAAAGCACTTCTTCAAAACATGCACAGCCTTAACACACAAGCACTGCACACACACACTAGGAAGTAAGTCTCAGGGGCTGTGTCTGAATGATGTCCTAAACCAAGAAGCTTGCTTAACAAGCATTCATCTGAATCTTGCTTAAAATGTTGCATATGATTGGGAGTATTGCATGTGCTCTCCTGGATGAAGCTTTTTTGGCTTAATATTCATGCAAATGTGGGTCTTAATCCACACAATTAAGGTACAGTGCCCAAGATGTAAAATTAAATATTACATCAAGAAAATTTCAACTAAAGTTGGAAGTAATTACTGTATTTAGGGAACTTAATTATAGGCATCTAACAAATACAGCATAGTCATTGGACGAAAAGTCCAGGATTGCAAATTTTGGTCATTCCTTTGTGCTTGCGTTGTATGGAGAAGATTGGCCTCACATGATACGGCATCACCCTCATCTAGTTTTGCTGAGTCACCCTCAGAGAGCCAAACTGTGGTTAAAGCCAAGCACAGAGATGCAGCATAAAATGTTTCTTCTGTGATGACCACAAATGACTGGTGAGAAACATGCCTATCTCTGTCCTTGCATATGGTCCCTGCACAAAAATATCTAAAACAAAACAATCAGGATGGAAGAAGTAAGTTCTTATCACAATAATTAAGATACAGTGCCCAAGATGTAAAATTAAATATTACAACAAGAAACATTCAACTGAAATTGGGGTTTTTGGGGGGAGTAATTATTTATGGAACTTCTTTATAGGCATCTAACAAAAATAGCACTGTGTCAGGACTCTGGCACGCACTCAGAGCCCTGCCATTAAGAGGCCATTGGCTGAATCAAAGACCACAGGAAGAACAATCAAATCACACCTCCCAGAGGGTACTCCAGGTCACCAGCAGCGGACCAGAGGGAAGCCTTCAGCAGGGAGGGGGCGGGCGCTCTGACGGGAGGGGGCGGGCGCTCTGGCAGGAGGATATATAAAGCCGAGACAACACCTCAAGAACCATCCGTGCCTTTAACGAAGTCACCCATGTAAACCAATAAACCGTTTACTTATCCATGTTAAGAGCTGAAGTCGTTCTTGGGAAGAAACGCGTGCGGCTTGCATGAGCGGACCCTCACAGAAAGGCACGGATCAACTAGTCGATTTTCCCGGGAACGAACCTGAGACCCGTCAGGACAACCCCGGTTGAGATCGGCTCCAGCCCACAGTGGCAAACGATCCAGCTAAGATTCCAGGGCGGAGAATTAGCTTGCGGTAGGAATTGCGGAGGAAAAAAATTTTTTTTTACCTCAGGCAGAAGTAGCAGCCCCAAGGCGGGAAAGGTAAAAGGTGGGAAGCGGCGGCGCGGCAGCAGAGATCGAAGTGATCGGCGCTCCCCAGCAGCTGAGAGGCGGCGGCGGCGCGGCAGCAGAGACCGGCCCCAACAGCTGAGAGGCGGCGGCAGCGCGGCAGCAGAGACCAGCCCCAACAGCTGAGAGGCGGCGGCGGCGCGGCAGCAGAGAGACCGAGCGGCGATCCCCAGCGGCGGAGAGGCGGAGGCAGCGTGGCAACAGCGACCAACGCTCCCCAGCAGCTCGCGGCGGCGGCGGACTTCGGCGACTTCCGGCAGCAGCAGGCGCCCGGCGACGAAGCGGCGGAGACCGGCTAAATCGGCGCTCCCCAGCAGCACGCAGCGGCGGCAGGCCCCACCAACTCGAGGCGGCGAGAGGCGTCTGGCGACGAGGCAGCGGCGAACGGAGCGATCGGCGCTCCCCAGCAGCGCGCAACAGCGACGGCGCGCTACCCAGCTGATCGTGCGGCGGGAAAAATTAAAAAGCGCTAGAAAACCCTACGACGGAGGCCAGACCACACCGCTCGGGAGTGAACCATCTGATCGGCGGGAAAAACCGCAAAAGCAGCTGACAGCCGGGACGACTACCCGAGAGCAGTACTCACCACGTGCGACTGGCAAACCATGGAACAAAGCGGAGACCTGCACGAGGATCACGCACCCAGCACGTCAGCCAGGGCAGCAGCAGGGGCGACCACACAAGCGGCAACAGGCACCCAACGTGAGAGCGGCGCACAGCGGAAGATAAAGAAGCCCACCGAGCGGGAGGAAATCCAACCCCAACCCCAACCCCCCACCAAACGCATACAAAAGCAAACGGCGGAGTGGTCACTCGGGGTAGGGGGGGGCATGATCCTGAGGCCGAGCAAGCAGACGGCTAAATCGCGGGTCTCCCAGGGGCAACGCATCGCGGCTTTAGAAGCAAGGGCAGCCCACGTGGAAACGGGGCTAGATAACATGGACATGAAATTAACAGCGGTTCAAGCTGCGCTAGAAAGATTGCTGAAACAGCCACAGGACAGTGGAAGAGTCATGAACGATGAGGAGGAAGATAGCTTCCCCACAGGCCCATCTGAATTGGAAAGCACTGAAAAAAATGATGATGAGGAAGACGAAGAAGGGGAGGAATCCGACGACCCAATGACACAAGCATGCCTCGAGAGGAATGCACCAGTCCACCGGTATAATAAACCCATAATAACAACTAAACTTAAAACTAAATTTGATGGGGACCCTGAACAACTGGCATGCTTCCTGAACCACGTCAGAGGGTTCATGGAGGAGTCAGAGCGCTTCTTCCTCAATGAAGAAGCCAAAATTCGCTACGTATCTAACTTCCTGACTGGAGAAGCGGCGAAGTGGCTGGCCATGCTACATGAGACAAGAGCTAAAGAACTTCACAATTTTGAACTATTCATGAGGGCGCTACGGAAACGGTTTGAAGACACCCTGTCTCGCATATCGGCTAAGACAGAGATACAGAGACTGAGACAAGGCCACCGCACAGTGGCAGAATACGCCCTCGAATTCAAAAAACTTGTCAGCCGCCTACCCGACTGGCCCGAGTCATTCAAAGTAGAATACTTCCAAATGGGCTTGCGGCCAGAGTTGTTGGACACGGCAGCGGGGAGAGGGGACCCAAAAACCCTCGATGAATGGGTCCAACTGGCAGGACAGGTGGAGAACATGAAGCTGCGAATACGCTCCTACCGCCAACTGCAATATGCAGCGAAAAGCCAGTACATAAGCCCATACAACAAAAAGGACTATGACAAAAAACAGTGGGCGGAGGAAAAAGAACGACGGGTGAAGCATAAACTGTGCTTCAAGTGTGGGAGAGTAGGACACAAAATACAGGACTGCAAACAACCTGCAGACAAAAACAAGATAGGGGAAAGGCACAACAGAGCGCCACCTTACAGGCAAACAACGGCAAAGGCAGCGACGGAAAGGCGAAGATACGTGGAACCTGAGTCGACCACGGACGGATCAACAGATGAAGAATTTGTACCGGCGGGAAACGGCAACGGCCTGCCCTAAAATGCGCCGCGGGACAGGCCTTCAACAGGGGGCGCAACGACACCTTGACCACCGAACACTGCCCCACCATGGAAGTCAAGGTAAAATTAGAAACCCTAAATGGGAAAGGACAATTCAGTGGGGTAGCCATGTTAGACTCGGGGTGTTCGAGATGCCTAATGCACCCATCAATAGCAATCGAATTGGGACTTAAATTATTCGAGCTAAAATCACCCATTACGTTCTGCCAACTAGATGGGTCAGAAATGAAAGGGGGGCCGGTGGGACACTTCACAGAGGCTGTAAAAATGTCAATCGGCTCACACATAGAGACCCTTCGATTTATCGTGGCCCCAATATCAACACAACTCATTGTGCTCGGACTCAAATGGCTGAGAGAAAGAAACCCTCAAATAGATTGGGTGTCGGGTGATATGGAGTTTGTAGACGGGAGCTATCACACCGAAACTAACTACATAACGGAAATTGGGGCAGCAGGGACTATGCAGAGGGAGGAAACACAACAAGAAGGGACAACAGCGATCCCAAAACGTTTCAACCCAGTAAGAGAGATTTTCAACGAACAAGAATGCGATCAACTACCCCCCCACCGGCAAACAGACTGTGCCATAGAGCTCATACCGGGTGCCACATTCCCTAAACCAAAGATGTATGCGATGACCCAAAAGGAACTACAGGAACTACGCAAATTTATAGACAAGAATCTGGCGCGAGGTTTCATTGAACCTGCCAACTCCCCCCTAGCAGCTCTGGTCCTGTTTAGGAAGAAGAAGGATGGATCCCTACGGCTGTGCACCGATTACAGGGGGCTTAATGCTATATCTGTCACAAACCAATACCCCCTACCACTACTGAAGGACATGTTGGCACAATTAGCGAAAGGGAAAATCTTTACCAAATTGGACCTTAGGGAAGCATACTATCGAGTAAGGATACGGGAGGGGGACGAATGGAAAACAGCGTTCAACTGCCCGCTGGGGTCATTCCAATATCGAGTTCTCCCATTCGGCATTGCGGGAGGACCAGGCATTTTTATGAAGTTGATCAACGAGGTCCTGTACGATTTCCTATACAAGGGCGTCATCGTCTACTTAGACGACATTCTCATATTTTCAGAAAACAAAGAGGAACACGAACACTTAGTATTGGCAGTGCTCAAAAATTACTAGAAGCCAAACTATACGTCAAACTGAGCAAATGTGAATTCAATAAAGACAAACTAGACTTCCTTGGCTTTCGCATATCACAAAAGGGCATTGAAATGGACCCTGCCAAGGTACAGGCAGTTCTAGGGTGGGAACCACCGCGAACCAGGAGACAACTGCAGGCCTTCATAGGGTTCGCTAACTTCTACAGGGAATTTATAAAGAATTTTGCGCAGATCGCTCTGCCATTAACAGACTTATTGAAAACAAAAACAAAGGGGGCCAAACCGACAACGCGACAAGCGAGCGCGAAAATTAAGTGGACACCCGAATTCCAGGAAGCCTTCGACAAACTCAAGGCCCTGTTCACAGCGGAGCCCATATTAAAGCACCCCGAAGTCGACAAACCGTTTATAATACACACGGATGCCTCCGATTATGCGGTAGGGTCAATCCTCCTACAGGCAGACGAAGAAAACAAACTGAGACCCTGCGCTTACATATCCAAAAAGTTCAGCGACACGGAAAGACGCTGGCATGTATGGGAGAAGGAGGCGTTCGCGGTACGACATGCACTAGCTACTTGGAGACACCTATTAGAGGGATCATCCGCACCGTTTGAGGTATGGCCCGACCATAAAAACCTGGAGGCACTCAAGACGCCTAGAAAACTGAACCCCAAACAACTGCGCTGGGCAGAGTTCTTCAGCAGATTCAACTTTTCACTGAAGTACTTCCCAGGGGGGAAAAACCACTTAGCGGATGCACTGTCACGACTACCGCAACACGAAGAAAAGCCTGAAGGAGTCACGGAAGCACTCTTACCTGGCAACCCGACACCCATTACAACAGTACAAGAGGGGAACATGGCAGTCACGCGGAAGCGAGACGAGAGACAAACGGAAAAGTCAGTACTACAAAGAGACATACAATCAGCAATTTTAGATGACACGTGGTGGGGCAAAAACAAAGAAATGTTACAAGAACACGAGGGGGAGTGGTGGAAAGACGACAAGTTGTACGTACCCGACAAAGTCCGGAAACGAATGCTCGAGAATTGCCATGACCACAAAGCAGCGGGGCACTTCGGGTTTGTCAAGACCATCCACCTCGTAAGACGTAAGTTCTGGTGGCCCACGTTACGCAGAGACGTAAAAGAGTATGTAAAGTCCTGCCCGGTTTGCGCCACAGCGAAACGTACAATAGGAAAACCCACGGGATTACTACAAACTGTCGCGAGCCCCACCCAGCCATGGAAACAAATCGCCATGGACTTCGTGGTGGACCTCCCCGCGAGCAAAAACAAAACAGCGATCTGGGTGATAACTGATCTCTTCTCCAAACAAGCCCACTTCATCGCATGCCACGGCATACCGACTACACCAAAGATGGCAAAGCTGTTCATACAAAACATCTACCGAATACACGGTACACCTGAACGCATCATCAGCGATCGTGGAAGCACGTTTACATCAAAATTCTGGAAGGAATTCCTCAAGCTTATTGGATCGGAACAAGGGCTAAGCAGTGCATTCCACCCATGCACGGACGGGGCATCAGAACGGTTGATATCCGTACTAGAACAATACCTCCGGTGCTATATAAGTTATCAGCAAGATGACTGGGTAGACTTACTACCATTCGCAGAAGTGGCATATAATAACGCCATACACCAAAGCACCGGATTTACACCTTTTAAGATAGCAACCGGACAAGACTTTGCCACCATACCAGAGGTGGCCATGATCAACAGAGACAAAACGCACGGCCCATTACAAGCAGAGGCGTGGATTGCCAAAATAACCAGCAACTGGCCAGTGATGTTGCAAACACTACAAGAAGCAAAGGCCGCGTACAAAAAGTACGCAGACAAGAAAAGAACAATCGAATGGGAACTCAGGGAAGGGAACAAGGTCTACCTTTCAACAAAAAACCTCAGATCAACACAAGCGTCGTGGAAACTGGCCCCGAGGTTCATCGGACCGTTCCCTATAACGAAAGTAATTAATCCAGTAACAGCAAAACTCCAACTTCCGAAGACGCTAAAAAAGATACACCCGGTATTCCACATTAGTTTACTGAAACAGTACCAACCGGCGGATCAGTGGCACCCAGTAACCCCAGAACCAGCACCTACCGTCGTAAATGGGGAACCGCACTTCGAAATTGATGACATCTTCGACTCACGGTGGCACAGGGGACAACTTCAATACTTGGTCAAATGGCAACACCTACCCGTCGGATTCAAAGAATGGGTGGCGGCGCGACACATGCAAGCCCCTGACCTAATTAGACGGTTCCACCGCAAATTCCCCGAAAGACCCCAATGAGACAACACACTAACATTTTCTTTGTATTTTCACAGATACCATGATGAACACCAAGAAAAGCGACCACATCCACATAGGCGAAAGAAGGGAGGGGGAGGAATATCTTGGGCGGGCGGCATGTCAGGACTCTGGCACGCACTCAGAGCCCTGCCATTAAGAGGCCATTGGCTGAATCAAAGACCACAGGAAGAACAATCAAATCACACCTCCCAGAGGGTACTCCAGGTCACCAGCAGCGGACCAGAGGGAAGCCTTCAGCAGGGAGGGGGCGGGCGCTCTGACGGGAGGGGGCGGGCGCTCTGGCAGGAGGATATATAAAGCCGAGACAACACCTCAAGAACCATCCGTGCCTTTAACGAAGTCACCCATGTAAACCAATAAACCGTTTACTTATCCATGTTAAGAGCTGAAGTCGTTCTTGGGAAGAAACGTGTGCGGCTTGCATGAGCGGACCCTCACACACTGTTATTGGAAGGAAAGGCCAAGATAGCAAATTTTTGTCACACTTCTGATTACAGAGCTTTGATAAGCATTGATCATGAATGTATCCAATCCTTAAAGTGACATAAACAAGAGAACACAACAGCAATGAATGCCATTAGCTACATACAGTACTGTGTGAAGTAGTTCTCTTGGTTTTTTTTTCTCCTTTCTGAATTGATTGCTGTTTGCTGGAAAAAAACAGAGTTCTCCAGAAAACCCCATTTTTTTCTCATCCTTATCCCCCCCCCTTCATAATTTGGTAAGCTTCCTTCCCATCCTCCCAGGAACATCAATCCTAATTTAATTGGTAAGTAACAATCTGCAGATGACCTTCCACTTTCAAAACCCTTACCAGCCGAGGCAAAAGATAGGAGAGGGCGGATTTCTTAGGAATTTGCCCCTTTCATGAATCCTTATTTTTTTAAAATGCTATTTTCTAATAAAACCAGTGGGGTGAACCAGCTACATCAGCTCTTCTACACTGACAGAGCTGGTGGGCTTGATCCTGGGGCCTCTGGGGGAATAAGCAGCTTTGGCTATAAGAGGCATCCTCCTACTCTCCTCTAGTGCCAGAGAGTGGGGCTTTTCTGGACAATTCATGCCCACGCTGCTTTCAAGAGGCATATGCAAAGCTCCCAGGTTGAATGAGCCTCCACCTCTGCTGACAGAGCCCCTGTACACCTATGGAGGAGCATCACTTCCTCCTTCAGTTCCCCTGAAGCCAATAGGTTGGAGAATTAGGACTGTTCTGTCACTTTCTCTGAAAGTTAGAAATCCCACTAACAGTCATAAAATCCTTTTAATCTTCCCTTATAAAGGAGGTTATTTCCAACCCCTTCGTTTCCTCTCTCCAACCTTGTATCACAATTTTATTAACCAATGGCACTTTGGGAATGGGAAGCATAACCCCCCTCCGCAGGTAAATAAACACCTGAAGTCCAACATAGATAGTGGGCAAGGCTGTCCAATGCAATGCATTACAAATGAGACAGATTTATGAACCAAATTCACATGATCATGAGATACAAACCTTTAAATGTGGCAGGAGGAGGTTTCAGAAAGGACATGTGGTTTTAGTTCTAGGCCCGTTATTGCTGGCTTGGGGTGGTTGTTTTGATACAATTTTCTGTCCACAAGTTCAAATGCTGCTTTGTTGTTCCTGCACATTTTAGTTTTATTTTTTAAAAAGGAATCAACCCTTTCTTGCCCACAAATCCCCACCCACCTTCCATTTGCTCATCCTGAAGTCAGTTCCACAATTCAGTTTCATAATTTCTTGTGGCCAGTGTCACAATATCTAAAGGAAACTGCCTGATTTGATTTTCCCTGCATATTGACGTAGCATGAGCATTCCTCTAGCCATATTCGACAAACGAAACAAATAGCACATTTTTGAAACACATTTTCAGCCGCAGCAGTTGCCTGAGAAACCCACCATAAAAGCAGGTGGGGAAAATAGATTTTTGAGGGAAAATAGTATTCTCTAAGAAAGGTAGTTGTCTCCCTGACAGATGCTCCTACATCCTCTTGTGAGTCCACCTTGAGTCAGAGTTGCAATAGCGTGCCAAGAGATGGGAACCCATGCTTATTAACTCTGAGGAAAGAGAGATTATCTTAGACTTGGCAAACTATAGGAACATATATGAATGCTTTCAAGAAAGAATGTCACTTTCTCAGGTACATACATGGAGACAGTCAGGAGCAATTTCTGAAGCAGCCTTGCAAAAGACAGAGTTCCTTCAATGATTCAAAGAGAGGGGCTTCATCCACTCTCTTGCACAATGCAAGACTCTTCTTGCTAAAGCTTTGCACAGCCGTATTCAAAACGTATCCCTTTAAAAATGTCATATGAAAGGAACTATGACATTGTTTTATTAACGAAAATAGACTCCAAATATCTGTTTATCACAAATAATATATACAATTAGTTTGTTCACACAATCATACATTAACAGTCATATGATGTGTGTACAGGTGTCCTTAATTGTTTAATTCTAGTTTGAAGGCAACACCACACAATGTTTCCCCTATACATATATAATCTTCATATAGGGGAAACATGCTCAATATCATTTCTGAATTATGGCTTGATTGTCCAGATGTTGGGGAGAAAATTCAAAACAGAGACTGTTCCACTAGTTCAATGAAACTTTCTCCAAAATAAGTGTTCATAGGCTTGCAACTTTTGTAAGGATAAATGAGAAACAGGTATCCATAGTTTGTAACAGGAACAAAATGCTTTAACTCCCACATCTCCTGTGCTAGTATTTCTAAATATTATACTGCTTCTAAGTAGGGGAATGCATGTCAAGAGAATACATAGGGTGTCCTTAAATATTGACTTAAGGAGGAGAGGAAGCTCAGGATACTATCCTATTTTTAATAAATGTTGGGTTTCAGTTTTTTAAGAAAATCCAACACTATGCAGAATGGGGAAATTATGTGTCTCAGAAGTAAAAACAGATATTTTGGACTGCAGTTTGTAACAAACCACAGCTCTAGGTCCACCCATGGTTTGTCATTATATCTGAATTGGAACCAGTGACTACTTTTCCACAGCCAATAGCAATTCCCCCACTAACTATGAGTTGTTAAATCATGAAAACTTTATTTGGACCTACCCTTTGGGAGTAGTTTCCAGCAATTGATTTCGTTTTTTTAGGTGGTTTCATTGGTTTATATCTTTAACAACAAAAGGCTATTTATAGAGCTTGGCATTGCTGCCCATCACTTTTGATTAAAATACAATACAGAACAGTACTATAATCACTATCTCCCCAAATGCAGTCTCAGCAGTTCAGCAGCTTTTACTTGCAGAAACACTCCAAACATCATTTGAGAGACAGGATGGCCATAACGGAGTCTCTGCCATTCATGGTACAACAAGAACCATAGAACTCTCTAGGCAAGGCACTCCAACAGTTTCCAGAAATAGCTCTCCCAAATTCCCGAGTTATTCCCTGGATCTTTATTATTTTTGCTGCAGTCCTTTTAGACATGGCTGCGAAAAGGGCTGGGCCTGTCAGATGACTGAAATGATCTGCATGGCGGTTGTTGGGCAGAAAAGGGGGCAAAGAATTCAGCGGCAAAGGTGACCACATCATCAGGCTTGCGAAGGAGAAGCAGTTGCAAGAAATCTGCCAGCAAGGTGCTGAGTTCTGGATGGCGACGCACATAGGTAGCATGGCTTGCTTGTAGCTCTTCCTGTTGAAAGGGAACCAGCCCATTCTCTCTTTAGGACTAAAGCTCTTCAGTGGGCAGTAAATGAGGGTCAAAACAAGATGCTCACCTACCCCCACCCCCGCAGTGCCATTCATGTTTAAACTCTCCTACCCTAAGGGATGCATAGCCCCATTGTTCCAAAACTTCATGTGTTTTGGTTACAACCCATAATCCCCGATTGTTGGCCATGCTAACTATGGTAATAGCAGCTGCAGTTCAAAACATCTCAGGAGCGCCAGGTTGCCTGTTACCTCCCTCTCATCTTCAGCATAGGTAGGAACATGGATGCTGTTGTCCGTTTCTTGTGTTTTGGTCATAGCCACACCACTCTTCCAGCCCTATGATGCTTGCTAGGACTTTCCTCCAGCACTAGATTATATATCAACTGTAGATTTGTGACACTGGATGCCAACTTACATTCATTTGAAATCAATGGGATTTGTTAGTCATGATTTAGTCCCATTGATTTCATGAGAATGAAGTGTAATTAATATATTCTGCATTCAACCACTGTAGCTCTTTAGTGCTACTTCTAAATCAAGGGAGCATACCTTGAGATTCTTATTAGCTACAAGTTCCAGTCAACTCAGACTTCCATTTACTAAGTAAGCCAATAGTGAAAAAGATACCTGTATGCCCCCACCTCTTCACTGAAGGGCAAAAATCAGGAAGCATCATAGGGAAAAGACTTCCTTCCTTCCTTCCTTCCTTCCTTCCTTCCTTCCTTCCTTCCTTCCTTCCTTCCCCCTCTTATCCTTACCCTTACAGTATTTACTTTTAAGTAAAAATGCTGCAAAATTTAATAATGAAGCAATTGTACCCTGCCACAGTGGAGAATATAAGTACTTCAGGTTTGAATTGTTGGGTTCTTGGTGTTTTCTGAGCTTACTTCAGTTCCTGCAGACTTTCATAAGGAGGCTAGGAACATCATCAGTGCATGCAGGAGTAGAGTTTGCTGGTTGTTTATATGTGGTAGATTGTATTGTTTCTTCCTTGATTGTTCTTGTTTATCTGGGTGTTGATTAATAGGTGTGTGATGAGGGGGGATGTGTGTTTGCCTTTTTCTTTGACCTTTGGTTGCTTCCTTTCTTGAATAGTTTGCAGAGGATGCTTATCTTGATGTGTCTGTTAATGGTTTCTAAGAATTCTCTTGCATTTTTGGATCTGGCTTGGCCTAAGATGTCTACAATTTCCCAATTGCAATTGTGGTTTTTACAGTCCTTGTGCTGTATGTAATATAAATGGCTCCTGCTTTGTCTTCTCTGGCTATTGGGTCTTTGGGTTTGCTTAGGATGGTTTGGATAGAGTTTGTTGGTTTGTGGGCTACCATGATGCCAGAGGTTGTAGTAATTTGCTGGTAGTTTCAGAGAGGTTTTTGATATATAGTAGTTATCCTTTTCATAGGTTGTGAGGATTGTGTAATTGTTGGTTGCATGGTTAGACATCTTTTGTTGAAGTTGCTTGGGTATCCATTGCATTGGAACATGTATAGATACTGTACTCTATTTTGGCTTTTTAGAGTTCTGGGTTATTGCAGAGTATCATGCCTCTAGGAGTTCTTATACAGCTTATTTTGTGTGCCATTGGGTTGTTGCTGTGATAGTTGAGCGTACTTGACTGGTGTGGGTTGTTTTGTGGCACACCAATAGCCAAAAACACAATTGGAGTCATGTACAGCATATAATGCAAGGTCTGTGAAAATTACTATGTGGGGCAAAGAGGAAGAAAATCGAAAGAATGCATCCACAAACATCAACTGGTAGTCCAAAGACCGGATAAAAACTCCTTGATTTCACAACACACTGACAAGTTCAACCACAAATTCAATTGGGAAACTGTAGACATCTTAGACTGAGCCAGATGTAAAAATGCAAGAGAATTCCTAGAGATATGGGACTCTGACAAGTCAGCTACTAACAGACATATTGAGATAAGCTCCATCTACAAGCCATTCAAGAACTGAAGCAATCAAGAGTCAAGGAAAGAGGCTAACAGGCATAAACACATCCCTGTTCCTCACACACCTATTAACTGGCACCCAGATAAGACGAATCAGCACCAGATAAATAAGAACAATCAAGGAAGAAACAATACCCTCTCTGGGTTGGTTAGATAAGCTACCACATATAAGCAACCCACAAATACCACTCCTGCATGCACTGATGTTACCTAGCCTAGTAATGAAATGTCTGCAGGAAGAGAAACAAGCTTTGAGGACACCAAGAAACCAATGACTGTACACTGCTCAGAGGTTTTATGTTATTAGATTATATAGAAGTAAAATAAGTTAATTATCCCATGTTCCTGCCATATTGTGAGCCATACTCCAGATGTTACCCTGTCCTTAATCCCTGAAAAATTCACCTTTCTGTCTAAGAACTTGGAATATAATTCGGCATCCTCTTCCCAGTCTAAGAGGACTTTTTCAAAGATGGGACGAGGGTCTGGTTCATCTGGAAAAAGATGGAAACTGAGTGAGAATCTTAGGAATGTGGGATGTATAGACAGCAAGCAGCAGAATATACTGTATTACAAATTTGAAGCTTTCTTGTTTTTAAAGAGAAGGTGTTCCTGTTGTTTTCCTGAGACAGATGATTCCAGCAGTTGTCCATTTCAGCCAACAGAGAACACCTCAGTCAGCAACAATCCCACTCCAACGCTCACAGGGAGAATGCCTGTGAGAATATTACCTGTGTCAATCAAAATGGGCATCTGCAGGATCACCATGGTGGCCGGGGATCCAATTTGTACACGGCGAGATAAATGCCTGGATGGAGGAGGAAAGAAGGAAAACAAATTAATTGGAGTTTCTTCATTTGTCTGTGGAACTTCAGGAAACAGGCAGTAGCCAATGGCAGAGTTGGGCTAGATATAGATTGTGATGTATTGATTTGCAGTAGATCAAAATGATTTATGATTCCCAATTATTGATATCAGAAGCAATAAAAATAACTTATGTTATTTCTATTACATACATTTCCTCAGATTACTAAAATTATTGCTTTCTGAACAGAAAACACAGGAATGGACAGTAGCCTTGTTGGAAGTATGAATTCAATGGCATTGGCTCTTCAGCACCTCCTGACCTCCTGACCACAAGAGGGCAGTCCGGTATAGATAGTTAAGGATTTACTCTGTGTCCTTTCTCTATTACATTGCATGATCTTTGTCTAAGAAATTACCCATCTCAGGTCACTTCTTTCTTCTACCTTTCTTATCAGGCACTTATGGTCTTTGACTCTCCTCCTAGTAGGATGTAGTTAGTTAGGTGCCAGACCTTGTCTATTCCTACAACATATTTCTGGTAAATAAATCTTATTTCTGTTATACAGTAGTTATAAAACCTGCTCCACTAATCATTATTCAGATCAGATTCCCACTCTCAGGAATGCTGTTTCTCTCTCACACACAGAATGCTTCAATCTCCAACAAGGCTAAGGCCCAAAGGAGAAACAGCCAGGTATAGCTATATTCTTTTTCCTTGGTGCCTTGAGAGGCATCAAGGTACAGGTACTGCCTGCTGGAAGAGTCGTCAACCCAAGTCTCAGGCTGTCCTACTCATGCAAAGAATTACAGAAGATGTTATCTATTTAGGGCAGATACATGGTATTCAAAATCAGCCTTTGGGTTGAAAACATCCAAAACTCTGCAACAGTAGACAAGCTATGAATTTTCTGGATGCTGTCAGATTATAATTCTATTCTCCCCAACCACTGGCCATGTAAGCAAAGACTGACTGAATGCAGAAAACATCTGGAGGACCATAGGTTATCCCTGAAGCATTTAGAGAAATATTCTTTAAATACTTCTAAGATTGGTAAAAGGAAGGGAATTCACTACAGATCTGCTCAGTGTGGGTATCAGCAACCCTCCGTGTTGGGAAACCCTGCCGTTGGAGGTACAACTGGCACCCTCCCTAATAGCAGTCTGTAAGGTATTCTGTAAGGTAGTTAAGACCATCATGTTTGAATGGACATTTGGGGGTTGACATGGTAGGGTTATTTGATGACTGAGCAGCCAAGAACTCGGTTGACTGTTTACATGTCCTATTTTGATGCCCGACTTGCCTGATATTTAACTTTGTCAACTGCTTAGAGTTATTTTGATCTGGGTGGTATAAAAATATGTGTAATAGAGAAGATAAAATAAAAGGTTTCTATGCATTAACTCAAACCATTTTTATTGGGAAAAGTAGCTTGAGTTAATTGATTGTACTGGAAGTATTGTAAATGCTTCAAAGAAAGCCAAGCTGCAGCAACAGGAGGCCCCAAGGGCCTTACTACTAAGTGGCAATAGCAAATACCATAACTGAATATCTATATATTCAGAGCGACCACACTGCTTGCAGGAAAAGTCTGAACAGGAATGGTTATACCAGAGCTTTCTTACCCATCTGGTAGGAAGCAGAACTGCCAATTCAGTGGGGGTGCCTCCACAGCGTGTACAGTCCTTTCAATCACAATCACATCCACTTCCTCTTTTCTCACTTGCTGCTTCTGGAAGCCAAGGGTATTCTAGGAAGAGATTGAAGAATTGGCAGAAATGCCAAAGATAGTTGCATAAGGATGGGTGTTGAGGCAACACTGTCTTAGTTGCTCCAGTGAATAGGTAGTTGATTTCAACATGTCATCTAGTATACATTGCAGTTCAGTCTGGACATCTGGTAATCTCTCTTCCCTGGCTTAAATATTCTAGACATTCAGGGTTTCTTCTAGGTAAATGGAAACTCTGGATGGGGATATCTGGGGTTCATTTTTATCCACCAACATCCACTGGCTTTACACCCCTGCCCCCTGTCCTTTTATCCTCTGCCTCAACATATACTTTCTTTTCCTTACCAATTATAAACACATAGAAAGAAATGGAATCAGTATGCCTGGATACATCAAAGAAGAAGGGCAAGAGAGTTATAAGAAACTGCTTTATAATGAGGGACACTGTAGGTCCATCTAACTTTCTATTGCCTAAGCTGATTGGTGGTCATTTGATAGAGATGCAGGCAGGCAGATTTTCCCAGCTTTTATCTGGAGATGCCAGGACTATCACTGGCACCTTTTGTGGGCAAAACTTGTGCTCTACTACTGATCTATAGTCCTTTTCCAAGACAGAGTTCCCACTATATTGCTGGGTTGTGCAAGTACCCACTTGCTCCATTATAATGTGCCCACAAGCTGAGCTTACATAGGTAGAGGTACAGATGTGCTGGTCAGAGTCAAATGAGAGGAAAATAGCATTTTGTGGTAAGGACTGCCTCCTGGCCATCACCCGCAGCACCAGGAAGTTGGCGGCTTCTGAGATGAGGCCCTGAAGTTGTGCGCATCTGCAAGAAAATGTGTCGACGTGGATCTCTTCCTGGGGGAGAGAGGAAAGGCTAGACATCCTTTACGAAAGCCCAGGCAACCACCAGATCAGTAGGCTGTCCTGAAGGAAAATGTTTGGGGTTTATAGAAGGCACACCCAAAGGACATGACAAAGCTACCCACTTTTTTTGGCAAGATAGAGGAAGAGGAGGATGGGGTCATAATGCTTCTTCCTCTTCACACATACTGGTTAAGACTAGGAGTTTCAGAGTCCTCAGTTCCGATAAAAGCAATCTATTTACGAGCTGACATTAAATTTACATGCTCCCTTCCAAACACTTCTTGTTTCCCCTCCCCAAACCTTCAGCCATTCTCCCCCCCCCCCATCCCAGCCTCAGCAAAGAAACGCCATATAGGACAGTGTTTCCTTCCGCTGACCAAGAGGACAGTGGAAAGAATGACACCCAAGCAGGGCTCTCCCACCCTCATGCCATGACTTTTGGCACTGGGTGCTTATCTCAGAAGGCCAAGACAGCACCAAGCATAGCCTGACCACCAGTATCTGATTTGCGCCATATGAGCTTTCCATACACTTTTTTTTAAATGAAAAGGCTCCTTTAAAAAAATGAAAGGGGATAGGGCAGCAAGCTTGCAAGCCCCAAGAAAGTATTTGCTCCAGGCCCCTCTGAGGACATGGGCTAGATAGATGCTACAACAGGATGTGCTCTGAAGACAGACCGTTCAGCAAACTTGGCGGTTCTGGGGATAGTCACCCTGGATGAAGATAGCTTGGCTGGGAATACCAGTTATGTTGTCTTGAGGGTACAATCATAGAATGCAAGAGTTGGAAGGGATCCTAGGGATTATCTAGTCCAGCTCCTGTCAGTGCAGGAGTTCACTACTGCAGCACCATGGAAGCAAGGTGAGGCATACATACATACAGTGTAAGAATACTGCTATTTGTCTCTGCACCCAGGATGCAAAATGCTTTTGTAGTCTGAGCACCAGAGTTCCTCCACCTGTGCCACAACATTAAGTTCTATGAAACAGTTAAATGACAAGATCAACTAGAGCAGCCTTCCCTAATCTATCTTACTATGGTTAATGAGTTGCAATATCTCAGGTTTCTTAACCACAGTTAGGGCAGGTTTTATAGGCTGGCGAAACTCTGGCAGAGGCTTGGAGTCTTCAGCCTTGCTTGGATGGGTGTTGGGATCCTGATATAACTGAAAGGTGCTAGGCTGAAGGAAGCTGGATTAGTCCCTATCTTGCACCTCATGTGAAGCTAGAGACATTACAATGAATTAATTATTGTGAACTGTGAGGAAGAGGGAATTGGGATAGGTATTCCAGGCTCTTTAGGCAGAGATCACTTTACTCACATCTCTTTCCACTATAGTTTTGGTCACATAAAGCTGGCCTTGCCGCTTCACCATGTGGGTCCTGGTTTCCACTGGATGATCTCTAAACTGCAGGAAAAGCAAAAAGCGGCAGGCAAAGGTGACATAGCTATCTATGCCAGGACTAGCCCTAACTATGCAGGAATTTGCTTTCCTGGAAAGATGGAAGCTTCACAACTGATTGAAGAGGCTTGAGATAGCTTTCCCCTGTGATCTTCCCGGAAAGCCTTTCTTATTTGTTATCTCTTGCCTTTCCTCCAGGAGCAAAAGGTGGCACAGCCCAGCACTCCTTCCTCCTGTGTTCTCTCAGGACCTCGAGAACAGCCTTTGACAGGCCAGTTGTCCATGAACGTATCAAATCCCCCTTTAAAGCCATTCAAATCAGTGGTCATTATTATGTCTTTTGATAATGACTTCATTATATTCCATGGAAGGGTATTCCTTCTCTGTTTTAATACTTCTAATTTACTTCATTAGATGTCCCTGATTTTATTGTTCTAAGAGAAGCTTCTTCTAGTACACTTTTTCCATGCCATGCATGATTTTATCCACTTGGATCATGGCCTTCCCTCAGGCTTCCTTTCCTTCAGACTAAAGAATCCCAAACATTTACAGAAACCTTTTCCTTGTATGGAAGATGTTCATGCCCCCAATCATTTCGATACCCACTTTTACATGTTTTTCTTGCTCTGTTATATCCTTTTTCAAATATGGCAACTAGAACTGTACACAATATTTCAGCTGTGGACGTAGCACACATCTAATGATCTCTATCATTACATTTGTCTTTTTAGAGCTGCTGCAGAGTTGATCTCTTCACTGAGCCATCCACTCCAACTTCAAAATCTTTTTCCTGATTAGCTACAGACAGTTTAGACTCCATTAGTGCATTATGTGAAGTTTGCCCCAATGTATAAACATATATTTATATTTACATTATATTTAATTGAATTGCATTTGCTGTTTGGTTGTCCGTTCTCCCAGTTTAAACAGATACCTCTTGAACCTTTCAGAAAGACTTTTTGATTTTTCCCCCTCTCAGTAGTTTAGTAAACTCCACAAATTTGGCCATTTCACTGCTTACCCCTGAATCAAAACCATTTATGAACAAGTTAATTAGCTTGTTAATAAACTGCCCATTTAATTGTTACACATTGCTTTTTATTTATTTTTAACTAGCCATCAAGCCATACAGGACAAGTCCTCTTTTTCCATGATTGCTCTGTTTATTCAAGAAACTATGATGAGGAACTTTTGTGAAAGGCTTTTTGAAAATGTTGATTGGGTTATCTCTATCCAAGTGCCCGCTGACACTCTGAAAAATCTCTAAGGGTTAATGATGGAATTCCCTCTGCAAAACTCTTAACTTTTTACTGCCATCTAATGGCCATCTGGAGCTTTGCAACCCAGATCTGGTGGCCCTCCTCTTGTACCTTGTACTTCAACCCAAGACAGAGGTTGAAGGAATTCGGGCTCATCCTCACATTCCTCTACCTGTGGTATGAAGATGTCTTGCTAACTACTCACCAGGGACATATCCTTGTGACACTGCCTTTGCCTCATCCCCAGTCCGCTGCAGAATCAGCTTATATTTGTCTTGAGCGTTCCAGTAAAAAGTAGTGTTTCCCCTCTTCTCCCAACACAATTTCTGTCGTGGATACAATCTGGCATGCTTTCTCCATAATCTGGTTGATGACATGGTCAGGAGTTGGCTCCTGCCACTGCCCACTTTACAGTGCTGTCACCCCTCCCCTCTGGTCACTGCCCTCCATGACCGTTTTGGCTAGGGCTGTGGTAGAAACCAGGCATCTGCCCCCACAATGCCTGACTGACACTTTCTGAAGCGCTTCTCAACAGTGAGGTCCTTCTAAGACCAGGTTTATCACTCTTTTGAGAGTCACTGTTCTTTAAAAAAAAAGCAAACCAAAAGCCAGGACCAGAACACTCTTGAGTGCGCGTGCACCTATGTATTAGCAAAGCAGGGAGACTGACCAGAGCGACATTGTCTAGATTGGCGGAAGAGAGAATACTGTTCGCAGCCAACCTCAATCCTTTGATCATTTGCTCAAATAAACTCGAGACATACAGTACATGTACAACCCATGCCTTCCTCCTATAATTTGTTAGTATTGTGTTCTCTTGCTTCTGTTTTATTCCTCTTCTTCTTAAAAGCAGCCTGCATTTTTTGCCACTGAAATTTACCAGGTAGCTCTTTCCCTACTCCACCCAATGATCCTTCCCATTTCACTTTGCAACTCCTCCTCCCACCTGCCGGCTTGTTTGTGGGCTTTTAAATACAGTTTTTTGCACATTTTAGCACTTTGGGGGGAGTGGAATCTGGGGGAGGCTGCAGAAGTTCCAGCATTACCAGGCTCCCTGCTGGCTGATAAAACCGGCAGTGGGGGAAAAGCAAAACACATAAGACACTCACCCTCACACTTTCCTGAGTGTGCTGCTCCAAAGTCTCCAGTTTCTTTGTTATATATCCTGATATAAAAAAGGAATTTGTAAGAAATCAAGGCAATGACACAGTTGTTTACAGGTAGTCCTCGCTTAACGACAACAATTGAGACCAGAATTTTGGTTGCTAAGTGAAGTGGTTGTTAAGCAAATCTGACCTGATTTTACGACCTTTTTTGCGGTGGTGCTTAAGCAAATCACCACGGGTGTTAAGCAAACCATGTGGTCGTTAAGCGAATCGCGCAGTTCCCCATTGATTTTGCTTGCCAGAAGCCAGCCGGGAAGGTCGAAAATGTTGATCACATGACCATGGGACACTGCAACAGTCATAAATGTGAAGTGGTTGCCAAGTGCCCAAATTGTGATCACATAACTGCAGGGACGCTGCAACAGTCGTAAGTGCGAGAACCGGTTGTAACTCAGTTTTTTCAGCACTGTTTTAAGTCTGAACTGTCACTAATGGTTGTTAAGTGAGGACTACCTGTACTTCCTTTTGTGCAGCTTTCACCAATTTAGTACCTCCCAGATATGTTGAATTATAACTCTGAATGGCCATGCTGGCCCAGATAATGGGAATTTTTTCTGGAGAGTATTAGGTTAGAGAAAGCTGTTCTGGGATATCTTGGCACATTGGTGTTGCATGCAAATTTCTTATAACTCTTGGAAATGTTTCATTTTTCACCAGGGGGTTACAAGTCTGTCTGTAGTCTTCTGTTCTGGTGTGAACTGCTTGTAGTAACAGCTTAACCAACCCAGCCTGACAAACTTTTATTGCTGCACTTGTGCAAGAGTGAAACTTAGTTTTCCACATTCCTTGTCCTGCTGACTTTCCAATAAGAAAAACAGCTAAATTTTAAAAATGGAAGGCCACATTTAGGCATAGAAATTATGTGTTTAAACGTGTTTAAACACAGAAATGCTGATGTGTGTGTGTGCGCCTTCGAGTCAGTGTTGACTCCTGGCAACTGCCTGGACAAGTCCCTGCAGTTTGCTTGGCAAGATTTCAGAAGTGGTTTGTCACTGGCTTCTTCCTAGGGCTGAGAAAGAGGGACTGGCCCAAGATCACCCAGCTGGCTTTGTGCCTAACACAGGACTAGAACTCACGGTCTCCCAGTTTCTAGCCCAGTGCCTTACCCACTATACCAGACTGGCAAATGCTGAATTACTGCACTGAATTTACCTGTAAGGGAGGTTTTGCAAGGCACCCCATCAATGGTCCCTTTGCTGTTTGCATGGACCAGGAAACAGTCTTCCTCTTGCCAGCCATTCAGCGAATAGCAGGCCCACTTCACCGAGATGGAAAATGTCCCTATCGTCTCTCCAGTCTCTGAAATAGCCACCAGTGATTCTTCAAAAAGGCAGGGCTGAATCTCTTTTATTTCTGAGAAATGAGATATAGGAATTTCATCCTCAGGAGGACGGGGAGAAAATTTTACCCTCTCATTCTCAGACCCTCTTTTAATATAATAAACTGGGATGGCCCAGTTGGGTTAGAGCCTCTCTTTACTGCTTTCTTGTCCTATTTTCATCCCCAATTTGCCCATGCAGGATATCCCTGAGTGAAAGCAAATTGGGGGGAAAAGAGAACGCAGCCCACTTTTTGCTTCCCTCTTCTATATCTACAGACCAGAAGAGGACTAACTTCAAATAACCCTCTCTTCTCAGAACTCAGGGAACTGTGGTTCAAATAACAACTATGTGTAAAAACTGTGCTTAAGGCATATTAAGTCTGCTTAGTGTCATGCAAACACAGTCAAACATCTGTCCATCTTTTGTGGAACTGGACAACACATAAATTATGTAAGTTATGTAAATAATTTAAGTCTCTCATCTTTCAACCAGCATTTGGACCACAAAATGGCTCACAAAAGCTCTCATTCAGGAGGGGATATTTTCAACAGACTTCTTTTCTGTTCAAAGCCAGAGTAGGCTCAAGGAGCCTATGAAAAAGGGGAATTGTTAGGTAAAGCATGGATTGATGCCAAAACACAACTTTGGAAAACTGTGAAATGTCATGACAATTAGAAACAACAATCTGGGCCGAGGAGAGAAGAGGAACTTGAATGTGCCTGGAGCACCTGGAGGCTGTGAGGGTCTGGATGGGGAGGAACCAACTCAATCCTGGCAAGACAGAGTGGCTTTGGATTTTTGCACCCCCCCCCCACTCTGGGGGGTCTGGTGATATGCCATCTTTGACTCTGGATGGGGTGGCAAATCTCCCGGAGAGAGTTAGTGCGCAATTTGGGGGCCCTCCTAGACTCACAGCTACTGCTCGATGAGCAGGTGGCAGCTGTGGCTACAGTAGTGGGGCCTTCTCACATACTCATCTTGTGCATCAATTGTGCCCTTTCCTGGACTGGGAGACCTTGCTCACAGTCACTCATCCCTTGGTCACTTCCTGTTTGGATTACTGCAATGAGCTCTGCATGGGGCTGCCCTTGAAGACCACCCAGAAGTTACAACTGGTCCAGAATGCAGCAGCATGTCAGGCCCAGCCCAAGAACAGCGAAGAGTCAGTCCATTCAAACTCCAGTTCTTTATTTGCTCACACCATACAGACAGAATCTTGCCAGACTAAAGCCACTCTAACTAACCTAAGGGGAAATAACCTGGGAGACCCTAGGGCGGGGCTACCCTGAACCTCTTCATTTTCCCACCATCACTCTCTGGAATGGGCGTCCGCTTATCTCCTCCACCTCCTTGGAATGTGCTCCCTCCTTCCTGAGAACCAGCGGCACCGCCGAAATCCACCACATCACACACGCCCCTTCAGAGACACATTCCATAACACAGCATGTGCACTGTTGGGTACTCCATGTTACACCCCTGCTGCGCAAGGTGCACTGGCTCTCAGTTCCCTTCAGGTGCAATTCAAGGTGTTGGTTATCACCTTTAGAACCCTATATGGCATGGTACCAGGTTATCTGTGGGACCGCCTCTCCCAGGGTATCTGCCTCTCCCACCAGAATGGATAGGGTAGGCATGCTCCAGGTCCCTTCCCTCAGCATTGTCACCTTGTGGGTTCTCGGAAGCATGCCTTTTCCATTGCAGCTCCTGCCCTATGGAACACGCTCCCTCTGGAGATCTGACAGTCCCACCCCTCCCCTTTTAATCTTCTGCAGAGCACTCAAGACCTGGCTGTTCCCACAGGCGCTGGGATGGGTGAGGTCATAGGAAGAACATGTGGTTGCGGCGCCAGATTTTTCTGTTTTTCCTTCTTTGGTTTTATTGTTGTTTTAGTTGTAGATATGGTTTTTATTGTTGGGTGTAAGCTGCCCAGAGTTTGGTTTTAAGAGGGGCGGCTATACAAATGTTTTAAATAAAATTAATTCATTAATTGTGGATTGGCAGTTGGAGACTGGAATGTTAACATGGATAGATGCATGCCCATGCCGATTGAAAACATTCCTTAGCAGTTTGAACGGACGGCCAAAGTACACCAGCCTGATCACAAAGATCTCATGGCTTAATAGAAGTCTGGATGTAAGAATTCCCTACTGGAACTAGAGATGGGGAGGGGAGGGTTAATACTCCTCTTCATGTGTACTTTGGTCCTCTTTGCTGCATCTATTATGATTTTGAAAACCCAGGTTTCGTAGTGCTACATTCTGGGTATCCTCCTCTAGCCTAACATCCTTCAGCTGTGTTAGGATTAGAACTTCCAGGCCAATATGGTAAACTCCCATCAAAGCTAAGAATTCTGGGAATTGTAGTCCCAACAGAACTAGGTGTCAGGTGGGGAAAAGCTGGTCTAACATCATGTCTACTTTTCTCCAAGATACCTATTTTGTAAAATTCAGTATGGCAAATATTCATGTCAACTATAGCTTTTACTTAAAAGACAATTCTGAAATAAAAACAAACAAGAGTACATGCCATACATTAAAAGGCCACTTACCAATGAGCGACAGGAAGTCCACTGCCTCCTTGCTGGCAACTGGAATTCTTTCGATTAGTTTATCTTCTGTTGCCTCTTCCGATAACTTTTTTTGCATGGTGGAGAAATGAGAGCTTCAAGACGTGGAACCGATGTATTGGGAAGGATGCACTTTTCAGTAATGGTAATGCTCTGAAAAGAGGAGGTGGATTTTGTAAGCAGTGGCAGATTGTAATAGCAATACTCTTTAAGCAATGAGATACCTTAACAGCAGTATCCTAACGTGTGGCTGCAATTGTAGCCTTGTGCTATGTGAGGCAAGTGGGATAATCCAATTTATCCCATTCCTGCACACAGAAATCCTTTTATAAAAGGTTATTACTGCTGTTGAGATGCGTAGCGGCTTACATCACGAAGGCAGGGGTAACTAAGGCTGCATGAATACACCCTTATCTGGGAAGAAGATGATGTGGATAGGATTGTACTGTGAAATGACACAGAATTTTGTTTCACATAGTCTTATCTCTGATATTTCCCACAACTTTTGCACAAGGTTGCCATATCCCAGCAATCCAAATCCAAACAAACTTGTGCAATATGTCATTAGCTTTGTGGCTGCACATTTGAAATAAAATTCTTGGCCAAATGTGCATCCTGAAATTTCATACTCTGTGTGCACATGTATGTATGTGTATACACACACATGTGTGCACGCCCTAGAGTCACAGTCACCAATCAAATAAAATGAATACCAGAAAAGTATCTGACAGAGAATTAGTTAATTAGTGGGTGGTTAGGTAGGTAGGTAGGTAGACAGTCAAGATTCAGCATCAGTTGTGCAGAGTGATAAGAAAGAATAGAAAAACACAAGGCAGAATATATGTATTTTTTCCCTTTTGCCTACTTCCCCCCCCCCCCAATCTAACAATTATGGAAATCTAAATTGTGTGTGTATGTGAGAGAGAGAGCCTTTGAATCAGTGTTGACTCCTGGCAACTGCCTGGACTAGTCCTTGCAGTTTTCATGGCAACATTTTTGGAAGTGGTTTGCCATTGCCTCCTTCCTAGGGCAGAGAGAAAGTGACTGGCCCAAGGTCACCCAGATGGCTTTGTACCTAAGGCAGGACTAGAACTCACAATCTCTTGGTCTCTAGCCTAGTAGCTTAACCACTATACCAAACTGGCTCTCCAATCTATATGAGGTAAATCCCAAATCCATAGGCCTAAATCCAGAAATTCAGAAAAGTAACACTATTCAAACCATTTTTATCATGTTAATGAATGTGTCAGAGATCGGCAGATCTCTGCCAAAGCGCTAGACGGATATGCGCACTCCGGGAAGCTGCAACTGACAGGACACTGACGCCGGTCGAGTAGACCAGTTCGCACATGGCTGATGACCGCGAATACACATCCTCGCCAACGGATGACGACGCATCTCGGAAGACACGATTACACGTGTCTCCAAACAAAGAACCTTGGGGGGGAGGGAATGCTTAAATGTAACCACTGTATCTATTTCATCCATTCAAGTCTTTGTTCGCACTAGCTTCTGTATCCTGTAATAAAACTTCCTGCTTCTAAGAACTCATGCGTCTGTGAGTTACTCTAGAGCAAGGAGATTACAGATAGTGGATGGAGTGCCTTACATAAAGACTTGAATACCAAAACTAACCGGTTTTCCCGGGAGCGAACCCGAATCTCCGGGAAGCTTCACGGTTGAGACCAGCTTCTACTCATACTGGGCAGAGACCCGGAGGAAAAATTTTCGGAAGGGGACCAGGCGAGCGAGGAGCAGGCTTTCCCCAGCAGCGGAGCAGCCCAAACAGCGGAGCGGCAAAATCGGCGCTCCCAACAGCTGAGCGGGGCATTCCAAGCAGCTGATCGGCAGCCAGACGGGCCCAAGCAGCTGAACGGCGGCGGCGGAGCAGCAGCAAAACCGGCACTCTAACAGCTGAGCGGCGGCGGAGCAGCAGCAGCAAAACCGGCACTCTAACAGCTGAGCGGCGGCGGCGGAGCAGCAGCAAAACCGGCACTCTAACAGCTGAGCGGAGGCGGCGGAGCAGCAGCAAAACCGGCACTCTAACAGCTGAGCGGCGGCGGCGGAGCAGCAGCAAAACCGGCACTCTAACAGCTGAGCGGAGGCGGCGGAGCAGCAGCAAAACCGGCACTCTAACAGCTGAGCGGCAGCGGCAGAGCAGCAGCAAAACCGGCGCCCTAACAGCTGAGCGGCAGCAGAAGCGCAGCGGCCGACACCGGCGGTCCCAGCAGTAGTTAGGAGGGTCCCAAGCAGCTGAGAGGCGGCGGCGGAGACCACGTGGAGGCAAAGCGACGGCGGCGACCAGCGCTCCCAAGCAGCAAGCGGCCAGCAGAGACTACGAAATGGAATCAGTAGAGGCGGCAGGAGTCAGCGAAGAAGCCGGTCCCAGCTCATCAAGCGCCCAGACGATGGAGGGAGTTGCCAGTGAGCGGGAGGGCAAGAAAGCACAGAAGAAGCAAAACCACATAGAGGTAACCAAAACTCCCATGCCTATAAGCAGCACCGAACCAAGGCTAGCGGGATGGTCCATAGCTGTAGGCGAAGGGCTAGCGGAGAAAGGGGCAAAAGGAAACCAGAAGAAGGTCACCCCAACCCAGCGCATTGTAAGGTTGGAGGAACAGATGTCCAATGTGCAGTTAAATATAGGAATGCTGATGAATAAAATGGACTCATTGGGCGCTGCCTTTGAGAAATTAATGGACAATTTAGATAAACCCAGAGGGCGGGAACAGAGACTGGGGCTACCCGAAGGTGAGGGAGACATCGAAAGTGAGGAGGAGGAGGAGGAAGAATTTCACCCCTGCAACAGAGCACCCAGGACCCTGCCATACTACCAGTTCATGACCCCAGGGGGGGCACATACACCATTTGGAATAGGTGAATTAAAAATGAAATTCAACGGCAATCCCAAGAATTTAGCATGCTTCTTGACTCACATACAAGGGTTCATGAGCGAATACGAATACACCTTCCGAACGGAAGAGAGCAAAATCAGATACGTCTCCAGTTTTCTGGAAGGTGAGGCAGGGGACTGGCTAGTAACACTTCACGACAGGAGGGCTAGGGAACTACTGGAGTTCCAAGAATTCATGTATGCCCTCCGGAAACGGTTTGAAGACACGCTGACCAAAGTCTCAGCCAGGGCGCGTCTCCGGAACTTAAGGCAGGGAACTAGGACAGTAGCTGAATATGCTATGGACTTTAAAAGATTATTATCCTATCTGCCGGAATGGCCGGAATCGATAAAGATATAACACTTTCAATATGGTCTAAAACAGGACCTATTGGAAAAGGCATTGGACAGAGATGACCCTGGAACTCTAGAGGGGTGGATCCAATTAGCCGGGAAAATCGAGAGCAACAGGTTACAGTTGCAAAGCATCAGAAAACTGCAATTTAGACAGAGGAACGAGGGTAATTTCACAAATCAAACTCGTACACATGCGAAACAGCGGAGTTGGGAGGAGGAGAAGGATCGTCGGACTAAAGAGGGACTATGCTTTCGCTGCGGGAAGGAGGGACACCGAATTAGCGCTTGCCCTCAGGGGAGAACGAACGCTAAGGAACAACCTCCGGGGAAAAAGGCAACAGACAAAAGTAACACAAAGACACACACCAAAGGAAAAGGAGCAGCGGCGGCAACAGTGCACCATTGGCAGAAGCCGGACCTAGAAGAAGACAGCGAGGACTCCGATTTTGAAATCCAGACGGCGGGAAACGAGCCAGGTCTGTTCTAATGAGCGCCACAGGACAGACCTCCACAAAGGGGCGCAAAGGAAGTAATCGCAACAACCCGACAATGCACCTGAAGGTACAGTTAAAAACATTGGGGGGACGGAAACAGTATGCAGGAGTTGCCATGTTAGATTCGGGCTGTTCAAGGAATTTGATGCACCCGCACGTAGCAAAAAAGATGGGTCTGAACCTGTGTAAACTTAAAACCCCCATCACATTTTGCCAATTAGATGGGTCTGAACTGAAAGGGGGACCAGTGGAATTTTACACTGAAGGACTGCAAATGACGTTGGGAGCGCATGTGGAGACATTACGATTCTTAGTGGCTCCCATCGCAACACGTCCCATTGTGTTAGGATTAAAATGGTTGAGGGCAAGAAACCCCAAGGTAGATTGGGTTTCAGGAGAGTTGGAATTTACGGATGGGAAGTATCAGGACTTGGACAAGGGTGGCCTACTTGACGGCGTCGAGTTGGGGGCAACGGGGTTAGAATTGGAAGAGGGGGAACGGAATAAAGGTGATAGCACACTCTCCAACGCAATTCCGGAGAAATACCTTTCAGTAGCAGAGGTATTTGACAAAAGGGAATGTGAGCAGGAACCCCCCCATAGGCAGTCAGACGCAACCATCGACCTCATCCCTGGGGCACCTTTCCCCAAGCCCAAGATGTATGCTATGACGCAAAAGGAACTACAAGAGCTGCGTAACTTCATAGATAAGAACTTGGCAAGGGGGTTCATTGAGCCAGCCAACTCCCCCCTTGCAGCCCCTGTCCTGTTCAGAAAGAAAAAGGACGGATCACTCCGGCTCTGCACGGACTACAGGGGGCTCAATGCAATTTCGGTTACCAGACAATACCCCCTACCGTTGCTAAAAGACATGTTAGCCCAGTTATCAAAAGGGAAAATCTTTACAAAACTAGATGTCAGAGAAGCCTACTATCGGGTTCGAATAAGGGAGGGGGACGAATGGAAAACAGCATTCAATTGCCCATTGGGATCGTTCCAATATAGGGTGCTTCCGTTCGGGATTGCGGGGGGACCGGGAATTTTCATGAGGTTCATAAACGAAGTATTGTATGAATTTCTGTATAAAGGGGTAATTGTATATTTGGACGATATATTAATATTTTCTGAGAATCTAGAAGAACACATGGATTTAGTTAAGAGGGTACTTGAGAAGCTACTGGAGGCAAAGCTTTATGTAAAACTCGAGAAATGTGAATTTCACAGGGAACAGTTAGACTTTTTGGGGTATCGCATTTCACATGAGGGCATCGAGATGGACCCCGAAAAAGTCAAAGCGGTCCTAGACTGGCAGCCCCCCCGTACGCGCAGACAGCTGCAAGCGTTCCTCGGCTTTGCGGGATTTTATAGACAATTTATTCAGAACTTTGCGCAAATCGCACTGCCCCTGACTGACCTATTAAAGACAAAAGGCAAGGGAGCAAACGCGAAAGCCCCATCACCAAGCACGAAACTAGTGTGGACGCAGGAATGCCAGGCTGCGTTTGATAGCCTAAAGGAAATGTTCACAAGAGAACCCATACTCAAGCACCCAGAAGCTGACAAACCATTTGTGATACACACAGATGCATCAATTAGCGCAGTGGGGGCCATACTCTTGCAGGCAGATGACACGGGGAAACTAAGACCATGCGCTTACATTTCCCGAAAATTTAACCTGACGGAGAAAAGATGGCATATTTGGGAAAAAGAAGCTTTTGCTGTCAAACATGCCCTAAGCACGTGGCGACATCTCTTAGAAGGCACAGCAGAGCCGTTCCAAGTGTGGACGGACCATAAAAATTTGGAAGCTCTAAAATCACCCAGGAAGTTGAACCCTAAGCACCTCAGGTGGGCAGAATTCTTTAGCAGATTCAACTTCACGTTGAAGTATTTTCCTGGGGGAAAAAACTACTTGGCAGACGCATTATCACGCTTGCCGCAACATGAGAGCAAAATGGAGGAGGTCATTGAATCCCTCATCCCCTCCCAACCAGTAGAGGCACAGAGCTCAGCAATAGCAGAAGGGAGGGGGGAAGGCAACATGGCAATCACCCGCAGCAGCGCAAAGCGCGCGGCTGAAAGCGACCCGTGGACAGCCGAACTGCGGGCGGCAACAGTAACGGACACCTGGTGGGGGGAGAACAAACAGAGCCTAGTGGAGAAGGATGGAGTGGGGTGGAAGGACAACAAAGCCTATGTCCCTGGGGCCTTAAGGCAAAAGGTCTTGACCATGCATCATGATCACAAAACGGCAGGGCATTTCGGCTTCGTAAAAACACTACACTTAATCCGACGCAAATTCTGGTGGCCATCTTTGCGCACTGACGTCAAAGACTATGTGCGCTCATGCCCAGTGTGTGCAATGGCCAAAAGGAAAATAGGGAAACCCACAGGGAAGCTGCAGGAAGTAGCAAACCCCTCACAACCATGGAAGCAGATCGCTATGGACTTCATAGTAGACTTGCCGGTGAGTAAAAAGAACACGGCAATTTGGGTAGTCACTGATTTATTCTCCAAGCAGGCACACTTCATTGCATGCAAAGGAATACCGAATGCCCAAAAACTAGCTAGACTGTTTATACAACACATCTATAGAGCCCACGGAACGCCGGAACGCATAATCAGCGATCGCGGCAGCACGTTTACTTCCAACTTTTCGCGGGCTTTTTTGAAGTTAATTGGAGCGGCACAGGGGCTCAGTAGCGCGTTCCATCCTTTCACGGATGGTGCAAGTGAACGTCTGAATGCTACACTGGAGCAGTACCTTAGATGTTACACTAACTTCCAACAGAACGATTGGGCGGAACTGTTGCCGTTCGCAGAGGTTGCTTATAATAACGCGGTACACCAAAGCACGGGGTTTTCGCCATTCAAAGTCGCTACAGGGCAGGACTTTATAACTATCCCCGAATTGGCCATGTCACACAACACAGAACTGCCACAACCTCTAAAAGCGGACGAATGGATTGGAAAACTAAGCAGCAATTGGCCAGTCATGGTGCAAACATTGCAGGAAGCCAAAGCTAGTTACAAAAAATATGCTGATCGCAAGAGGGGGGAAGAATGGGAATTAAGAGTAGGAGACAAGGTGTACTTGTCAACGAAGAATCTGCGGGCAACACAACCATCACGGAAATTGGCACCAAAATTCATAGGTCCATTCCCAATCATTGAGGTCATCAATCCAGTAGCGGCAAAATTACAATTGCCAAAAGCGCTAAGAAAGGTGCATCCTGTGTTCCACATCAGTTTGTTGAAACAATACCACAGCTCACAACACTGGCACCCTGAACCAGTGGAACCCCCCCCCCCTTGTTGGTGGAGGGCGAACCACATTTCGAGATTGATAGAATTCTGGATTCCAGAAGATATAAGGGGCAGTTACAGTACCTAGTGAAGTGGCAACACCTACCAATTGGAGACAAGGAATGGGTCAGTGCAAAACACACACGTGCTCCCAAACTCGTGAAAGCTTTTCACAGGGAATTCCCGGACAAACCGCATTGACGCAAACACTTGGACTAGGCAAGATACTAAAGTAATGTCTGCTCTCTCCTTACAGGAACGGTTTGAAAATGTTTAGTAATAAGGGGAGTACCGAAACTCGTACCACAGGAGGGGGGGGGGAGCATCATGGGCCGGGAGCATGTCAGAGATCGGCAGATCTCTGCCAAAGCGCTAGACGGATATGCGCACTCCGGGAAGCTGCAACTGACAGGACACTGACGCCGGTCGAGTAGACCAGTTCGCACATGGCTGATGACCGCGAATACACATCCTCGCCAACGGATGACGACGCGTCTCGGAAGACACGATTACACGTGTCTCCAAACAAAGAACCTTGGGGGGGAGGGAATGCTTAAATGTAACCACTGTATCTATTTCACCCATTCAAGTCTTTGTTCGCACTAGCTTCTGTATCCTGTAATAAAACTTCCTGCTTCTAAGAACTCATGCGTCTGTGAGTTACTCTAGAGCAAGGAGATTACAGATAGTGGATGGAGTGCCTTACAGAATGAATATTACACTTTTATTGTACCTTCCTGTAAGATTTTGGCAGGCTCCTCTATGAAAAATATAAGAATGCTCAATATATCCACCCTACAAATTTTAAGAGCCATTGCCTCTCCACAGGGAATTCTGGAAATCTAGTGAAAGGGAAGGCTTTCTTATAAAATTCTCAAAAAGCTACTATTCTCAGGGTTCTTTAGAGAAAATTTAATCTGGTAGGTAGTTAAACCAGCCTAAAACCCCAATGATGGCCTTGTATCTTTAGTATTCCTTGATATCACCTACTTTTTTCTGCATCTTATTGAGACCAGATTTGGTCAAGATTCTCCATGAAGAACTCTGGAGAAACTATTATGATAGATGAGTTTCTATACATAGAATTGGGATTCTGGAAAAATTGAAAGAGCCCTCTGAAATGCACAAAATTAGACTTGACTCTTAGCAAACACAACACTTAAACCCATACAAAGAACAAACAGGCCAATTGAGAGATGCAGTGTCATAGCCAAGCCCCCCCCCCAAAAAAAAAAAAAAGATAGAAGAATAGGAAAGTCTGAAATAGAGACAGTTTATGGCCCGAGATACTCAGTATGACATAGAGGCAAGGAAAGTACAAATTAATCAAGCATCCCATCCCATCAACCTGCATAGAAAACAAGCCAAACCTGGGTCCAATCCAGAGAGGATACTAAGAGTGAAGTGGATCCAGTGAGAATAAGGAACTGCAACTGCTTTGAAACTGGTGGAAATGGAGATTCCTGGTGGACAATCTCCCTGTGCCCTAAGCAGAGATTTAAGGGTTGACATCAATCAGAAATTGTTTGATAACACCCAGTAAGTCCCAACTTGGTAACAGGTTTAACAATGAACATATGAATTCAGGAATGCCAAGAGAATGGCTGTGAAACCCAGGTTTTCCTGCCCCAGGTATCCCCTCTCAATTCTTACTCCCACCTGTTATGCCCAACAACAGCCATCCTGCGGTCAAGGGTGGCCGCATAAATCATTTAAATACATAAATAAATCCCAGTTATTTACAACCCACCATGTCTCTTCCCAAAAAGGGAATGAGCCTTGAAAAAAGTGATGAAAAACTACCCCACTGCAAGCAGGAGATCACCTTCTCTAACCTGTGTTTTCTTTCCTTTTACAAAGAGGTTGCAATGCATGCACTGGTTTCTATAGCAACAGACTCCTCTCTCTCTCTCTCTCTCTCTCTCTCTTCCCCCCCCCCCTTAAAGAAACAGAACTTTGTTAAGAGTTGACGGTACTGACCAGCCTTTTTCACAAAAGGGTAAAATAAAAGATTGTCTTCCAAAGGTAAAATTTTAATAGATTACTATTCTCTGAGAACCGGAATAAAGATCTTGGCAATGCACACTTCTGAGAATACCAAAAGTGTATTTTTCCTTTTCCTACTTTGTTTTAATCTTTCAGCACAATCAAGACATGTCTCTGCAAGTAGTTCTTTGCCCAGTTCTCAAAAGACCTGATTCAGTAACAATAAAATGGGAAAGAATAGCAGCTTGGATGCAAAGAAAAAACCTGGCTGACATTGCTTTATGTATGAAGCAAAATGCAAATAAAACCAAATAATGTTTTTTTAGAAAACCTATTTATAAATAAGCTCAAAGTTACTAAAGGGCAGGCAGGTGAGTAAGACACATTTATGAAATAGAGTGGGCATGGATGCAGCTATTGTGCTATTTATAGACTGGGTTCACAAATTATGGCAAACCATGGTTTGTTTAACTATGGTTTACTAAATAAGCTACTATTGGCTAAATTCACACTTCGCATTAACCCAAAGCCAAACAAACCACATAATGCTTAGCATGAGATGTGGCACTTAATATTAATATTTAGTATTTTTATTTGGTAATAAGTGCAACACAACACTTAATGTTTAGAGATGCTACCCCAGCCATATTCTCTCTCTTCTCATCTGATTCCAGAGAATTGTTACTAACCATCAGCACTTGGAGGCCTGATTATACTGTTATGATTTATTTTAATAATGATTTTTTGAATAAATTAGGATCTATCTATCTATCTATCTATCTATCTATCTATCTATCTATCTATCTAAAGTAAAATGTCTGCATTCATACGGTATGCTACAAACTACAGTATTTTTTTAAAACAATATGTGAACCCACCTTAAAGTTAAAATTACAACTTTTTAAAATTACAACTTTTTAAAAGTTAAATTTAAACTTTTTTGTAATTTTTTGTAATTTTGTGTATAGGCAAATGGAAGAGACAGCAGCTGGAAGGTGCAAAGCATCATAAAAATCAGGGACACTGATTATCCCAGAAGAAGTAGTAACTTCTGGTAGGATTTGTAGAATCAAAAACATGACTACTTCACAAGTCTTACCTATTTTGTCCATTGAATGTGAACTTTCAGGAGCAATTACTTTGGGAAACAGTGCCTGTTATTGTGATGAAGTAGGTCATTAGATTATTTCTAAAACATTTCAGCTGCACCTGTTCTGGTCTGAAATGTGTGTAGGAAGTAAAACTGCAGGAACCAAGTACAGTTTAACAAAGCAGCGTTAAACCTATTTATGGCCATTCAATCACTTACTGCACTCTTACAGGTACACCATATACTGTATATTTTTAAGATGCTGTATTATTATAATATATATTATATACAACTTAAAGGCTAACATTTCAAATGTATCTGCTCATGAAATCCTTAATTGTTTAATGACTTCTGTGGATTCCGTTTAAATACTCAAACTGTATTCATGATAGCCATATCATGTTGCCATAGTAATGGACGGACTACCCATAGGGAAACCCCCCACAGTAGATATTATTGCAATAATAAAAAAGGAACAAAATATTATAGAAATTTGGATGTGAGTTAGAAATTAAGGCCATTTTTGCTGGGAGGCATCTTCGGAGTAGAAGCATCAAAGCTTTGGGGAAAAAGTATCATTAGTGAACCCTGATTTTTATTTTTATATATATATTTTAAAAATCCCTTCTCACCCCTATAGGTGGTATGTGTCTTCCTCAACCTCGGGTCTTCTACCAGAGGCCTGGGAGTTTGAGGGTTCTGTGCAGGATCTTAGCTGTTCCTAGCACTGCACTCTTCTGGACAGAGAGCTCTGATGTTGCTCCTGGGGTCTGTTGGAGCCACTCTCCCAGCTTAGGAGTCACAGCCCGGAGTGCTCCCACCACCACTGGGACCACTTTGGCCTTCACTTTCCACATCCTCTCCAGTTGCTCCTTCAGGCCCTGGTGTGTGTGTGTGTGTGTGTGTGTGTGTGTGTGTGTGTGTAAGCTTCACTTACATTCTCTGCATTGTTCCTAGGATATCCGGGAAAATGAGCACACCGACAAGACCCCTCCCTGACAGGGGAGCTGCAAACAAGTATCTCTGAATCGATTCAAGGAAGCAACTGCACCAGAAAAATAAGCCAAGACATTCAATTGCCCTTTAAAAATAAATAAACAAATAAAAGTGTATGCTTTGCTCACTGTTCTGGGAAAAAAAAAAAAGAGTTTCAGTTATCAGCCTGGGTGTTGCTACACCATCTGGTGGCCAAGGCTAGAAAGACATTTGAAGGGACACCTGCAGCTGGTGGCTGCCGCAGTACAGCATGTCCTGCAGAAATTCTTGAAGATGTCTTTGGTTTGGACAAGGGACAAAAATAGGAGTTACATGAAAATGAGCTCAATTACGCTCCCTAGGAAGGAACCCCTCAAGAGCATGAAATAAAGGTAGTTTAAATTTGCTCAGGCTTTGCCTAAAAGGGAAAATCATCCTTGTTGTCCACCCTCCTCTCAGCTGTTTCTCTGGTAATTGGGAAGGAATCCCTAACATCTGGCTAGGCTTGGGGACACTCTAGTGGGACTGAGGATGGCAAAAATGACAAAATGAGATATTAAGAAGAGAAGAGGAAGAAAGGTAGAAGTGCGAGGGGTCTGCAGGGAGGGCATCAAAAAAGTGAAGCTGGTGGCTGCAACCATGTGATTGAAGCCCCACCCCTTTCTTTACGGGTATCACATGCATGATGTATGCAAAAAAGGGGCAGAATTTCAAGCAGCCACCAGCTTGACTTTTTTGCCCTCCCCTCAGGAGAAAAACAAAACTGAGTTAAAAGACTGAAGAACAGAAACTGGGATTACATCTGCAAAACTCAACGGACTCCTATTTTTAATGTGTTTTTTTAGGAGGCTAGTGCAGGCTGAACTCCCATGTTTGCCATAAAGGAGGGGAAGCCCAGTCATCTGCAACATGCTTGGAAATGCAAGTTTTGGACATTTTAGCAGGCTAGTAAAAAGGGGAAAAAAACACTTCCTGTTAAGGGTACAGTACTGGTGGAGGAAGAATGGAGGGGAGATCCACCGGCTTGCTACTAAATTCTGTACTAGCCAGAAAACTTCTTCCTTTGTGGCCAGCAAGGAAACCTAGCCCAGAGGGGAGGCAGCCACTCACCACCATGGAATTTGTTCTCCTTTAACTCTGCTGAGTTTCTTGATAAATACAAAGGATGAAGATAAAGAACAGAGAGGAAGAAGAAGATATTAAGGAACCCTACTGGGTTTGGTTTAGGAGGAGGAGGAATACATTATTAACAGAAATATGCATAGTAATCTTGAAAAGAATTGAAGAAAAAAAGGCTGTGGGTATCAGTCACTCAGAAATTAACGCCCAAGCTAATGCAGCAAACATCACACAACTCCTCTTTGCTTCTGGCACTTTGTGGACCTTATAGCACAGTTCTCCCTGCAGCCTCTCCATTATATAGAAGCAGGATATTTTTGCACCAGATCATGGCTAGAATATTTTTCATGCAAACTCTAAATTATTTAAAAATGAATTCAAACCACAGTTCCCTCTTTTGCAACAATAGGATACTCAATGGCTCACTATAGTAATTCATATGGATTGAAAATACTATATAGTATACTATATATTGCCTAAGGGGCATGGTGGCTCAGCGGGTAATACGCCAGGCTTGTCGATCGCAAGTTCGGAGGTTTGAATCCCTAGCCCCGCATGACGGAGTGAGCTCCTGCACTCGCCCCAGCTCTTGCCAACCTAGCAATTCGAAAGCATGCAAATGCAAGTAGATGAATAGGAACCACTTCGGTGGGTAGGTAACAGCGTTCCGCTCACGTTATGCCGGCCACATGACCGCGGAAGCATCTTCGGACAACGCTGGCTCTTCGGCTAACAAACGGAGATGAGCACTGGCCCCTAGAGTCGGACACGACTGCACAAATGTGCGGGGGGAACCTTTACCTTTTTATACTATATATTATTAATGCAAACTGAAATAAAGCTCAAACGGTTCCCATCATTACAAAAGCAGAAGCTTGACATTTATGTGTGCACGTGACAAAGTTAAATGTGAATTTCAGCATTTGGAGATAAAGGAGTATGCAGCAACCTAGGAAAAATAATCAGACTAGAAGTCTAAACACATTTATTTTGGAAATAAATCCAAATTGGACAGCCTTATTTCTAAATATGCATGTGGCTGGGAAAAATTACTACAATACAAACCATACCTTTAGAGGTGTTTGGCATACTGTAATGAATGTGTAAATTTAATCTTTCATTCCACAATTACTTTTCTCTTGGCTTCCCTTAAATATTCATACTACTCCTTTCCACCAGGTAGGATTCACAATGCAGCTACTAATAGACACGACTGCACAAATGTGCGGGGGAAACCTTTACCTTTACCTATGTGTGCTGTAATTGAACAATATTTCTCAAGACTCTAAGGAGGTGACAATAAATATGCATTCATTTTAAAGGGTTTTTAAAAATGAACTCCTTCGGGGCGCGATGGCTCAGCGGGTAAGACGCCAGGCTTGTCGATCAAAAGATTGCAAGTTCGAAGGTTCGAATCCCTAGTCCCGCGTGACGGAGTGAGCTCCCGCACTCACCCCAGCTCTTGCCAACCTAGCAATTCGAAAGCATGCAAGTGCAAGTAGATGAATAGGTACCACTTCGGTGGGTAGGTAACAGCGTTCTGCGTGCGTCATGCCGGCCACATGACCGTGGAAGCGTCTTCGGACAACGCTGGCTCTTCGGCTAACAAACGGAGATGAGCACCGGCCCGTCATTCAAAGGAAAGAATAACAATAGCTTTACTGTGGTGTTCCGGCTCCTTTACCGTTTAGCATAAGCGCATTTCCCTCTCTTCCAGGGATCTCCTTGGGTGGTGGGGAAAACCTTTACCTTTACCTTTAAGCAGCACAAGACCTCACATGTCAGGTGCTTGGAATATTTATCAGTTGCCATTGTTCACACACGGACTTCAAAACTGAAATACCCCAGCACAGGGAGAATACACTGGCATGCTTGTCTGAGGGCTAAGAAAATGAGAGTTCCCTGAATGAGATGAAACCACTTAATTTTGCCTCTTACAAAAGTTTAAGACTGAATTCAGCAGGGCTTATTTCTAAGGAAATATCAAGTGTAATTTAGTGAATTCGTGTAATGAATTGGTCCTATAGACACCTGTTATAACCCAAATTCCGAATTGCTGAACTGACTGCCTTTTTATAAAGACACTCAAAATACGCGCTTTCTAGATAGGTAGCTGCGTCTCAGGACCTCGAGGGTAGAAAGCCTGATAGCCTTTAGAGAAGTTCAGGCCTTCAATTCCTATCAGTCCAGCCAGGAGTGGCAAGGGCTCATGGGACTCTAAGACATCTGACAAATGTTTGCCTAGATCTGCTGCTGGCGCACTAAAGCCTACATCTCTCATCCGCCGCTAACCTTTCGTGGATCTCAGTCCACAGCAAGGCAGCTTCAAGCTAACAAAGGCGCGAACGAGTCTCCACGCTTGATCGTGGACTATGCTGGTGACAACCTGTGGGGCAGCGTTGAGTGTGGATCCCCGCAAACGCGACGCCTGGCGGTCGCGAAAGGAAGCAGCGACTACGCGCTTCGGCTGCGAAATACAATAGTCGGCGTTCCAAGGGGGCGGGTTCCGAATGTGCTGTGCGGGAGCTGGGAGGGCTCCTTTGAAGCCAGCGGGGCGGGTTGGAGGCTTGTCGCGCCCCCTCCGCAGAGCATGGTTTCGCTAGGTTGGTTGCTGTGGATTTGGGCTCTGACAACCGCTCTCGCCGCTTCGGGTCGCCGGGCCTTGAGTTACGCCTTTTACCGCTGCGGGAACGGGCAGCATTTGCTCCAGATGCCCATGGCGTTGGCGGGTCCCCTGCTGTTCCGCATTGGGTAAGTCGAGGGACCGGAGGGGAAGGGGCACTCTTTATCGTAGTGGCTGTTACAAGAACGTGCTCTGGGGCTGGCACATTCTTGGGCTGATGGGATGCAGTCCCTTATCTGCTGCAAGTGGAAAGGTCTTGACGGGATGAATAGTGAGAGATCGGGGGGGCCGGGGGACTAGGGCTATTACAGTAGATCTGAGCTGCAAAAATCAGAGCGGCCGCTAGATGGCAGCCAAGAGTTTTCTGCGGATTTTTGCAGCCTAGCTAGAGTACTCGGGATGTGCGTGTCGAAGGACGGGGCAATTTTCTCCGTTTCTTTCGGGGCGCAAAGCGATACTTGAAGTCGTAGTTCCAGGGCTCTATGCTTTGGGCTGAGAGGGTGTCTGCTTCGATCCGAAAGGATGTATTTGCTTCAGTCGGATTTTGTTGAATTGAGGAGGACAGTCTGTTCAGTTGCGGGGTAAAGAGTTTATGTGCGCCTGCGCGGGGGGATTAACTGGCTTTTGCAACGCGAACATGAGGGAGGAATTCGGCAGCTCTGTTAGTGGGCGAAAGGAATTATAGGTTAATGAGGATAAGGCTGCTTGCAGGGTTCAGGGAGAGCGGGCCGGGTTGCATTGGCGGAATTGGAACAGCAACATCGTCCGGGGGCGTCGCAGCACCCAGAAGGAGCCCTGTGGAGACGAGGCCGGCCGCGTCGCTTTGCAGCGCAAATATTAGATTAGAAGCCGGTTTAAGAAGCTGCCGGCGTTTGCTTTGCAGCCAGGAAAAGCGCACTGGTAGGCGTGGGTACTTCTGGGAGCAAGCTAGTGTGGGACTGGATTGGTTGGGAATGATGGATGCCTGCGCATCGAAGGAACATCGGGAACCCAGCCTGCGCGCCTAGTCAGCGGCCTTGCGCAGGTAGCTCACTCTCGGGGGAACGGAGAGGTTCGTGGCGCGGTGCCATAGAACACAACTGATGTCTGTCCCCCTCCTCCCAAATCGAAAGTTAAAAGGGACGAGGTTCTGCTGTGAGCGACTTTTGAGGGATCCTTTCGCCTACGGCGGTTGCATTTTGGTGCCCTTTCCTGAAAGCGCTGGAACATGACGAGCAGGTTCTCTGGAAATGCCTGTCATTCAAAGGAAAGAATAACAATAGCTTTACTGTGGTGTTCCGGCTCCTTTACCGTTTAGCATAAGCGCATTTCCCTCTCTTCCAGGGATCTCCTTGGGTGGTGGGGAGCAGCAGGGGCCGACCACATGCTTTGTATAAAAAAAAAATGCCTGGGCCAACCCTTGGTACTTTCAGCTGGAGCTGGGAAAACCCGCTGCTTAAAAGTCCCAGATAACCGTTCTGTTAATCATACAGGTAATCATGGTTCAGCAGTGCCCTGAATATCTAAAACGGGGTATGCTCCATTTCTCAATCGCTCAGCTCCGAATTCCGATCCTTGTATTCATTGTGCGAAAATGAATACAAAATAAAATGAAAATTAATTGGGGGGGGAAGTAAGACAGTAGACATTTTAATGCTGAATTTAGAGCTGTGTGGAATACAACAGAGTTACAATTTGGGGGGGGGGAGGAGATGGTGAGAAAATAGCACAAACTCTCAAGATAGGGCTGATACTCCAAGGGAAGGCTGGGGAGGCAGGAGGCTTGCTTGCATAAAGCAAAAAGGGCACAGCCTGGGAAGGATGAACAGCCTTGCAAAAATGTGCTGCATAGGATGCACTTTGCCCTGTGATGTAGAGAAAAGCGGCATTATATTTTCTAATAATAGTTCTTCAAAATCCCCCCCCCCCCGTCTTTTATGATAAAAAGGCTGTTGCCTGGAGTAGACGGTGGCAGATGAGGCCTTAGAACTACGCACTTTCCAGTAGGTGAAATAATGGGCACATGAGCCATCAGGAACCTGAAATACCATCCTGAACTCCCCTAACTCCTAAAGCTTTCTTCACCCACCCGCTACTGAAGGCAAGACAGTCAGGAAGGGGGATGGTTGGAGGTTCCTGACTCACCGAAAAGGAACGGGGCTTTCGCTTTTAAGCAAAATGGTTAAAAGGAGAGTGCCAGGCCCTGGCTGGGACCAGAGGGGAGCAGGGCGGAGGAAGTCGGAAATTGTCTTTGGAAAGAAGCTTAATTCCTGACTCGGAATTCTCTCTTCCCCTAGCTTCTCCAACATAGGCAAGTGCATTTACAATATCGTTTTTTGAGAATCGGCGAAGGAAAAACCTCCCAAACTGTTTCTGGTTATTTTTCCTTTTCCCTCAAAAGTCCCCACTCTGAGATTGGATGCAAATCTCACAGAAGCATCCCTTTCCTGTATTCTAATTATTCAGTGAAATTTATGTTATGTGTAGTTTGCTTATATGTTATATGTTCTTCTTTCCTGAAATGTGAAATGTGGGTAGTATGAATGAATGAATGAAGGTTTCCAGATAGCATTTTATCCATGTAAAGGTCAAGTCGCCCTTGAATCGATCTTGACTCCTAGTGACTTTGGCAATAAGATGGAATTGTTTGCCACTGCTTCCAGATGTTTTTTTTACTTCCTACAGCCCTGGGATCTCCTAATGGTCTCCCATCCAAGTATTAATTAGATCCAAGCCTGCTTAGTTTTTTCAATATTAGTCTAAGCAAGGGGCTTCCACGAACCTGGCATTCCATCTAGGTATTGATCAACTTCACTGAGATGGCTGAATGGTTGGTTCCAGCCTTAAGGTTATCGTTTCAGCAATATCATCTCTTCAGTCTTAGGCTTTGGGGTTTACTTCCTTTTTCCTCTTGCCATACTGGTACAGGTTGTAAAGTTGTGACTTCAGAAAAGCTCAGATGAAAAATGATGAAAAGGCTGAAAATATAAATATTACAAATCTACGTAGGAAGTATTGCCAGGGGGTCTAATGAGCTGATTCCCTGCCTTTCCCCAAAGACATCTTGGTTTGGTTTTGATTGCTGAACAGCAAAGTCAGATCTCCATGCTGATCTTCTCCAAATTACCAATATATGAATCCATGTTTACTTTCTGCTTTTTTTGGCTTATGGCACAAAGAATTCAAGGCGTATATCTGTACTAAAGCAGGTGGTTTCAAACTTTAAAATAGTTCTTTGCAGGCTTGTGGTGGTGGTGGGGGGGTAATTTCAGATGAGGAATCTGACTTTGGCTTAATCAAGGTTTAATCTTAATTTAGTTAAATCTCCATCCTTAGTCCTCTGGTTTAATGAAAAGGGAGATGGCAGATGTTCTTTGGAGTGGCAGGATAGGCGGTGTGTGCATGTGTCTTAAATGAGAACCCGTGGAGCAGGGAGTGAGGTTCAAATAACTTTTCCAACATTCAAGGGATGCAGGTGAGTTATACCTGCTTATTGCTCATCCATTCAGCACACATGATGAGAAATTATCAGGGCTCAGGACCAATGTATTTTAGGCATCTTTTTAAAGAACTACCTTTTTAAGTTGACCGTGAACTTCCCCATACCATTTTTTTTAAATACACAATTTGTAATTCAATTTGCTTATTTATTTATTACAGGGATCTGTATGCTGCCCATTCCTTCAATTCTCAGCAGTGTGAGAATCATAAAAGCCAAAAACAGATATGACTACAAGAAAACAGATAAAACTACATAATCAAACAACCATAAACCATTGCTGCCCCACATACTCCTACCATCTAATGCAGTGTTTCTCAACCTCAACAATTTTAAGACGTGTGGACTTCAACTCTCAAAATTCCCCAGCCAGCATGCTGGGAGTTGAAGTCCACGCGTCTTAAAGTTGCTGAGGTTGAGAAACACTGATCTAATGGATTCTTCTCACCAAAGGCCTTGCGGAAGAGTACAGTTTTAACTGCTTTCCTGAATGTTGGGGTCATCTTGCCCTTGGGGGTTAAGCTATTTCAGAGTGAGTTACTCTGCATTAATTATGCAGATTAATTGCATAATTCCAAATTAGTTGCAGTACCCTCTTTGTTTAATGAGAAGTGGTATTACAATAATTTAAATTGATTTCACATACATCTTGGCCCTTAAAGGTTACAGTCACGTCAAGTCACTACTAGTATTTCTTCTGCAAGATGATTTTCATAAACTAGCCACACTAAACTTGACATATTGTTTATACAGTATATTATTCTACCAAGTGGGTTACTTGGTTGATAACTGACCAGTCACGGGTGGATTTTACTTGCAGGGTGAGATGCCTTTTTTAATATGTATACAATGAGAGTAAAGGTAAAGGTTCCCCCCGCACATTTGCGCAGTCGTGTCCGACTCTAGGGGCCAGTGCTCATCGCCGTTTGTTAGCCGAAGAGCCAGCGTTGTCCGAAGACGCTTCCACGGTCATGTGGCCGGCATGACGCGCGTGGAACGCAGTTACCTACCCACTGAAGTGGTACCTATTAATCTACTTGCATTTGCATGCTTTCGAATTGCTAGGTTGGCAAGAGCTGGAGCTAGTGCGGGAGCTCACTCCGTCACACGGGGCTAGGGATTCAAACCTCCGAACTTGCGATCTTCTGATCGACAAGCCTGGTGTCTTACCCGCTGAGCCACCACGCCCCTTTTATACAATGAGAAGGGAAGAGGAAAAGAAGAAAGCAAACTAAACTAAATGCAGTTTAGGAAGCTGTCACATCCGCATTAGTTTGTTGCCTACCTATATTATATTATAGATCATTGTCGGAAGCAGAGTGGAGATGGGCTTAGCCAGCCAGTGTCTGAGGTAGAATTATCTCTGTGCCAGTTATATGTTCATCTGGGGAGGTACCTGCCTTGTGTTTGAGTGCATAAAAATTCCTGCATGGGTGTGTCCTTCCTAGAGCTGGTCATCTGGTTAGTTGGACTTTGTCTATTGACTGGTCAGTCTGGTGGTTGCTTATCTGACCATTACCTTGGATGCAGATAGTGAAGGCTTTGCTTTTGTCCTGTTTTTTGTTTCTACAGGCTGGCACCAAAAACACAGCTTAAAAGCAGCCTCCGCCCTTGGCATAATGAACAAACCAGCTGGTTGTTGAAGTGTTGGCTTTTCCTAGGCTTACAAGGCAGTTTGCCATCCACTCCTGGCTCTGTCACTTTAAGAGAACAGATTTCTCTTCTGGTTCAGCTTGTACGTTTGAACAATTGCGTCTTGTGCTTAGAATAAAAGTTCAACTTTTTGCATCCTCTTGATGTTGGCTGTCTGCAGCTTGCATGGAGTCTGATTGTATTACCCTTTGATTGCATTGCAATGTATTGCTGCCATCAAGGGTATTTTAGGATGATTAGTCCTAGCCAGTTGCTCTTCAGTAATGTTGTACTGCAACTCCCATCATCCCACATGCTGGCTATTCTCACTAGGGATGTTCAGAATAACTATTTAGCACTTCTCAAGTTCATCAGGTTGAGGAAAATTAGCTTAGGAGGCATTATTAGTCAAGGAATGTAATCCTGTACAAAGATCATCTCTATTTGAATCTTCACCATGATTTCATGTTTATTTTCTACCATGCCCTCTACCCTGATAATGGCATTTTTTCCATCAGCTGCTCAGCTCTTAGGGGCCGTTCAATGTAGAGATGGAGCCCTCATTTTTATAAATAAGTCACATTGTCATCTGAAAGAGTTTGTCCATAATCTTTTGAACTACATACTTAAATCCCCTTTGTTAAGTTAACATCGTTGTGATCCCCCTAATACCTTTATCTATAGAGGCGTGGTGGCTCAGCGGGTAAGACGCCAGGCTTGTAAGTTCGAATCCCTAGCCCCGTGTGGCGGAGTGAGCTCCCGCACTAGCCTCAGCTCTTGCCAACCTAGCAATTCGAAAGCATGCAAATGCAAGTAGATGAATAGGTACCACTTCGGTGGGTAGGTAACAGCGTTCCGCGTGCGTCATGCCGGCCACATGACCACGGAAACATCTTCGGACAGCGCTGGCTCTTCAGCTAAGAAACAGAGATGAACACCGGCCCCTAGAGTCGGACACGACTGCGCAAATGTGCGGGGGGAACCTTTACCTTTAATACCTTTATCAACATAATATTAAAAGTTCAGCAGTGCTTTCTGCTAGATTGAAGATTCCTGTCTATTCGAAGAAATGATGATGTTCATTTCAAGCAGAATACCCAGAGCCAGGGTTCATTTAATATTGCTAGATGTTCCTTACTTTCCTAACCAGCTTGAGGGGCCTAGGAATAAAAACTAAAAAGGATCTGCTGCAGAGTTCCTTGGGACAGGATTTGCATGATTGATTGGATGGCAGCACCAAATGGAATCTATGCTTCCCCCCCGCCCCCGAAAAATCTGTGGGGAAAGGGTAATGTCTTAATATAAGCTCTTTTTGTTGTTTAAAAAGTCTGCTTCCTTATGTAACACAGGATGATGCCATTCGGGAGTGTTGCAAGGATGGAGCATAACCTGCGCAAGATGTCCTCTGGAAGAACTTCCATATACCATCCCAGTTTTCTTCCTCCTGGTCTTTTTCTTTATTCCCATTGAGTGCCTGTGACCTTTTCCACATGCCTTACCTATTGTCTGAGCTCTTTATCCATTCTTTTCTTCCTCACCATTCCTACTCCCCCATGACATACACGTGGCCTCTATCCCATTGCCTATCTTGTTCACTTGGTTCCTTCTACAGCTTGTTATCCCCGGTGTGCAGTTGGTTTCTTCCTTCTTCTATCACATCTTTCCTGTAAATCAACCAACTGGTTCTTTAACAAATGAAGAGAAATCCCCGAGAAGAGGAAACTACAAGAAATGATAAGCCTTTGGGGGGTAAAAAAAGCAAAGTATTTGTTTTCACTTCTTCCCTGTTGTTCTCAGAAACAAAGGGTATGTTTGTATTCATCTATTAGTTTGGGAAAGTATAATTCACGTTGTTTGCTATGGAAAGCTTACTCTGATAACCTGATTGAACTGAAGTTTAGAACACACGTCTGCATGGTGATGGGACTGAATGGTATTTGCAATGCAAGTGTGTTATAATTCCAAGGCTGAATTGTGAAACCTTGGCCATAAATTTACTAGATGGCATGGGCAAGATGCTGTTCCTCAGTTTCGGTTTGCCCCATGTACAATATGGGGATCCTATACAGACTTGTTAAGACTATTGAGAGAATTTATACAGAGAGATTTCAAAATGATGACAATTCTATGGAACGAGTAGCCTGAAAGCTCAGAAAAACTAATGTATGGAAAACGGGTCTTTGGATGCCTTTTGACTATGATAACCAGGGGCAAAATTTGCATGTTTATTGCTACAATTGTGTCTTCTTTGGGGTTTCTAGGTGGCCCTTGGCTCCCCCTTCTTGGACCTGAGAATCCTGGTTAAACAAGCCCTGATAGAGCAGCCATTGCTGCCCAAGTGCAAGATTTTAGACCTTTTTCTTCAGGGTCTCTTATTTGAGCCATCTGGAGACATTTGGGCAAAATGACGTGATTTCACTCCTGCCAGGGAAGAACCTGATCTCTTGTACATGTGGCTGCCTGTCCCATCCTGAGTTTGTGTGGGCTTGCTGTCCCTGGACGTTTCGTTGCCAGCTTGATCTGAACTGAAGAGTGAAGGCTCAACAATGCATATGCTGCAGCTGATGACACAGGAAAACTGAGTTCTCAGATGCTGACTTGTTGGAGGAAGTTATTGTGGACACAGCTTAGAGGCTGCTCAGTCTTCCAGGAAATGGCTCTGGAGTGGGGCACCTAGGGAGAAAAGCTGGCTCATTTTCAAACTTTTATGAATGTAACATTTCACAAAGCTCCCTGGCTACCTTCCAAATAAGCAGCCACATTATTGTGTGTTGCAAGTCTCCAGATGTATTGGATTACAACCCATCATCCACACTGAGCAAGGGCTACTATGGGGCTTGTAGTCCAATGCATTTTAAGGAAATCAGTCTGGTGTGCTGCGCAGTATAATGCATGTAGCTTTGTCAGCTGTTGCTGGTACATGCAGTTCGTAGGATCTGTTTTTATTGGCATGGCAGAGCTGCTTTGTAGTGGGGTCTGGAATTTTACTTAAACAGGATCTGCCTCTATGTCAACAAGAGTCCACAGTTGGATTGATCCGTTTTCATTTCTCCTGTGTATTTCCAGCCTTATCTCACAGAGGTTCTCTGAGCTCATTTCTTTGCCCGATTCTTCTCCACTAGAACTTTGGCCATCTTTTGCAGCATCCACCACAAACGGCTACAGAAAATCTTGGCTTGATGCTGATTCAAGATTTTTCTCCAGAGGGTGATGGATTGATGAGGGGCCTTTAGGAATTAGACTTACAGATAGTCCTCAGTTAATGATGGCAATCGGGACTGGAATTTCCATTGCTAAGTGATGCGATTGTAAAGTACGACGTCACATGATCACACTGCTTAGCAACAGCACTTCTGGCTGCTGTCGTTAAGTAAATCCCACACCGTCATTAAGTGCAACATCATGTTGTTGCTATTAGCGACCTCCTGCCAGCTTCCCCATTGACTTTGCTTGTTGGAAGCCGGCAGTGAAAGTTGCAAATGGCGATCACGTAACCACAGGACACTGTAATATCGTAATTGCGAGCCAGTCACTGAGCACCCGGTTTGCGATCATGTGACCACAGGGACACTGTGACGGCCGCAACTACAAGGACTGGTCATAAGTACCACTGGTTCAGCACCGTAGTAAGTTTGAACAGTCGCTGAATGAGTGGTCATTAAGTGAGGACCACCTGTACAGTACATGTGAATCGATTGCCAAGAATCTGGGATTTCAAGGTGGTAATGTGTGAGGAACAATTGGGGGTTCACTCTCTGTCAATTCTGCAGAGGGGAACACTGCATTGAGGGAACTTTTTACCTGAAAGAGTTATGAAGGACTGAGCAAGGAACAAAATGTTTATCTTAGCTCAAAAGGATCTTGTGGAGAAAATATTACCATTGTCTGCTAATCAACCCACTATCACATCAGTTATGAATGTGCTGTGTGGTCTGGTGGTGCACATATCAGATGAGCATCTATTTTTGACATCTTCAAGAACCCTCCATACACATCTGGCATAGATTTTCAGTTCTTAAATGCTATTCGCATTTGTTGTTGAATCATGCTCATACCAGTCACAGGAGTGGAGCTTAAACAAAATACTATCAAGGCTGCAAGGTTATTTTCATTTCATAGACCAGCGGTCCCCAACCTTTTCGGCACCAGGGACCAGTCGTGGAAGAAAATTTTTCCACGGGCCGGGGGGGGGGGGGTTTGCAGGCGGGAGGCAATCGCATGCACCAGGGGGTGGGGTTTGCAGGCGAGAGCCCTGCGGCCCACTTCCTAACAGGCCGCGGCCCACAGGTTGGGGACCCCTGTCATAGACCATTCCTCCATCTTTAGAATGAATCTTAGGGAAAAAAGGGATGCATACCCACAATACTGAATTTCTCACTTTCCTGTAGTTTTGCTCAGGGAACTTGTAATTTAAACATTGTATGCTTGTTTCACTTCCTATACTAGTGAGATGAATCTCATCCACCCAAAGGGAAAAGTAAGGATAGCGAGCATAAGCCTACACTTTTGGGAATGTTTGCTCATCCCAAATAATGGCCTTGGATTCACATGATATTTGTGGTGAAATGTTAGCCATTTTAACACTTTTTTTGCGGGGGGGACTTTTTTCCAGAGAGTGCTTACAATGGTCCTGGGGGCTCTTTTTAATTCTCTCAAAATGACTTTCCAATCAATATGATGTATTCCTGGAGTACTGTAGTTAAATGCTCAAAGGGAGGGACAAATCCCTCAAGTCATTTAAGTGACAGCCAACATAAACTTCAACCATTTGTTACGTTTTCTGGGGCTCCTGGGGCTTGTATAAAATATAGAAAGGGTACCATGCTATCTATCTCTTTGGAATTTCTCTCTCTAAATTACGTTTGACCTTTGTCTTGGCTGTAGTTGGCCTGGAAAATTGCTTCTCTGGACTGCTGTGATTTGTTGATTTAGGTTTAGATGCTGCACAAGCTGCTTCCAGTTATTTTTGTCCAAGGGTCATCCCCACCAACTTTTTCCAATTCCACTTTCTTTTTTTCTTTTTTAAATCAGAAAAGCCTGTATTCAGAAGGCTCCCTTTTAGACCAGCTTTTAAACTAGCTGGGTAATAGCTTGCGAATGTATTTTTACTAGCACAATGTAAAAGGTTTATTACAAACCTTGGTCTTTTTAAATTAATAACTGTTTAGCCCTAATGATTGCAAAACTGCAGACAGTGCCTCAAAAACCTGCAGGCACCACAAAATAAACAAAGAAAAATAAGTTGTGTGTAGACTTGTATAATTTGAGTTTTCTGGCATCTTTGTGTAGTTTAACAGTTTGGGGGTGCATACCTGTTTGTTCTTTGAATATTGAGTTGAGGATAGATGATATTTTGGTCTTTCAATTACATGTAACTCTGATTTCAATTGTCTACTTTGCATAGTTCAGCAACTTTCCATGTTTCTTAGCAAAAGCCCCATCTGTCTTTTCAGTTATAGCTACATTCTAATTCATCTCCTAAGCCCCCTAGCAGATTGGTTAATCTCAAAAAGTGAAGCAGGGTCACACCTGGTTAATACTTGGATGGGAGACCATCAGTACATTCCAGGAAGTTGAAAAAAACATCCTGGAGAAGGCAGTGACAAACTATTTTCACAGTCGTGCCAAGAAAACTACATAGACTTGTCCTTGAAATCACCAGGAGTCAATCTCAACTTGAGGCTACTTTTTAAGGCAGCTAGGATCCATACTGATCAATTCCTGGAATCTGGACATAATGTACTTCCTTTTATGAGCTGGGTGTACAACATTGTCTATTTAGGACTCGGCATTCAAAGCTTGAATGTTGCTCATAAATGGAATAATTTAACTACACTTTCATTGATTTGTGAACATCTCATTAGAAATTAGAAGGAAAAAAGCAGGGCAAATTTCAGCAGAAAGGTGTAGTACCAGGTTCCCAGGTTTTGGTTGCAGCCTTTAATGCAGGGGTGGGCAACGTAAGGCCCGTGGGCTGTATAAGGCCCGCGGGGCTCCCGCCTAAGGTCTGCGGGGCTCCCGCCCACAAACCCCGCCCCTTCCACGCGATTGGCTCCCGCCCGCAAACCCCGCCCCCCAGTGCTTGTGATTGGCTCCCGCCCGCAAACTCCGGCCCCTGGTCCGTGGAAATCCCAGAAACCCCGCCCCCCGGTCTCCGGTTATAAATATCCAAATGGCCCTTGGCAGAAAAAAGGTTCCCCACCCCTGCTTTAATGAATAGATCCCAACTTATATATTTCCATCCCTGGTGAGATAAGTGATGCAGTGGCTACCCTTTCTCAGTGCCTGGAGGCTGTGGGGGTCTGGATGGGGAACAACAGGCTTCGACTGAACCCTGGTAAGACGGAGTGGCTGTGGATTGATGGCTCCCGTGGATCCAGGAAGTTGTCATCTCTAGTTCTGGATGGGGTTGCACTACCCCATTCAGACCAAGTGCGTAATTTGGGGGTTCTTCTGGACTCACGGCTCCTGCTCGAAGAGCAGGTGGTAGCCGTGGCCAGGAGGGCTTTTGCACAACTTCGTGTTGTGCGTCAGTTACGCCCTTTCCTGGATCGGGAAGCCCTCCGTACAGTCACTCATGCCCTGGTCATCTCCCATATAGACTATTGCAACGCGCTCTACATGGGGCTACCCTTGAAGAGTATCCGGAAGCTTCAATTGGTCCAGAATGCGGCTGCTCGCGCAGTTATTGGTGCGCCTAGATCAGCGCATGTGACACCTCTGTTGCGACAGCTGCACTGGGTGCCTGTGTGCTTCCGGGTCCAATTCAAGGTGTTGGTTATCACCTTTAAAGCCCTACATGGCATGGGGCCAGGTTACCTGAGGGACCGTCTCATCCCCATAACGTCGAACCGTCCCACTCGGTCATTCAGAGAGGGCATGCTACGGATCCCGTCCGTAAAGGAATGTCACCTGACGGGGTCTAGGAGGCGTGCCTTCTCGATAACGGCGCCCACCCTTTGGAATATGCTACCCCCGGAGGTGAGGCAGGCCTCATCGCTCCCAGCCTTCAGAAAGAACTTAAAGACCTGGTTCTGCCGCCTTGCGTGGGGGGAGGGGGGGAACAGTTCCTCTTGGGGATGGCTGGTGCCATAGGGCCCTTTTAAACATCCAAACATCATACCACCGCATCTTGGATTTTTATATTTAATTTTAATATATTAGAGTGTTTTATTGGGTTGTTTTAATTGTCGGATTTTAATTTTTGTGTTTTGTAAACCGCCCAGAGTTCCCTTGCGGGGAGATGGAGCGGTATATAAATTGAAACATAAATAAAATAAATAAATAAACTTTGTTGTAAAAGTCTAGTGGTGGCTGTTAATATTTCTCAATTTTGTTAAGTATCATCCTGAGGAATGTACCAAAGTCTTTGTTTGTGAACTTGTTCTGACTTGCCTTGCTGTTTGCCTCTCTTGTTCCTCAGGTATAATCTCTATGCCCACACCCGGCTGGGCTACCTGTTATACAAGCGGCAGGTAAAGAAGGCACGGCAGCGTTATCCCCAGGGACACTCAGTTCCCCAGTCTGTGGAGTTCAATGGTGAGAGTTTGGGTTTTTCATTGCCTTTTGGATAGATGTACACACTCCATTGTTTTGAGGCAAATTGTTTGATTAAACTTCTGGACAGTGAATTTTCAGAAGCAGTAACTGCTGGATTCTGGAGAGTGAAGAAACCCCTTCATGGAATCTAACTTCTTGAGATGCCCCAGAATGAATGAATGAATGAATGAATGAATGAATGAATGAATGAATGAATGAATGAATCAAATTAGGTCTAAATGATTGGGATTCAAATTAATTGCGCCTCCCTCAAACTTCTGAATTTGGCAAACAATTTGTACCGAAAAGGCTTTTTAGACATGTGCAGAATTCTAGAACTGGCTTTGTCAGAGCCCTCGGGAAGGACCCAGACCAGTTTCAAGGTTTAATCTTTGAGATCAGCTGAGATTTTATTTATTTATTTATTATTTAAATTTATCCCTGCCCATCTCCCCGAATAGGGGACAGCAAGTTTGATGGAAGATACAGGAAGATCACTGTACTTGAACTTCTACGCCCCAGCCCCAACCCTGAGCTGATTGAAATTACTGAGTATCTTTCTCTATTGCTCATTAGATAGTGATATTCAAAGAACTCACATCTCCCCAATGCTTAGAAGGCTGCTGGCCTGCATAGGTCAATTTTATGTACTTTCCCTCCTGTTGATTGTAACTCTTTTGTCACATACAAGGTTGTTAAATTTTCTATTGCAGCTTGTAAAATTCCTTGGAAGTGACTGCTAGTAAGAGTTAATTAGAATGGGCAGAACCCTGCACTGTTGTATTATTTAGCATGTTTAGTTATTTTTATCCCGTAGATTTTAAGTATATAATATTTATATTTGTTTTATTTTTATTTCCTTTCTCATTATAGAATAATATTGTATTACATCACATTACTTTTACAATAATATATAGTCATTATCTTATATATTGAGAGCCAGTTTGGTGTAGTGGTTAAGGCACCAGGCTAGAAACCAGGAGACAAGTGAGTTCTAGTCCCGCCTTGGGCACGAAGCCAGCTGGGTGACCTTGGGCCAGTCACTCACTCAGCCCTAGGAAGCAGGCAAGGGCAAACCACTTCTGAAAAACCTTGCAAAAAACCCTGCAGGGACTTGTCCAGGCAGTCGCCGAGAATTGGACATGATTGAACAGATTAAAAAAAATATATTACATATTAATATTAATCTTATATACAGCTTTATCCTTAATTTTATAACTCAATTTGTTGTCTTTTGTAGATTTCAGTCTTTAATCTTTTAGCAGTTTAATTATCTGTTAGACTAGACTTGTTTCTTATGGGATGTTGCTTTTTCAGAAGGTTTTTCAGAAGTGGTTTGCCCTTGCCTGCTTCCCAGGGCTGAGAGAGAGTGGCTGGCCCAAGGTCACCCAGCCGGCTTTCATGCCTAAGGCAGGACTAGAACACACAGTCTCCCGGTTTCTAGCCTGATGCCTTCACCACTATACCAAAATGGCTCTCCCTTTTTGTTTACTTATGCTTTAAGTTTCTTTTATGGTCTTAAGTTAGGGTACCACACTAATTTTACTGGAGTACTGTAAAGTTATTTTCGTTTCTTCCTGTTGTAATGTCACCATTACCTTTTAAAATAATTCTCTTTTAAACAATTATTCAAGTTGGCCAACAAAAATCTCATAGGGAACTAAAAATACAGTTGCAAATAGTAATATACATATTGCAGCTTCAGTGGAGGGTTTTCTGTGCTCATTTTCCTGCTTTCCTCCTCCTTTGCTTTCTGTCTGTTTTCCCAGGTTTGAAGATCCTTCCCATCCCTGTCCTGTCTGATAACTACAGCTATCTTGTTGTTGACACGGGCTCCAACAGTGCTGTGGCTGTGGACCCTTCTGACCCTTTGGCTGTACAGGTGAGAAACCGGATGTGATACCTCCCTTCCTTCTGGCAGAGATGGGAAGATTTCCGGGCCACGGGTCTACCTTGTTTTTCTTAACCAGGGATATGGAGCCTGTGAGCTCTCTAGATGTTGCTAACTTACCCCCACTACTTCCCTCAAAATTGGCCCTGTTGTATACTGTTACAGGGCATTGGTTTTTCGGCAATACCTAGAGGTCTTCCTGTTCCCCACTCCTGTTCTGATTCTTAGGAGCAATCACATTTTTGGTAGTATTTTTGGTATTACTGTTGTCCAGCAGTTGGGAATCAGACCTTTGCAGATCTATTGCAAATCACCCAGGAATCTGCCAGTACATCTTGTTCTACTTTTTGCCTCTCCTGCTTTATAAACTGGTTCAAATATGGCTGGTTGTGTGAAAATATCTGTTTGAAAACCAGAAGGGGAAATTGCCATTCCCACCAATGCTTTTAAATAGTCTCAAGCTGGCCTGTTGAGAAGAAGGATTTGGTAATCAGCTTGTCTGATCTCTTGTATTTATGCAAGAATGTTTAATATCCAGGCAAGTTTGCCAGATTAGCTCATACAATCAAGGAATTGTCTGTGTTGGCTGTGGCTTCTGGAGTTTTTATCAAAACCAGCTGGAGGATGACGGGTTGCCATGACTTGCTGTAAATTCATAGAGATGTTAATGAAGCATGAATTGTAGAAACGGAGTATGAAAGAGCAAACTGCTTTTGCTGATTTAACAGGTACAGGTAGTCCTTGTTTAGCAACCACAATTGGGACCACAGCTCTGTTGTTAAGCGAAGCCGTTGCTAAGTGGGAAATTACGTGACCACAACTGTGCTTTCTTTTCCCCACTCCCCTGCCCTTTGGAACGCTCACTCCAGTGCTGGGATAATTAGCAAGAAAGGAATTAATGTTTGTATTTACATTCATTGGAGAGGAAGGGATTACAAGAGAGTAAGCAGGCACACAATGGGGAATACACATCGGAAGTAATGTGGTGGTGCTGGCAGCCCTGACCATGCTATGCAAATAGCCTGGTATATTCCCCAGAGCAAGTGAGGGGGCGGGAAAGAGAAAAAAAGTGATATCTAGGCAATTTCTCCTGTGCCAGACCTGTTTTTCTCTCCCCCTCCCCAAAGAGTGGAGATATTGGAGAGGAAGGGATTACAAGGTTAAAGGGGCGTGGTGGCTCAGCGGTTAAGAGGCCAGGCTTTGCAAGTTTGGAGGTTCGAATCCCTAGCCCTGCGTGATAGAGTGAGCTCCTGCACTCGCCCCAGCTCTTGCCAACCTAGCAATTTGAAAGCATGCAAATGCAAGTAGATTAGTACGTACCACTTCATTGGGTAGGTAACAGCGTTCCGTGTGCATCATGCCGGCCACATGACCGTGGAAGCGTCTTCGGACAACGCTGGCTCTTCGGCTAACAAACGGAGATGAGCACCGGCCCATAGAGTCGGACACGACTGCACAAAATGTGCGGGGGGAACCTTTACCTTTACAAGCGAACACAAAATGGGGAATATACTGGGCTGTTTGCGTAGAATGCTTGTGGCTCCCAGCCCCTAGTGCATAAGTGAGACTGGGTGGCTTACAAGGTTAAAACAGACAAACCCACCAAACATAACCCCCCAACACTCAAGGATAAACAGTTGACCGTACTCACCATTAATAGTAATGGAGCTCATCTATTCACATGACCCAAATGCCTGGGAAACAGCCAGGTCTTCAGAGCCTTGCAAAGGACTAACTGTCAGGCCCAGCCCAAGAAGACAAAGAATCAATCCAGTCAAACTTCAGTTCTTTATTTGCTCACACCGTCTAGACAGAATCTTGACAGACTAAAGCAACTCTACCGAACCTAAGGGGAAATAACCTGGGAAAGCTCTAGGGCAGGTTTATTCTGAACCTCTTGGTTTTCCCACAATCGCTTCCTGGACTGTGTTTCCTCTTATCTTGTCCTCCTCCTTGGAATGTGCTCCCTCCTTCCGGAGAACCAGCAGTATTACTGAAATCCACCACACTAACAGAGTTGGGGCTATCTAAATCTCTGGGGGATGCTGTTCCATAGGGCAGGTACCACCACCAAGAAGGCATGATTCAGGGTTCCAGTAAGATGACATTGTTTAATAGAAGGCACCTGGAGCATGCCCTTTCTAGTAGGGGTGGGCAAAAACAATAGGAGAAAGGAGATGGTACCTGATGATCAAGCTTCTGGCAGAGGGGACATCTTCAGAAGGGCATCTTCTGATCTAAGGAACTGGGTAGGTCCATACTGAAAGAGGCAGTCTTGCAGATAATTATCCCTTAAGCCTTAAATTGTGCCTGGCAGGTAATTGATAACTAGCGCAAGCATCTGTCAGTAGCCTGGCCACCACATTCTGCATCAGTTGTAATTTCTGGGCATTTTTCTTATTAAGTACATTACAGTATCACAATTGTAACCAAGGCATGGATCACCCTCACTGATTGGCTCAGGAAAGGTCACAGTTGGCACACTAGCCATACTTGTCCAAGCACATTCTTCACCAGAGCTGCCACCTGCAAATTCAGTGACAGTGGGGGTCAGTGAGTAATCTTAAACTTCAAACTACGTTTTTCTGTGGGAGTGCATCCTCCGCCAGAACAGGCTTCACATGTATTGCCAAATCCAGCCTTTTCCTTACCAAACGTATCTGTGCAGCAGCATCCATAGCAAACTGTGGTAATGACAGAATGATAAGATGTGCATGGTGACCCCACCATTTGTTTGTTCTGCCTTATCCAATTATTGTTGAGATTAGGCAACATTCAGGGTTACTGGTTGTTTCCTTGGAGTTAGAAGATAGGGATCAGTAGAGCATGCTGATGACATCCTCCTCGAAAGTTCTACATGACCTCCTCCAGTTGTTTCATGTAGATGTTAAACAGCATAGGAGGCAAGAGAAAATCCTGTAGAATAGCATAACTGTGTACCTAGATATCAAATGGTAGTTTCTGGGCACGGCCAAACAAAAATGACAGAACCTCTCAGAATAGTGTCCCCAAGACCCAACACTGCCCAGAAATATACCATAGTCAATGATATCCAAGGCACTGAGAGGTCTAAAAGAACTAAACAGGTCACACTCCACTCATCTAGTTTTTGAGATAGGTTGTCTCGTGAAGTGACCAAAGGAGTCTCAGTACCATAGCCCAGGTGAAAACAACTAGAACATGAAGTAACTAGAAGGCAGTGCAAACTGTTAGTTAAGTATTAAATAAATCACTGTAGTTTTCTTGATCTCTCCCCCTCCTCCCATTTTTAAAAGTTTTCTTTTAAAGGGTAGCCAGATCTGGCTCATGAGACCTCATCTCCAGCTGCTTTGTGTCTGACGTTTCATGGAGAAGAGAGTCTTGTCAGGGTAATACTGTTAAGGCTCTTGTTATCATGCAGTTCTTTTTATATAGTGTAGACTAATGTTTCTCTACCTTGGGAACTCTAAGATGTGTGGACTTCAACTCCCAGCATTCCCCAGCCAGCCATGTCCCCAGTCCACACATCTTAAAGGTCCCAAGGTTGAGAAACACTGGTGTAGACACATGCTTGGCTTGATAAGCGGGATCCCCTTTGGCCTCCACCTGCTCTCCCATCCAAGGGCAAATTTGCTTGATACTCCCTTGGCGTACAATTTGCAACTTGCAAAGATCTCTAAAGGAATGTAAGTCAATTGGTTTCTGTCTTCCTCTTCTCCTCTCTTCCACTGCTTAGCATGGACCACAACTTCCTATTAAGGGAAGGACTCGTGGCTCTTCAAGTCTGCTTCTTGCTGATTTCCCCTCCTCAGCAGGAAAGCAGTTGATTAAGTAAGAGCTGGATGCTGCCAAGGATATTACAAGGTTGCAGCAGCAGCCGCCTCACATGATGAGAAAAATCCCTTCCTCCCTGCTTGGGTTTCTCCTCTTCAAAAGCTCCTGCCAGACTGGCTCTTCCTGTTCTACTCGAGAAGCAGCTCTTTGCTTTTGTTCAGATGTGTGGGAATAAGGTGTCAAGTGTAGCTGAACTGAGGCCAGAGGGCGAGCTTAAGGGAGAAAGACCAGGAATCCAGAGGCAGAATGGGACAGTGGGAGGATGCTATAAATGATTTTGGCCTCCCATTCCCTTGGAAGTTTTTTCCCCCCAAGGGTTCTATCAAAGCCAGCCTGTTCTAGGCAGACCTCTCCAAATGCAGCTCCCAGCTGGCCGGGAGTTATCCTAGTAGTACATTTAGAGCCGGCCAGCTGGGGAAAGCGCTGTCCTGATTTTGAATAGTGAGCAGCTACCCGGAAGTATTGGCTGCTGGGTGAGAGCCAGAAAATGGAAATTCTGTCCTTTTGAAGGAATGGGCTCATATTTCACGAGATCTTCCTTTATTCAGTGCTGTTCCTAGGGGTGCCCGTAATGCCAGGGTTTTAGCTTCAGCCCGTCCTTTCCTAGGCTAAAAGAGAGCCTAGCTTATTGAAGTCAGCTTAATATTTGCATGACTGGATTAGTGCAGTGCCTGGTTGATTTGTGATAGGGTGTTCTCAGCAGCAGGGCCCAATTTTGCAATCCCCTCCCATAAAATGCTGGCAGTTCCCATGTAGATAACAGCAAAAAACATATCTGCTCATTCAGACATTTGTGAGATGATATGGCACTAGTTGAAACCATTTAGTGCTGCTTGTGTTATTGTTAATTGGTTTCTTGTGCTTATACTGCTCTGGCTGTTTTAAGAGGAGAGGTGATGTCTAAGTAAAATGAATGGTTTTTAAATATGAAATAACCACCTAGTATTGTAAAGGCAGCTAATTCCCTGTTTGTAAAAAAATGCCATAAAAACAAACCAGAAGATCATCTTAGCAGGGCATTTTTGTAATGGCTTGTGATACAGAAATCAATAACACTGCTTATGAGGTAGTTTAAAGGTATAATAAATAAGAGTCCAACCCAACTAGACAAAGATTCCAAGGTTAATGACAGTTTGAACACTGGATGGAGCAGGCACCTTTGCTACTATACCTTTGCTAATATGTCTCTTTGGTGGAATAATGGCCCACAGTAAAAGATTTGGTATCTGCTTGGACACTAAAGCTTATGTGTAACTATCTAGGAGCGGTAGACAGAGAAATTGGACTACTAAATCAGAAACAACTAATAATACTTCTACTGCAATGACACTTAAATAGCAGTCAGGTGGAGCAATTGTGTATATATGAAATTATGGCCATTGCTACCAAGCTCCCATCCAAAAGACCGTTCCTTTTTTTTCTCCTCCCCCCCCCCCTTTTACACAGAATAGCAGGAATCTGGGCAATCTTGTGTGATGGGCTTCTCAGCTTTTTCCTTTCCTGACATAGATGTAGGCGGTGTGTGTGTGTGTGTGCGCGCGTGTGTAAGAACATGAACATCATTGCAACAAAGCATTGGGCCTAAGGGTGCTTAAACCTTTTCCACTTGGCTGCTTTCTAACCAAAACCACATCTTCCTCTTCTTTTTCCAACCTCATTGCTTTATCATCTGTCAGAGGAAAGATACAGATCTGAAAATAGCAGTGGAACTGCAATTTGGATTATAAAGCCCATCCAGCACCATCAACCCCCTTTTCCAGTTCCACGACTTTGATTTTACAAAATCAGAGGTGGGAGAGATCCAGGGTTTCAGTCAGAGGTCCCTTGGGATATATGTTGCTTGTTTGCTCTGATTCTCTCCTGCAATGTAGTAAGAGACATACTTCTGTTCAGTTTGTTGTCACCTTTCATGGGTTGCTTTTTGTAGCATGAAGAAGCCTTCCCTATGCTGCTACAGAAAGCTTCCTTCTGTCCTGTCAATACAGGTAGACCTCGACTTATGACCACAATTGGGACCATAAGTTGTTGCGGTCGTAAGTTGAGTCACTATGTAAGTTGAGTCACCATGTGACTGGATCTGGTTTTACGACCATTTTTACGACGGTTGTTAAGCGAATCACCGTGGTGGTTAAGCAAATCCAGCTTCCCCGGTAGACTTTCCCATTTTTTTCCAGAAACCGGCAAAAAAGTTTGCAAATTGCGATCACGTGACTGCAGGACACTGCAACTGGTCGTAAATGCCAGCCAGTTGCCAAACGCCTGAATTGCAATCACATGACTGTGGGGGTGGTACAAAGGTTGTAAGTGCAAGTACAGGTCATAAAGCACTTTTTCCGAGGCTGTCGTAACTTTGAACCGTTGTTAAACGAACAGTTTTAAGTTGAGGACTACCTGTATGGGCATCACTGTGTCTCTGTGCCGTTTCCCTTCCTCTCTCAATCCCTGTTTTTATATCCATTGCTTTTTCCTCCTTAGAACAGGAATACTCTGAAAATAGTCCGCAGAAAAGAATGGATAGTCTGAGACCCCAGAACAGCACAAAGTTCTTCATTTTTTTCTGTCCCTGGAGCCCCCTCCAACCAGAGTTTCCAAGAATTGGTGCCTTTTTTTTTTTTTTTGGTGGGCAACATAAGAAAACTACTTGGAGCCCTATAATAGATTTTACAGTTGTTTTTTTTTAAATAAAAGAAAATATTTCAGTTTGTTTTTCAATTGAATTGTGCAGCTTATATGTTATAGTAAAGGTGGAAAAATTTCTGAAGTGATTTATCTTGGTCTGATTTTTTTACATCTCAAAAACCTGGCATTTTAATGGGGGTCTGTAGATTTTATATATACTGTACACTGTATGTTTATAGTGGATTCATAGAACAGTGCTTGAATTCCTTTTTTTGTATGTGTATAGTGGATTCATAGAACAGTGCTTGAATTCCTTTTTTTTTCCTCCTCCTTGCGACACAGAGAGTCATTCAGGAAGAGAAAGTGACATTGGAAGCTATCCTGTGTACTCACAAACATTGGTAAGGGATCTCTGTTCTCCCTTTTCTTGATGGGTGGCAGACAAGGGGGAATGTCAGGAAACTTCAAAACGTGTGTATACTGAGCAGAACCCTAGCACAAAATTGTTGGTGCTACCGGTGCAAGATGTTAGTTAGGACAAAGGTGTGTACATGAGAAAATAAACCTATCCTTGATCGTTCTTCTTCGGAAGAAATTGCTCTACCCGGGTTTTATTGGGGAATGTGCCTGTAGATCTGGCATTGAAATCGTGGTGGAAGTTGGTAAGATGGACTTTCTACACTTTCATAGTTAAATGTGCCTCCTCTGACAGGGATCACAGCGGAGGCAACACAGCCCTGCGGCGACGGCATGGCTCCTGCAGAGTCTATGGAAGCAGCTTTGATGACATCCCTGAGCTGACAGAGTAGGTGACCTTTGATTTCTGTTCCCCACTTAGTGAGGGTGGGTACAAAGCTCGCTGAGTCTATAATGTCGAGACAAATCCCCTCCTTAGCTAGAATTTTTCTGGCGACGGCCCTGGAAAGATAATGTTCCTTTTCAGTCCCCTCACAGACAAGGAGAACATTGTGGTCGGGCGCTTGAACTTCAAGGCCCTCCTCACTCCGGGTCACACTGTGGGACACATGGTCTATGTCTTGGATGGAAAGCCGTTCGAAGGGCCCAGCTCTCTCTTCTCGGGAGACCTCCTCTTCCTCTCTGGCTGTGGTAAGTTTCCCGTTGAAGGAGGATGTGGGAGGAAATGAGCTTTGCTTCCTCGAAATGCGGCCTCAGTCCTCATGGATTCTTTCTATCCCCTTTGGGAATAAATGTGAATTTGCCTCTGTTAGCCAGTGGAGGGCAGCAAATGCTGCCCTGGATTGGACTCTGGAGGTATCTGGAACAGCTCTCAGATGAGAAGGTAAAAAATGGAAACATGGACCTTCCTACCTGAAGGTATGTAGTGGCTCTGTCTGTAGGTGAGAGGAAAGGCACCTGTAGATACTGCATGTGAGAAAGAAACCAATGGTCGTATTGAGATATCGGCAGCAAATAACCCCTCATGCTCCTTTCTTCCTTGCTGAATGAATTTGTTCCCTGTAACTCTAGGTCGGATCTTTGAAGGCACACCAGAAACAATGCTGGCTTCATTAGACACAGCAGCTGACCTGGCTGAAGATACACTGCTTTGGCCAGGTACATCCTACATCGCCTCTTTTTTGTTTTGTGTTTCAACTCCCCCCCTCCTTTTTTTTTTCTTTTCTATTCCTGAACTTATAGTAAAAGAGGGAAAAGGGCTTATCTGTTAAATGAAATAAGGCCAGTGGAGTAAATGCAGTGTATCAGGGATGCCTGGTGGAAATATCTAAAGATCCAGGAAAGGAACTTGTGGTCCTCCAGGTATTGCTGAACTACAATTGTCAAAAGACCCAGCTAGGAAGGTCACTGGACAGAGATCCTTGGGTTGGAGAGGTAGTTCAGCAACATCTGAAATGCCACAGTCTGCCTCCCTATCCATGTAATGCAAGAATAAATATTTGGGGAACTTGCCATTAAGTGGCAGCTGGTTGTAGGTTTTGTTTGCTTTCTTCTCTCCCTCCTACTTGTGCTATAACCAAACATATCAATGTGTGGTAAGGCCTATAACTTGGGCATACCGGTAGTCCTTGACTTATGACCATTTGTTCAGCGACTGTTTGAAGTTACGACAGCGCTGAATGAATGGTGGTTACGACTTGTCCTCAGACTTCCGGCTGTCCCAGCACCCCCGCAGTCACGTGATCGTGATATGGGCGCGTGGCAACTGGCTTGTGCTTATGACCAGTGCCCCGCAATCACATGATCACGATTTACGACCTCCCCTGCTGGCTTCTCCAGAAAGTCTATGAGGTTGCAAGCAGGGAAGGTTGCAAGTCGCTGGGGTAAGTCTCCCTCACCCGCGCACCCTCCCCAAGCCCCTCTGTGTGTTCGCTGGCCACTCGTGCACCCCCGTGCACCCTCCCTGACTCTTGCCATGCCTCCCTCGCATCTTCATGCACCTCCTCACACCCTCGTACACCCTTCCCAAGCCTCCCTCACATCCTCGTTCACCCCCGTGCACCCCCCCAGCCCTCGCTGCGCCTCGCACCCTCCCCAAGCCTCACCATGAACCCATGTGCACCCCCACGCACCTTCCCTGGCCCCCACCGCACCTCCCTTGCACCCTCATGCACCCCCACGCACCCTCCCTGGCCCCCACCACACCTCCCTCGCACCCTCATGCACCCCCTCGCACCTTCCCCTACCCGGCAGCAGCCACTAACCTGCTTGCGAGCTGCCTGGGACTTGCAACTTCCTGCCGGCTTCCCCACTGACTTAGTTGTGGGAAGCCGGCAGAAAGTCACCTCGCCTAACGACCATGCGATTCAGACCGCATCCCTTAGCAATGGAAATTCCTATCCCAATTGCCGTAGTAAGTTGAGGACTACCTGCATGAAGGCAAAGCCCACCTGAACTTCATCACTGATCCAGTGATGGTTCTAAAATGTTGTTGGATCATTTAAAAACTGCCTTGAGGTTGCCATGAGGATTCCACCTGCACGTTCTGCGTGATTCTCAGAAACAATTGTTTGGGAATCAGAGGTTCAGCAGCTTCGAATACAGAAGCGGCGGTGATATTGAGACACCCTGGATGATTACACCATGCATGCTCCCTCTGTGTTGACTGTCCATCCTCTTTCCTTAGGGCATGAGTACGCATTTGAATGCCTAATGTTTGCAAGCCTTCTGGAGCAGGAAAACCCCTTCCCAAAACAGAAGCTCCAGTGGGTGAACCAGCAGCGGCTTGAGAAGAGAAGCACAGTAAGGAGTGTCCCTGTTTGTATGCATGGGATGTTTCTTTCATGGCAGGCGATCCATCCATCACCACAAAGAAAACCAGGGGTGGGGGAGGTGGAAAGTCATTGGGGTTTATAATTTCTTTAAGGATGAAATATTTCAGCAGCTTCGTGTGTTTTCGCCTTCTCCCTTCAGTTGCCATGTAGCATACAGGTAGTCCTCGTTTAAGGACCACAATTGGGACTGGCAACTCCGTTGCTAAGCAACGCGGTCATTTAGCTAGAAATCACGTGGCTGTGATGGACTTACAACGTCACTTCCCATTCGGCTGTTAAGCAAGTCACCACGGTCATTAAGCGAGATGTCACATGACCGCGACTTGCAATTTCACTGCCGGCTTCTCCATTGACTCTGCTTGTCGGAAGCTGCTTGTGAAGTGTGCAAATGGCGATCATGTGACCGCGGGATGCTGTGACGGTCATAAACACCCGCAGGTTGCAAAGTGCCCGAATCTCGATCACGTGTCTGCGGAGACACTGCGAAAGTCGTAAGTGCAAGGGTGGTCGTAACGTTACTTTTTCAGTGCTGTCGTAACTTTGAATGGTCGCTAAACAGGGCAGTTGGTAAGCGAGGACTACCTGTATGAGTTTTCAGTCACCTTGTATCCCCATAATCCTTTCCACTCAGTACCTGTTGTAGTCTCCCTGGTGGCACTTTACACCTATAACAGGTTCCCTGCCTTGTTTCAACCAGTTGCTTCCCCTTTTAAGCTCTGTCAGTGCTCTCATAAGTCTATGCTTCTGTACTTTTCTGTCACCTTTTAAGCCTCTGCTACTCCCTTTCTCTGTCATTTGTTGGCAGCTCCTTCATTCTAGGCCAGAGCTTTCCAAACTCTGTGTCGCGACACAAAAGTGTGTCGCCACACACAGCGTGGTGTGTTACCACACCACCCGGAAGCGGCGGCGCGTGCGTGCACGGTGGTAGTGGCAACCGCTGCCGCCGTGCACGCACGTGCCGCCATATGCCTCCCCGCGCCGCCGCACGCCCTCCTGTGGCGCCGCCGTGCGTGCGCGCCACCGCCGCTGGTATGTCGCCAGAGGCGGCACTTTGGAAAGCCCTGTTCTAGGCATTAATCAATTCAGCTGTTAATCAAGCTAATAATGGAAAATCTTTTGAGCTAAGGAAGCCTTTTTTTAAAAAAAAAAAATAAACATTGTTGGGGCTCCTGTGACAGAGCGGTTAGAGCGTTAGACTAGGACAAGGGTCGGAAATGGCGGCTCGCGAGCCAGATGCGGCTCTTTGGCCCCTTGAGTGTGGCTCTTCCGCAGCTGAACTCACCCCCGCCCCTTCCACGTGATAGGCCCCCGCCCGCAAACCCCGCCCCCTGGCTCTCGCACTGAGCGAGGCCCGGCGCGGCAGGGAGGCAGCGCCATCTCCAGCCGCAGCAGCCCCTGCGCGGAGAGAGGCAAGCAGGCAGATAAGCGGGCAGGCCTCGTTTCCCGCCCCCATCATCATCTTCGCTCAACGCGGGCGGGCGGAAGCAGCCGAGGGGGGCGGGCCCGGCGGCGGAGGCCAGGGCTGCCCGCTTACCTGCCTGCCTGCTTCTCTCCGCGAGGCCCCCGATCCGGCTTGGACCCTGGGAAGGCAGCGGGGGGCCTCGCGGAGGGAGGCAAGCAGGCAGGTAAGCGGGCAGGCCTCGTTTCCCACCCTCCATCGTCTTCTTTCTTCCACGCGGGTGGGCGGAAGCGGCCGAGGGGGGCGGGCCCGGCGACGGAGGCCAGGGCTGCCCGCTTACCTGCCTGCCTGCTTCTCTCCGCGAGGCCCCCGATCTGGCTTGGACCCTGGGAAGGCAGCGGGGGGCCTCGCGGAGGGAGGCAAGCAGGCAGGTAAGCTGGCAGGCCTCGTTTCCCACCCTCCATCGTCTTCTTTCTTCCACGCGGGCGGGCGGAAGCGGCCGAGGGGGGCGGGCCCGGCGACGGAGGCCAGGGCTGCCCGCTTACCTGCCTGCCTGCTTCTCTCCGCGAGGCCCCCGATCCGGCTTGGACCCTGGGAAGGCAGCGGGGGGCCTCGCGGAGGGAGGCAAGCAGGCAGGTAAGCGGGCAGGCCTCGTTTCCCACCCTCCATCGTCTTCTTTCTTCCACGCGGGCGGGCGAAGAGCGGCCGTGGGGGGGGGGGCAGGCGGCGACGACAAGCGGCGCGCTTCAGGCTTTCAGCGCTGGAAGGCGGCCTCCTTCCAGCGCCGAAAGCCTGAAGCGTGTCGTTTGTCGTCGCCGCGCCCCCCCCCCGGCCGCTCTTCGCCACAGATCCCGCCGGAGCTGATCTCCCTGGACCCCGGGCAGCTGGGCCGGGTGGACGCCCTCTCCCGCCCGCAAACCCCGCCCCCTTCCACGTGATTGGCCCCCGTCCGCAAACCTCGCCCCCTTCCATGCGAATGGCCCCCGCCCGCAAACCCCGCCCCCTTCCACGTGATTGGCCCCCGCCCGCAAACCCCGCCCCCTGGCTCTCTAGCATTTCAAAATGTGCACGAGCATGTCAAAATGGCTCCCGGCATAAAAAGTTTGCCGACCCCTGGACTAGGACTATAGAGATTCAAGTTCACCTTTAGCTACAAGTGACTTTTGGCTGTCATTATCTCCCTCTCCAATATGTTGTGGAGAAACTTGGGATAAGAAAGAGTTATGGATGTTACCTTGAGCTCCTGGAGGAAAGGCAGAATCTAAATCTGACAGGTCATTTCTGTTCCTGCAGAGAGAGACCACATCTTCATGACACTCAAGACTCAGTTGAATCCCACCCGGTTTTTCCAAAGTAGGTGGCTTAGCGTTAGTTTTGAATAGATTAGAGGCAATACAGTCATGGGTCAAAGCAGCTTAAAGAGTACTGTTTTGTAACTCTTTACCCTGAATATGCAGAGTATTCTGGTTTGGTTTCTTTGATTCTGTGTCTTCGTCTGTTTTCCTGGTTGGTCACACATCAGAGCATGGCTAGCCAGCCAAAAATTTTTTTTAGGGATTTAGGCAATGCCACCTATTTTTTTTTCTTGAAGAGGGATTGAGTTTTGAATTCAAGGGATTAGATGAAAAGTGGGAGGGTCAGAAGGGAATCCACTTTGTAGTTTAGATCAAAGTCACAGCTTTCCTCTGCTGCTTTCCTTGAAGTGGAAATGAACCCCTTACAGCTAACTGTCAGCACCACCAGGTAGACCGTACTAGGAAATCAATTCCGCAGGAAGGCTAAAACTATTTTTATTGAGATTGGCTATAATAACAGAATCTTGCAGGTCTGATTATCCTGTACCCCCTTCCCCTTCTTATATTCCAGTGAATCAGGGAGGCGTGTCTTTAAAAATGCTTTAGCCCCCTTTGCCTAGGTAATAGCTCATGCATATTTCCATCAAGGTCATCTTCCTTACTCCCTACAGTAACTGATACAGTAGGTACCTGCTACTGCTTTTTTTACATTCAGAATAAGCAACCCGCTCGTTCTCTGTCCCCTACAGTGTCCTTCCACCATCGGCGAGGAAAAGCAGTACAATCCCTTCTTACGGACTCATAGCCAGGAGATTCAGGAAGCCATGGGCCTACAGCGCCAAAGGGATGAGGACTGGGACGTCTTCCGGGCCCGGGTCCTGAAGGAAGTGCGACTGCGAAAAGATGTCTACAAAGCAAACCTTTAAGTAGGCAGCCCAGTCCAGAGTAGGGGCTGAACCAGACTTCTGCAAAGACCAGTCCAGGCACAAAATGGGTTCTGTCTTGCTGAGGAGGTCTCAGCTTGGATACTGATCTTTACCACAAGGTGAAGGGAATGGCAACCTTATGGTTCGGGCCTTTACTTGATCTTTCCCCCCAGAAACTCTGGTGCCGGTGCTGTTTATCCATTTAGTATGATAAGTGGGATCACAGCCTCTCAGGGAGGATCTCGCCTCATGGATGATAGAGCAGATTCTTTGAAAACCCAACATGCGTCAACTCCTACATGCCCTCTTTCTGCGGAAGGGGATGGCATAGCATACAGCGAAGGGATGCTGAAACAGTTGTCTTTATTTTCAGTGTGAGTTTAAGCAAACGCTCCTGCAACTTATTACAAGGGCAGCTGTGCATTTTTCCAATAGAGACCAATCCAAGTGTTGAAACTCAGGCTGTTTTGTCTTCCAGCTGTTTTCTGGCACTTCAGAAGGAAGTTTGGCCTTCCCCCTTCCTCCTCTGCCAAACCTTTTCTTAAGCACCAAAGCATCTTGCAACTCATGTACATTCAAGGAGAGAGTTTGTTACTGTATACTTCATGTTCCACTTTTCCCTCTTCTTTTAGTAGAACTGAAGAGATTGGTATAATATCTACCACTATGCCATGCACAGATTTCTTGACAGAAAATGTCCAGGCTCATATCACGCAGTAATGTAATGTCTCTCAGACTTCAGGCTCTTAATAAAACCCCAGGGCAACAATTGCTGAAATTCCAGAGAGAGCTGGAGAATAGAAGTAGGAAGCTTGTTTGGGAGATACTGTTAGTCCTTCAGTCTTCCCATGCAAGTTGCTTGCAGAAGAAATTGTGTAGACCAACTTTGTGGTAGGTATTTAACTCAAGCTTCTCAGGACTGTGGTCTTGAGCTTGGTATTTGTGTGCAACTGCTATCTATAATAGAGCTGGGCAAAGTGTTTGAAATAGATGCTTTGCAACATGCAACAATATGAGCAAAGCACTTCACATTGGATCATTAAAGCAGCCGTATCTTTTTCCAAGCTTGTGCAGCTGCTTTGAAAGTTATCCCTAAGCCAAGTGGCTAAATCTACACATTCATGATTTCTGCCCTTGCAAAGTACCTTCTGTGAATGCTTTGCGCAGTCAAGTATAATTTAATTCCAATTAGTTTCTTGTCTTTGTTACAGCACAAGGTTCTTATTCAGGAGAGGTTGAAAACAATTTTTTAATCTTGGATGAAATAGGAAATAGTCTTGTCCTGTTTGCAATGCTATTTTGTTTGGAGCAAGAGATTTGTAAACTTTACTTTTCAGTTTGGCCTCTCAGAGTCTATGGAGATTTGTATTTTGGAACACAGAAATTTGGAACACTTTTAATTTGTATGTATTGCTAAGAAATGTTTGCCAAATGTTGACATTTTATGATACCACTAAAATAAAATTATCCACAATTTATAATGGTGTATCTTGTCTGTTGAATCTCGGGGGAAATATTTTTAGAGCCATTCAAAACTGAATAATGACTTTTAAACCAGCCATCTTCATACTGTGAAATTGGCATCTACACAAGCTTTGTCAAAAGAGGGATAAAGTCAGAGTAGCTGAAGACTAACTTGTGGAAGTTCCATGTTGGATGGTTGGAAATAAAGTCACTATGGAAGGGCAGTGGCCTCCTCCACACTGTGTTATGGTCACACTTGCGATACCATGTACAATTGCAGTAGTAGCTTTTTCTCCAGTATTTGCCCTCTTGCTCTTATATTACCAGATTGGGGGGGGGGGGGGGAACCTCCAGCCATGTAGATTTGGCATCAATTTAGGACTGACAAGAAAAAGGCCCTCTTCACCCTGTGTATAATAAAAGCATGGAACTTGTGGCTGCTGGAAGAGACGGTGACCATCAGTGTAGACCAGCCTTCCTCAACCTCTTGACCCTGGAGTAACCCTTGAAATGTTTTTCAGGCCTCGGGGAACCCCTGCACATTCAGGCTCAAATATAGGCCAGAAGGTACAACATTATTATATTTGTTTCATGGGTAGGCCTGTATACTGTATATGCAGTAACAGTATTCTTAAACTAAAAATAAAGAATGAAACTTACCTCTTTAATGTGAAGTTGCCAGAATTTGAAATAATTTTTTAAATAAATTGTGATCTCCCAGGGAACCCCTAGTGACCTTGGATGCCACGGAACCCTTGGATGTCGCGGAACCCTTGGATGCCACGGAACCCTGGTTGAGAAACCCTGGTCTAGGTGCTCTAAAAGACAACTTAGCAGATCGTTATGAAAGGATGGTATGATCTATGGCTGCTAGTCACAACAGATATAGGCCTCCTTCAGATTCAGAAGCAATATGCCTTGGAAAATCAGCTGTTGGAGAGCAACAGTGGGGATATGACTATTGCCTTTAGATCTTGTTTGTAGACTTATCAGAGACACCGGGTTGAAAAAAGGTGGTTCAGTCTGATCAAAGTGGGTATTTTCTCATGTACAAGTTGATTTGACTATCAGGAATCAACCTAGCAATTCGAAAGCATGCAAATGCAAGTAGATTAATAGGTACCACTTCGGTGGGTAGGTAACAGTGTTCCACGTGTGTCATGCTGGCCGCATGACTGGAAGCATCTTCAGACAACGCTGGCTCTTCGGCTAACAAACGGAGATGAGCACCGGCCCCTAGAGTTGGACATGACTGCACAAATGTGCGGGGGGAACCTTTACCTTTAATCTCTTATCAAATTCATAATGAAACCTGGATCTACACTAAAAATAACCACACTGCTTTTTGGCTTCACAATTTTTATTTTGACATATAAACATGATTTTTATGTGGGATTCTTAATGTTTTTTGAATGTAAGATAAATCATAGAGTACTGTAAATCGGGTCCCCAACCTGTGGGCCGTGGCCTGTTAGGAACTGGGCCTCAGGGCTCCCGCCCACAAACCCCGCCCCCCAGTGCTTGTGATTGGCTCCCGCCCGCAACCCCCCCCCCAGTTCTTGTGATTGGCTCCCGCCCACAAACCCCGTCCCCTGGTGCGTGCGATTGGTTCCCGCCCACAAACTCCGCCCCCCGGTCCGCAGAAATCCCAGAAACCCCGCCCCCAGGTCCGTGGAAAAATCGTCTTTTGAAACTGGTCCCTGGCGCCAAAAAGGTTGGGGACCCCTGCTGTAAATGACTTTCATAGTATGGAGTAATTGAGGATTCGAGTACTAGTCTTCTTTCCTCTGGCTGAGGAAGAATATTTTGGCTGAGTTCATACATTGTTCAGAACAATAATAGTTTTCCTTGGTTTGGGTTTAGTGTATTTTGCAAACCCAGCTGTAACTGTTTTGAAGCCATAGTTGTCTTGGGCAATTTATTGCATAGATCAAATGAGCAGCAAGCAGCAGTCACACCACCAGAGGGCCCCATTGAGTTGTTAAGGTTGCCTGTATGTGTGTGGCAACCCTTTGTAATTCATAATGGGAGGCCATCTAAAATAACACAAAGATTTAGTCATTGCAGTTGAAAGAAACTGCTTGTTCTTCTAGCTTCTTTTCAGAACAAAACCAAACCCAACTTCTCTTCCTTCTTAATAGAAAGTAATGGATAGATTACTCTTCCTGTGTTTCTTTCAGCAAAATGAGTCAAAAGATATGTGATTGCTTTTCTGATGTTGTAAGTTACTACTGCTATGAATAGTCATTGTTCCTCAAAGTTAAAGATGCTATATTCACAATAGTAATAACAGATGATTAAGATAGTGATTTAAGATTCCTTCCTATTTAATTTTGTTCATTTAATATAAGTTACAGAAGAAAAATGTACAAGTGGGAAAACACTTAGTTCCTTTTTAGCTATAAGGGCTAAGGGCGAACCTCTCTGGTCTCCAGAGATACCCTTTTTTTTTCCAGTTGTGGCAAGTCCTCAGTTGAAAGGGGATGTGGGATTATCCCATCTTGACTTCTGGAAAATAAATGTGGACCTGATTTCTTGAATTGTGTACTAGCTGGATCTAGCTGGAAATGCCTCTCAAATAAGCTGGATATGAAAAGGGAATAGAAAAGACATATCTCAGTGCCTGGAAATGTGGAATAGCTCTGGAGGTAAAGGAAAATTTGGGAGAAGAACCTGAATGTGAGAGAAAGATGTTAATTGATGTATTAACACAAGCAATGGGATAGCTCATGTTTCTCTTTTCCTACTTTGTCTAGATCAGATCTGAAGATGCAAGGAAACAGTGTTGGCATCTCTTTATTTATTTTATTTATTTTATTTTATTAGATTTATATTACCGCCCATCTCCCCCAACGGGGACCCTGGGCGGTGCACAATAAAATAGAATTAAAAAATATATAAAATTACAACAATACTTAATATGAATTCCAAGGGTGAAATGTTAAAATAAGACACTGGGAGACTTCAAGGGACCAGCCATCCCCAAGAGGAACTGTTGGCGTTTCCCTCCCAGGCAAGACGGCAGAACCAGGTCTTTAAGCCTTTCCGGAAGGCTGGGAGCGAGGAAATCAGCCTCAGCTCCGGGGGTAAGATATTCCAAAGGGCGGGCGCAACTGCAGAGAAGGCCCGCTTCCTGGACCCCGCTAGGTGGAACTCTTTAATCGATGGGGTCCGCAGCAAGCCCCCTCTGGCTGAACAGGTGGGACGGGTCGATGTTCTGGGGATGAGACAGTCCCTCAGGTAACCTGGTCCTATGCCATGTAGGGCTTTAAAGGTGATAACCAACACCTTGAATTGTACCCGGAAGCAAACCAGTACCCAATGCAGCTTGCGTAACAATGGTGTCACATGGGCCAATCTTCTGGCCCCAATAATTGTCCGTGCAGCCTCATTCTGGACCAGTTGAAGCTTCCGGATACTCCTCAAGGGTAGCCCCATGTACAGCGCATTACAATAGTCTATATGGGAGATGACAAGGGCATGAGTGACTGTTCGGAGGGCATCTCGGTCCAGGAAAGGGCGTAACTGGCGCACAACCCGAAGTTGTGCAAAGGCCCTCCTGGCCACGGCTGCCACCTGCTCTTCCAGCAGGAGTTGTGAGTCCAGGAGAACCCCCAGATTCCGCACTGGTTCCGAATGGGGTAGTGCAACCCCATCTAGAGCCAAAGATGACAACTTCCTAGGACCCGAGCGGCCATCAATCCACAGCCACTCCGTCTTACTAGGGTTCAGTCGAAGCCTGTTGTTCCCCATCCAGGCCCCCACAGCCTCCAGACACTGAGATAGGGTGGCAACTGCATCACTTACTTCACCCGGGATGGAAATATACAGCTGTGTATCATCAGCATATAGATGGTATTTCATCCCGTGGTGACGGATGATCTCTTTGCCTTTGTTTATAATCCATTCCTAGTTTTAATAGGAGAAGAGTAAGAAAGGGAGTTTTTATAAATAAGGAAGCTAGAAGATAATACAGAACGTTGTGGATGTCTAAATAGAAGATGATGTTTATGCTTTAATGCCAAACCTTTCACATCACTTAAGCATCTTTCTGTGCTTGTTTTTCTGTAAAGGTGAAGGGAATATTCCATAAATGCCTTACTAGAGTCCCGTAGTATTGATACAGAAACTTCTGACACAATATTGCTCTGTAAGAAATATTTTAGCTTGTATTGACATTTCAATTTGATATCATTCTGCAATAGCAATGAATCATTCAATTTCCATCTTCTTGTGCCAGAATAAATTTGTTGTATTTTTACAACAAGTGGATTATAATTTAAATTGGTTCCCTGTTGCATGTGATCATGCCATTAGCATGGAAACTGTTGCTTCACTGATCCCCAGTGTGATTAGGAGGGTTAGCTTCCATGATAGAAGGAACATGTGAAGGCAGTACCTGGAGAGGGTTCCTGCCAAATCCAGCTGGTGTTCTCCCACAGCAGGTCCTTAACAATGTGGAAATTTGATTACATTCTTAAGTAACTGAACTGAATAGCTTTAATTCTAGTTATATTTATCTTGGTTCTACCTACTACTTTTTGAAAGATAGCTCCCAACACACCACTCAAAAGCCAAATGTGACCCTCAGCTTAGAGAATGTGATTTATTCCATTAGGTAGCAGTAAACATACATTTTCCAACTCTAGTTAGGAAGACCTTTTTGGCCGTGTTTTCAACATGAGCACCAGCAGAACATACAGTATCTCAACCAACCTTCAGCCCCACCCAACCTGGCCTTCAAAGGAGGGAAATAGAAGCCCAGATTACTTACATATAATTTACCTTCTTGAGAAAACCAAACTTTGGATTTGTTACAGTCAATAATAGGGTTACACAGAGACTGACTTGCTTTGAGGTCCAAATCTGGGGCTCCAGATAAGCCCTGACCTTCCTCAGGTCAGCCTGTGGATGATCCATTCCATTGTATTTTCTAGCTGTGGAAAGTGATTCAGGAAAGCTTTTCCCCTTGGGAAAATTCTTCCTGTAGCATTGAAAAAGCCTATCCTGCACTGGGGGTGTTTTTTTATCCTCTGTAGTCCTTTACTGGAACATGGGCACTGATTTCATCGTTTCCCTGCGTGAATAGGGGAGATCTTCAACCCATCTGTTGTGGAAGGAATAACTTCACATAAATTAACTTTCATATGACAATGTTTCTGAGCAAGGGTGTTGTGCTGGAGAAATTCTGTTTAAAAAAACAAAAAATGTTCAGTTGCTACAGCCTGCAGAATCTGCTACTTAGTGGTCACATTCGGAACCTGGCACTGTCTTTTTTTTATATATCTATTCAATCGTGTCCGATTCTTGGAGACTGCCTAGACAAGTCCCTGCAGTTTCCTTGGCAAGGTTTTTCAGAAGTGGTTTGCCATTGCCTCCTTCCTAGGGCTGAGAGAAAGTGACTGGCTCAAGGTCACCCAGCTGGCTTTCATGCCTAAGGCGGGACTAGAACACTCAGTCTCCTGGTTTGCCATTGCCTCCTTCCTAGGGCTGAGAGAAAGTGACTGGCCCAAGGTCACCCATCTGGCTTCGTGCCTAAGGCGGGATTAGAACTCACCATCTCCTGGTTTCTAGCCTAATGCCTTAACCACTACACCAAACTGACTCTCTGGCACTGTCTAGATTCCTGTAAATTGGTATTACAGCTGCTTTATTCCAAGAACCAGTTGATAAGATCTAGCTGCCAGTGACACCTACCTATGTAATATGATGATGAGTGTGAAAGATGTTGCCTCATGGAGAATTTAATGCACTTTTTTTAATACATCCCAATTATGAACCCATATGTTCGGTTTCGTAGTTTTCTCCCACATGGCTGGTTGAAGGGCTTCCAGGCTGGGCAGCTACGGCCCTCATTTCTGTTGTCACCTTTAGTTCTGCCAAATGATCAAGCATTATGACTTCTGTAAAATAAAGCTGAGGTTTCATGCCTCTTTAGCCTCAATTAGGTGATGAATGTATTAAGTTTTAAAGTTTCTCAACCATCTTTGTACAGTGATACGGGTTCCTTCATAAAATAGGATTTTGCAAGAAAGGGAGGAAAGTCTGAGTAAACCATGCAGGTTTTGTGCCACGTGAACAAACTAAAGCTGTCGTGATGGCACTTTCTCTACCCCATATTATCCTAGCTCCTGGGATAGGATGTACAGGTGGAGTGGCTGTTGTCCAGAACCTGGGAAACCACCGATGACATCGATATGGGGGCGATTCAAGGTAGGCCGAAGAGACACATCAGGTAGGGAAGCTGGGAGTACCAGAAGAAAAGTTGGTCTCCCTCCAGTTTAGGTGCTGTAGGGAAAGGTGGCCACCAAAGACCATGGAATCTTGAGGAGAGAAAGAGTTAACAGGCTGGCTGAAAAGCCCACTTTATCAGAAGTATAACCCAACTAATTAGCACCTAACCCCCCCTTTTCCTTCCAGCATCTGATAGGCACTTCTGTGAACCTGAGGATTCCCCTTGTTAGGACCGGATTTGCTTTTAGTACTTTCAGAAATTGTCTCAACACCTGTCTCACACAAACTGATTGGACAATCAAGAAAGTATTTGTCTTCTACCCCACAACAATAGTCTGGGTGTGCTTGAAAATAATTATTAACATTGCTTCTTGCCTTCATATTTGTATTTATTTTGTCATTTACCTGTGAGTGATTGACAATATTATTGAACAGGTTGTTCTTAAAATATCTGGAATTTCAGATAAATTACAGTTGGCATAGATGAGCTGAAGAAGGTCAAAAAATGAATCTTCTATGTGTTGCACAAGTCAGTTTTACAGCAAAAGGCGGTTAGGCCTGGATTTTCACCAGCATTTATACTATCACAGTCATACTGCGGGCCACATCTCCTGAAAATGAATTCTTCTGCACCATCTAAAGTGGAAAGAAAAACTTAGTTCACTCAAAGAGAAATTGAATCTAATTGTTGCCCTGCTTTCTCTTTCATTCATGGTGGCAGGTCCTGGATGGATTCCCATTTTTTTTCTTTCTGGACCAGCGCATTACCTTCTGGTCCAGACACATTATTTGAAATTACCACTTCCTTCATATGAAAAATGTGTGTGATAGCAAGGGTGAGGCTTAAGATTGGTGGTAAGGTCATAAGGTGGCCTGCCTGGTAATCTATTTGTGTGGTGACTAGGGCATGACCGAGTGTCTGAAGGGCCTCCTGGTCCAGGAAAGGGTGCAACTGGCACACTAGATGTACCTGTGCAAAGGCCTTCTTGGCCATACCTGCCACCTGCCCTTTAAACAAGAGTTATGAGTCCAAGACAACCCACAAATTGCACATCAGTCTTGAATGAGGAAATGCAACCCCATCCAAGGACAAAGATGGAAAATCCTCAGAGCCAGTGGATCCAAATATCCACAGTCACTCAGTCTTGGCAGAATTGAGCCTGAGTCTGCCCATCCCATCCAGAGCCACACTGCCTCCAGATGCTGGTACAGGACTTTGACAGTATCACTTGGTTGGCCTTGGACTGAAATGTATACACTTTTGGAAGACTTTCCTTGTGTTTTCATGTCTGTTTCCATCACTGATGTCTTTTTAAGTGTCCTTGTAATAGTGCTTATTGTCTCTTCTAACAGGTGCTTGAAATTCTTTGTTAAGTTCCTTCCTGAGATCTTTGTCTGACTTGGTTTTGGCTTCTCTTCCCTTCTCTCTTCTTCTTGGCAATTTCCGTGGTTCATTCTAGCATCCAGTTTGCTTTCTTCTATTCCTTGATGCTTGGCAGTCTTTGTTCACATTCCTCCTTTACCACTTCTTCGTGTTCCATCCACAGTTTCTCTGGTTCCCTATCAATGAAATTCAGGACTTCAAAGTGATTCCTGATGTTCTCCTTAAACATGATGGGTATATGATCAAGATCATAATGTGGAAACTGGATGGTTTTCTTCTTCCGCTTTAGCCAGACTTGGAATTTGCACATGAGCAATTTGTAATCTGTTCCAGTCAGCCCCCAGCCTCATCTTTGTTGATATAACTCAGCTCTTCACCCCCTGTACAAATCATATAGTCAATTTGATTTCTGTATATTCTATCTGGTGATGTCTATGTATGCAGGCAGTACAGTACAGCAGGACTTGGGGTTATAATTCTCTATAAATTAACTGAAATAAACACAATTATTCATTTTTATAAACGTTCACTGTATTCTACTTACCAATATTTTTATACTTTATAGTCATACACAGGTCTGTCTCTGCAGAACAAGTATCTGGGAAGATACATTTTCCTTTTCTAAGGGTATAGCAACATTTCAGAGTCTCCAAAGCTGAAAGAGAGGAAACAAATTGACAATTTTGCACACCCCACTTTCTTATTAATATCTTTCATTAGTGGGAATTGGGAGTAAAAATGCAGTAAATCTATCTGCATCATAATAGCAATAATTGGACCCTTTTAATATTGACCTCCATCAACAAGCATGGCTTTTGCAACTGGAACCTTCACCCCACACTCTCTAGGAGGAGAAGGTGAGTGTTGACTGCTAATGGGAAGGAGAGGACCAGTCAATTCTGGCACAGTTTGGAAAGGATGTTTGAAACACGAGCAAAGCTTAATTTTACCCAAGTATGATTACACTATTCTAGGCATGCCAGAATCTCTAATCCAAAACAAGATCTCACAAGCCAATATACTGTTACCTACATCTCACCAACTTGGAGGTAGATGCAATGTACACAGACAATCCCTCAGAAACGAAGAAGATGAAATGATGATGTAATAGCATTTTTAGGTTGTGAAAGTTTGTCTCCATTATCTCAGCAATAATAGGAATGGACTGGGTCTGCGAAAGAAAGATGTTCAACAACAGTGAGGGTTAACTTACCTGGTAGCCAAAGCATTAGGATAAGAATGCACACAATGCCTTTCCTCATTGTTTTTCTGGAAACGTTGCCTGCAGGCAAGAATTGTAAGTAAGTGTTGCTGGATTTGATTTTTGTTTTTCCTTAGAAACACTTTTATGCCCCGTTCATTTTATGCAAGTGAAAAAAGAGTACACGCTTAGATTATTTCAGTAATATTTTGGTTGATTTTCAGAACATCCTACATATTATACAAAGCATTATGTTCTAATAATTATGCACTTAAGCCCACTGATAAACATCCTTTTTTCTGAAAGGGACTGCAGGGACTGGTCCAGGCAGTTGTGTGGAGTCAACTAATTCGAAGGCACGCATGCTCACACAGATTCACACAAACACACATATAATGGCCTCCGGATGTTACTACCTCTCCCAGTAATCCCACTTTGGAGAGCCAGTTTGGTCTAGTGGTTAAGGCGCTGGGCTAGAAACCAGGAGACTGAGAGTTCTAGTCCCGCCTGAGGCACGAAAGCCGGCTGGGTGACCTTGGGCCAGTCACACACTCTCAGCCCTGGGAAGGAGCCAATGGCAAACCAGGAGACTGAGAGTTCTAGTCCTGCCTTAGGCATGAAAGCCGGCTGGGTGACCTTGGGCCAGTAACACACACACAGCCCAACTCACCTCACAGGGTGGTTGCTGTGGGGAAAATAGGAGGAGGAAGGAGTATTAGATATGTTCGCCGCTTTGAGTTATTTATAAAAATAATAAAGGGGTAGAAAATAAATAAATAAATAAATAAATCCCAGTCAGCACCAATGATGAATGCTGGAACCAACAACTTACAGATATCTGGAGAGTCACCAATTCCCCATCCATTTTTTAATATTTTTCTTTAATATATTCCAAGCCAAATAACAGCAATCCAGAGGGGAAAAAAATAGGAATGAAGTTTCCACTACTGTCAGAAGCTTTCATACTCTGGTTTATAAAAGTAGATTTCTGACTTAGAAACTATTAACTCCTGTGATCTGGTTATATAAAAAGGACAATAAATAATAAATCATTAATCCTATTGTATACAAAAGCTGAACCTTGCCTTCTGTGCAGCTGAAATGAAATGCAGCTTTTGTTTTGCGAATTTATGTAAGGTTGCTGTGAATTTTATTTACTGCATACTCTCTGATCGCCTCTCTTTCCATTCCTTTATATTTTTCCTTCTTGATACTTGAAAATTCCATCATTTGTTCTGCAATCACCCTCCTGATTTAAAAAAGGTAACAGAAATGGAAAGGCGTACCTTTTTTCTTGTAATTTTTTCCCTAAGGATATTGATGCGATGTTCAGGTGTACAAAATACAACATCCACTTCAGTGAAGTGGTTAAATTTCTTTATGGGGACCAGATGATCAGAGAGCCAAGAGCCAAGGATGAAGCAATACTTCAATGTCCTACTTTGGCAAAGTCCTGCTCACAAAGTAGAGCTCTCTTCCCATGGATGAACTCTATTGGTTCTGGGATGGGTGAACTTTATTGGCTTTGGATGGATGAAATGTTCTAAACTGTGGAGTCCTTGGTGCTCTCTGAGCCTCAGAGACTCTGAGGCTCAGAGAGCACCAAGGACTCCACAGTTCAACCCTGAGCTACAAATATTCTCTTCGATATGTTCTAAACTCTAGAGCAGAGAAAGAATGTATTGTGTGGGAGGTTTTTTCTCTTTTGATGGAAACACTGTATTTTCTGAAGCTATTGTAGATTTTTTTTTTAAGTGTTGCTGTGCTGTTGAAATGTCTGAATGCTCTGATATATTTTGAGAAGGGATAAAAAAATTAAGAATACTTAATTGGACTGATAATGAGGTTAATCTGATTTACAGGATTTTTTATTTCTAAGACTTAAAAGATACTGGTTTTTAAATATAATTAGGGTTAAGATTGTTAATTATATAAGTAGACAATTTATAAAAACTAATATATATTTGGATTGATTAAGAGAGTATGATTGTTTTACAGGGTTTTGTAAAACTTAAAGGATATTGATATAATGTTTTATACTGTTTTAGAGATCTAATAGAGTTAAGATTGTTTATTATAAAGGCAGAAAATTTATTTTTTTTATAATTTGATGTGTATTGTGCAGACAGAAATATATAGAATAGCAGTAGAAGGGGGGAAATTATTAAATGGATTATTTTTAAAAGGAAGGGATTGAAGGGGAAGGAGCAAATTTATTAGAGATTTATATATTGGAAGGATTTATAGAAATAATGTGATTAAGGTTTGACTTAGAGGAAGGGTTTGTTTGTGGAAATTGCTGTATATTCTTGCTGTGAAAAGCGGGAAGCCACCTGTTTATATGTAACTTTGTAGAAGTTTTTTCTTTTTTGTTTTTGCACTTTTAATGTTTTTCTTTTTGTATGTAGTGTTTTTCCTTTTTTTGTAGTTTTTTATCTTTGTTCTAAAAAATAAAACTTTACAAAAAAAAAAAGAGTTGGAAATCAGGGTCACTAGCTGTTTGGAGTACCTTCTAATTTTCACAAAAGACTCTTTGCTCAATTAATATAATTTAACTTGCAAGATCAACCTATGTCATATACTTTAAACAATCTTATATTGTAAGAAATTTTATTTATTAAAATAATTTAAAATGTGTATTCTAGCAAAACCATTAACTCCGTTATCCTCTCTTCATGACATTTTGGTTTAATAATTCTACTGTATTAATAAATGTAGGTGCTCACTGGAAAAAGGATCCTATTTTTACATATTACCTGTGGAAAATTGTAAGCCTCCAGATGTTACTAACCACACCTTTGAGTAGCTCCATCAGCTTAGCCAAGGCTAGCAAATGCTGGAACTTGTGATTTATCATCTTCTGCGGAAGCTGCAGTTCACTCCCTGATTCTTTATATTTTTCTCTAATATATTCAGGGTAAGGAAAATGAAATAATTCAAAACAACAACAACAACAACAACAACAACTAATAATAATAATAATAATAATAATAATAATGCTGCAATAACATTAAACCATGTTTTCTCTGGAGTACCAAGCTTGTATTTCCTCACCTAATATAGAATATAAGGTCCATACTCTGTGAGAATTTTGTACTGTATATTGATTGCATAAATAGGCAATAAATTAATTAAACCTAATGTCTAAGAAAAGGTAAACCTTACCTTTTGTACAGCTGAAATGAAACAGAGCTTACTTTTCCTAACGCTGAGTACAGTTTCAAATGCATATAGTTGTCCTCTCTTATCCTCTCATTATACTGGGAATTGCTTGGGTAATTGCCGATTATCTTGTTTTTGCATATATAATTCAAAGATTCTAATTGTGGTAAACTTCTTGGAACTCTCCTTGATAGAATGTTCAATTTGTTGCATAAATCAACGGCATCAAAAGTTTTTAATGCTCCATGCTTTATAAATGATTCCAATTGTAAGCAGTAGTTCATTACATTTTGTTCTGATTCATGGAGCAAATTATGTATGTCAAAAAGGAAACTGAACACAGAATTAATGGTTTGCGTCTGGATGAATCATCTACAGAATTGATGGCAGTATCAAGGATAGTGAAATAAAAATTGATTTTAAAATTTTGCTGGCAGTCTGTAATAGGCTCACCTGCCCCTTCTTATGAGAATTGGTTTCTGTTCCTTCTTAATGGTGTTGTATTATTTTTAAATTGAGGTTCTATTCCTGCTTCCAAAGCACATACATGTGCCTTTCCTAATATTTTCTTAAAATTTTCATCATTTCTGGAGTCAACGAATATTTTTGTATGTTCCAAATAATTAACAGTTTCCTTACCATTAACAATTTTGTGCTGAAGTTGTTTGCTTGTTGTATTAACTTCAGAAAAAATATTGTGCCAGATAACAACAGAAATCACAGATTTAAATTTAGAAATCTTAGTGGCCAAACCTTCTGCCTTGATTTGTACAGAGTTAGCAGATGAACCTGTTAAGGGAGTGTCATCTGATATTTCTGAGAAAGCATCATAAATGTTACCCAAGCTAAACCACAGAGGTTTAGAGCCTCAAAATCTCAAGTCAAAGGACTGCCTCCTTCAAGGCCAAAGAAAACATCCCCTCTCTAAAAGAAGCTGACACAACTTGGTAGAGCCTGTTACAGGACGCCTCCCAGGCAGCCTTGACGACCTAGGAGGGACCTGGACCTAGTAGCAGGTAGCTAAACTCAGTATTTGAAGGACCTGATCCACCTCATGAGGAGTCACAGCCTCAAATTCAGCCCAGATAACCCCACAAGGCCATGTCCCAGGGACTTCAATTGGACCTGTCCACTCAGAGTACCACTCCAAGTCAATTTGAGCAACTTTATCCACAAGATCATTAGAATATTCTTTAGAGTGGCCCTGCAGAGGTTCCTGTAGCATATTCTTCCCCAGTAGGGACTGGGTTACCATAAACAAAGCTGCTGAATGATGATCAGCAGATGCAATAAGGGTGAAGAAATATTGACATTTCGCCACCCTTATTGCCATGAGATAATCCTAAATTTGGGCTTTTGCCCATGTTTGATCAGATGTACTCTTCACCTTCTTCCAGTGGCACTCCAGCATTCTCATCTCCCAGAGCTCCTCGATAAACCAATATTCTCGCAAGATAGGCATGCAGGGAGAGGCTGCATAGGGGCAATCAGTCCAAGGCCCCTGTCACCCACCCTTTCCAGGCTATGGCCAAGGCTTTGGCCAAACTATGCTCCAGATTCTCAGAGAGAACCCCAAACTCCCTCTCCAAACCCTCTGGGTACAGAGATTCCCTGGGGTGGGTTGATCAAATAGGTGACACCAAGTGATCTGGAGGGCAATCAAAGAGTGATCTGTCCATAGTGATGACTGATGACAATTTCCTCCAATGCCAAGTCATGTTGTAACTGCCCAAAGACAAAAACCAGATCTAGAGGGTGACCACTACTAGGTGTCAATGACTTGGGACAGATCCATAGTTGACATGAGGGCCATGAATTTCTGAGCCTCCCTGGATTCAATGTTGCCTGGCAGGAAATGGAAATCTCTGACGACTAACAGTCACAGAATCCATCAGGTCAGGCAGGGATAATGCTGAGCAGCAGGGAGGACAGTACACCAGTGATAATCCTAACTGTTGCCTAAAGCACAACTTTAAATACACAATCTCATATCCAGTTCTATGTGGAACAGTACCTCTGAGAACTCTCAATGACTCACTGATGACAATGGCCACCCCTCCTCAAAGTATTCAGCTCATGCAAAACTCAAATCCTAGATGGGCATCCCCTTTTGGGCCCACCCAGGTCTTGGTTATACATGCCAATTTGGCCACTCATCCACTCTAAAACGGTGGATGAGAGAAGGCTTACCGTAGATCGACCTGGCCTTTAAAAGCAGCAGCTGAAGGCCAGGGCTGCCCAAGGATATGCTAACCAAGTACTGAAGTTGGAAACTCTAGAGAGTAAGGAAGATGACCTTGATGGAGGTATGCAAAAGCTGTTGCCTAGGCAAAAGAGGCTAAAGCATTTTTTAAGTCCAGAACATCCAGATAACATTTGGAAGCATCTCAGAGAGACGCCTCCCTGATTCACTGAACTATAAAGAGGAAGAGGAACAGCACAATCAGACTCGCAAGATTCTGTTATTATAACCAATCTCCATAAAGGTAGTTTTAGCCTTCCTGTGGTTGTGGTCTGGCCTACCTAGTGGGTGTGACAGAAACTGAGGTGGACAAAGGGACCGCTCCCAGTGGACCAAATGTCCCTAAATGTGGCCTGCCCTCAGATTTGCACCATACGTATCCCTGCTGATCAGCATCTCAATCTTCCTGCCTCCCCTCTAATTTCCAACACCTTCCTACCCCGAGGTCCCACACCCAGGCCAAGGAACTCATTCCTTCACATGTTCACCCCATCTGCATCCCACACTTAATCATGCACAGGACATCTGCAGCCATCCCAGTATCTTATGGGACCCAAAGCACACCACTAGCTACTCATTCCCACAACACTCAGCAGCCAATGAGGTGTAAGATTCCCTTGGGAGCTTTACCAGAAACACATACAGGCCACATCCATACCTACCTCCACATTTGCAGGATGTTTAATTCTAGCTTGCTCCTCAGCATCGTGGTCATAGATTCGATAGAATCACTTAATTCTGCCTATGCTTGAGTGAGCGCAGCACTGGGTTCCCAGGGCAGGCAGAAAACATAATGATTGCCTCAGTTGAAATGAGAGTGGGTAGGAAATTACATTGCACTCTTTAATCTGGTTTGTGTGATTATGGTTTTATCCCGTACTTTATACTTCAGTTTAATCCTGTCACCTCTGGAAATCTTTGACTAGATCTTGCAAAGACTCGCAACACCCAAAAATATGACTGTGAAAGAGTAATAAGGCTCCTCTTTTCCTTTTCATCTTGAGTTCTGCCAACTGGCAAAGCAGTGTGATGTCCTGGGATATAATGTACATACGTGTTAGCTTTTCTGCAACATTATCAGAACCTCCAACAACACTGATTTGGTGTAGACCATAGCTTTCCAAACTGTGTGTCGGGACACATTAGTGTGTCGGCTGCAGTGTCTGGGTGTGTCGCGGCTGCGGCTGCTTCCACGCAGGTCCTAGTGCCTGCCTTGTGCCTTGCTGCCTCCAAACCTGCTGTGTTTCCGCGCAGGTCCTAGTGCCTGCTTTGTGCCCTGCTGTAAGAGTGTGTCATGAAATGATACCTTGCTGTAAGAGTGTGTCACGAAATGATACATGTCTAAAAAGTGTGTCACCAACATGAAAAGTTTGGAAAGCTCTGGTGTAGACACAGGATAGACAAAAACAAGTCCTTATTCAGTATGTACAATGAAATCCTGACATATTTTTATTTGTTTTCTCATTCACATAGGACTGATTGACAGTATTACTGAGCACCACCTTCCACATTGCTCTTGAATTTCAGACAAATCAAAATCAGTTGCAATCAAGTGAGGCCTATGAAATCATTGAAGAGGTCTCCAGCTGAAAATGAACACTATCTGTTGCATCTGTCAAAGCCACAACAAATGGCTTGAACACCTGATTGCGGCATTGAATTCATAATTTGACAATCATACGTTGAGCCGCATCTCTTGGAAATCCTTGGGCGTTGAATTCCTAAAGGAAAAGAAAGATTTAGTGGTTACAGTTGAAAGGAATTAAATCTAATTGTTCACCAGCTTTGTCTTTTGTTGATGATAGGAGGTCCTAGATAGATTACCTTTTCCCCATTTGGTCAGTAAGTCATTACCTGCTGGGCCAGGCATGGTGCACATTTGCATTATTCCAAATTATTGCTTTGTTCATGTGAAAAATGAGTTTGATAGCAAGACTGAGGCTTAGGACATGGTGGGGAGGTTTCAAAGTGGCCTCCTGCTCCCCTGAAAACAACCCTGATATCCAAAAGAATCAACAGGCTATCTGGTAATGCATCTGCAATCACATTATTAGGAATATTGCTTAGACTATAATCAAAGTCTTGTAGAGTAGCTTGAACTTGAACTGATGAGTAACATTCCGTAAACAGTTGATAAACAATTGCCACTGATTGTTCTTCCTGGACAATACTCAGTGCAATACTTGCATTTTTTGCAGGGTCCAGATTAGTTTGGTCAGTTCTATCGTTTGGATACCTGAGACACTAATCCAAATTGAGATGGGCTGTGGAAACTACATATCCCAGGATTCTTTAAATCCTGAAAGGACATGTTACTGCCACAGTGGCTGACATCCACAACATGATTGGGTTGCTCTGGGAAACAGTATTCAGGTTCTCTGAAGTTGGAAACATGACTGGTGCCTCATTGAATGGATAACACAGGGAGGAAAGCAGGAGTAGAATCCTCCCCATGTCTCCTGGGCTTCCTGAGGTGAAGGCTATGGCCTTGCACAGAAAGGGCTAGTCAGGATCAGGACTCAGAGAGCAATGTACTCCCCACCCACTTCCAGGACTAGGTTCAGACTTCATATGGGGCAATACAACATTTTCTTTTTATTTTGGAAAGTCACTTAACATAGTGAGCTCATTTCAGAATCAAGCCAAGGCAAGTTAGTTCATCTTCATGTTCAGTATTTTGAAGGTCACCTATTTGAGCCATCTAAGTGTGGGACGTTCCAGGAAGTGGTTACGTTTATTCCTCCCATCTATTACTGAATAGGGCTGTCCACAGCCTTTGAAAGAGCTGCTTTGCAAAGTTTGTTCAAGTGGAAAAAAGCAGTCTTCCTAGAGCTGCACCTTTTGTAAGGTTTGTGCAGCTGCCTTCACAGTTCCTCCCCACTGTCTCCAGCTATGTGTCAAAGGCCCTGCACAGCCTTCCCTTGGAAGCTCATTGAATCTTTTCCCCCTTAAATATGTTAAATGAACTAAATAGAATTATTTTTTATACTTTTCATACTATTCTACTTACCAACTGGATTAATGATTACGGTCATACATTGGTTATCATTAGCAGAGCAAGTAGTTGTGGTAGTACATCTTACTGCATTGGGACAATTATAACATACCAGAGCATCCACAGCTGAAAGAGAGGAGGCAAAACGGCAATTTAATCTGTAATTCCATAGACCATCTTCTTGTAACATGCTGCATCAATGGGATTTGGGAGTGAAAATGCAGAGAACTATTTGCATCAAAGATTTTAGAAAGTTCAGGCTCTATGCTTCAATTTCAAATTCAGCAAGATCTGAGAATTCTGACTTCCGGAGAAGAAATGGTGAACTGAAGATGGCTCTGCTAAAAGCGGAGGCAACGACTGCGGTGGAATGAAGAGCCAACAAATAGACCAGCTCTTCGTAATTCCTCTCTGGACAAGGAGAGGAGATTGCCCACAAGTGCTCCAGATAGTTGCTCCTCACAAGGAGACGGCAAGACAGCAGTGTCTGGCGAGTTTAGAGCTCTGGGAAACGAGGGAATAACCATCTTGCTCAAACCACATCAGCTCCTTCCAAAGGACACTGGGTTCACATACTTCCTTTTCTAATCACTTTCATAAATTGCTTGTTAACTGCTTTTCAACTATTAGGAACGTTTGGATAGTCAGGTTTTACAGGACTGGGTGAGTTTCCTTCAGTCCTTAGTGAAAGAATTTTTAAATACAAGTTTAAGGATTTTTTTAAAAATAATTTTTTTTGGAATAAACAGCAAAAGGTTGATTAGAACTTTGATTTTGGAAAGTTACAAACAGACTAAGGGTCCAGATGGATTTGAAAAAAGATTTTGGAATTCATTATAAGAATCTTTCCTGTGGGAAAATGCTTTTGATTTGAACTCTTTAAAAAAATGATAGGATGGGACTTTGAAGGTTGGACACTAGAGGGAACTAGAGGGAACTAACAATTTTAATTAAAGGAGAAAAACACTAAAACTCGACTTACAATTACAGAATGGAGCAAAATATTTTAACATGGGACATATTGGAGGATATTTTGGAACAATGGATGCAGAAGTTAATTTTAAGAGTGACTGCCTCTATAGATAGACTGTTTAAAAGATATGGAAGAAGAACACATTTTACCAGACCAGACTGAGACTGATCTGAAAGTGGATTTAAAAAACGACAGGCTACAGTAACGACATGGAAAAAGATGCTATACTTGACATACTGAAGAAACCGGCTGATGTCTTAATAATCAACAAAGCTGGCTGAGATGTAAAGACTTGTTGAATTTTGAGGAAGGTGAATCTAAACTTAAAACAAGGGAACAATTAGAATTGGAAGGCCGTACTTGTCACTGGTTTGCATTTGTGCAATTGTCAGAATGATTTAACTTGGATAAAAAGACTTATAATTTTGGTGATGAAAAAACACAATTTGAAATGGAACTTTGTACAAATGATGAACATGTTATTACAAAGATGTATAAAATGTTGTTACAAATGAATTTAGAAGATGAATATGTTAAAGATTGTATGATCAAATGGGCTAAGAATTTTGGGTATAATATAATGCTTGAACAATGGGAGAACATGTTGAATAAAGGTTTGAAATTTACTTTGAATTATAATTTGAAAGAGAATTTCTACAAAATGAGGTATCTCTGGCATTTAACACCTGATAAGTTGTCAAAAATGTTTAATGGGGTATCAAATGTTTGTTGGAAATGTTCTCATGCTGAAGGGACTTTCATCTTTGGTGGACCTGTGAGAAGGCTAAGAAATTCTGGGACCAAATATGTGTTATGATACAAAAGATTCTTAAAGTGGACATACAGTTGAAACCAGAACTGTTTGTTTTGGGTTGGATGGACAAACAGCTTGAGAAGCAGCATGGTTTTAAGGACTGTGTATAGATAAGAGATGGAATATGGGAAGAAGAGATCATTTTAAGAGAAGGTGACAAGTTACTAAAATTGTTTGTACTCGTGATGAAGGAGGAAGTCATTTCTTTATGTTTCTTTTCTTTTTCTTTACTATATTCTTATTTTTAATTCCTTTTCTTTTTTTCCTGCAACTTCTATTTTTTCTTTTTATTGTTATTTTTTTAGTTTGTATTAATTTTTTATCATTGTCAATGTCATTTTTAATAAAATTGCTATTAGAGAATTCAAAGTTTTCTCATTAAAAATTGAACAATTAAAAAAAAAACTCTTATTCTGTTATGAATGTATTATATGTCACTGTATTTACACAGGGGCCCGAGAAGGCAGTTTTTACATACATGCTAGTTTCTGAACCTGGGACAAATATGCTGATGATGGGAGGGGGAAAATCCAGATGTAGAATCTGGATTATACATGCAGAATGTTTCCTTCCTACCAAATAAACAATTTATGTAATTTCTGACATTTTTTAAGAGATAGAGGATGGATTCTACGCAGATGACCTATCTCCGATACATAATCAGAGCCTTTAAATAGCCTATAGCACAGCTTATAGTGAGAAGTAGTGGGCAGAAACGTTAAAAACAAGAGATAAGGAAATTGTCAAGAAATAATCTATTGATACCCATCTCTATTACCAGTCATAGTTTTGTCAACTGAGGCTTTCATGTAACACTTTGTAGTAGTAAGAGGAAGGACATAGAGGCAATTCCCACAGTAATTTTTCATGCCAAGTCTTCAAAATGACATGAATTATAGAATTAGCTTAGCCAGGACATACCAGCATGTCTCTGAAAAAGAGGCATTATTTCAGGAAGGACAAAAAACACATAAAGTCACAAGAAAGATAAAAGGCCAGGGATTCTCCAACTTTATTGAGAATATTACATGAATCAGTAGAGATTCATACTGAATGTCCTTTCTCATCACCTTGATATTACAAATTCAGAAATCTGCTACTGAAAGGCAATAGGTTTGATATCTAGCTTACCAGGCTTGTACGCTCTGCATGCCAGGACCCCCAATCTAGGGATTACCTTGCAAGCCAACATAGTCTTGCCTGCATCTCACCAACTAGGGTTTCTCCCAATGCCCAGACATGGGCCCTAACTTAGAAAGTAGAATTAAGACACAGTAACACTTATGTGTTGAAAATATACTTGAGTTAGGCGAGGAATTTGTTCCCAGACTTCCTCTCAGTTTTAATAGGAATGGGCTGGGTCTTTGAAAGAAGAACAGTTAGTGTTGAGTGATCGTGAGAGAGAACTTACCTTGTGACCAAAGCATCAGGGCAAGAACGCAGAAGACAATTTTTCTCATTGTTTTTCTGGAAACTGATTGCCTGCAGTCAAGAGTTGGAAATCAGGGTCACTAGCTGTTTGGCGTACCTTTTCTTCTGATTTTCACAAAAGACTCTGTGTACAATGAATCTAGTTTAAACTGCAAGACCAGCCTATTTCAAATATATAAAATTGTCTAATATTCTGAGATGTTTTATATGTTAAGGTAAATTAAAATATATATCCTAGCAATACCATTATCTTAACTGTGTTTTACTCTCTTCATGACATTATCTTTTAATAATTCTACTGTATTTATAATTGTAAGTGCTCGCCGGCAAAAGGATCCTGTTTTACTATTAAATGTGGAAAATTGTAAGCCTCTATATGTTACTAACCACACCTCTGAGTAGCCCCATCAGCCTAGCCATTGCTAATAGATGCTGGAACATGTGGTCCACCATCATCTGAAGACCCTTCACTTTTCCTCCCTGATTCTTTATATTTTTCTCTAATACAGTATATTCAGGGTAAGGAAAATGAAGTAATTCAAAATCATACTAAGAATCATAATCACAATAGTTATAATGCAGCAATAACATTAAAGCGATGTTTTCTCTGGCATACCAAGCTTGTATTTCTTCCTCTAATTTAGAATATAAGGTCCAAACTCAGTAAGAATTTTGTACTGTATATTGATTGTATAAATAGGCAATTAATGAACGAAACCTAATGTCTAAGAAAAGCTGAAGCTTACCTTTTGTACAGCTGAAATGAAACAGAGCTATCGTTTGCTAACCCTGTGTACCGCTGCAAATATATATAGTTGTGCTTTCCCATCTCCTCCCCCCCCTTTTTTTTTCTGATTTCTGATCAAATTCCATCACTTGTTTTGCAATAATTCTGATGTAGGAGAGGTAACAGAAAGGTAAACACTTCCTCTTTTTCTTACTCAACGGGTGAATAACCTTTGTAAGGACCCTATTGCAACATCCTGGAGTCAGAAAGCACCGCATACCCAGCAGTCAAGTGGTTTTGTTTATTTACGGGTCTCAACTGATAAGATGGCAAAGCAGTGCCTTACTGCCAGTTCTTTGCCTGTTCCTGATTGCTTAAATGAAAATATTTCCCCCTGCCGAGAATACCCTAAATATTTGATCTCCCGTTAAATATATATAGCGGCTTCCTCTTTGGATTTAATTCACAGAAACACACAAAGCTGTGCTTTACTTAACCAGGGTTTATTCAATTAGTCACAACTGGTTGGGGCCAGAGAAGACACTAAAGCCAGATCAAGTCCTTTGGGTTGCTGGAGTTGGAATTGAAACCCAAGGCTTCTCACGGCTTTCATGTTCCTGGTCCTGGTTAAGCAGATTCTAGCAGTGAGTTGGCACAAAACCATGGCCTGCAGTCAGGCAAAGACCCGGCTTATGGGGCCATTCCTGCTGTTGGGGGTGGTGGTGGGATAAGATGGTAGAGCACATACAGTAGTTCAATTAATCCGCTAAAGAAACCTGATGGACCTGCTAACAACACCTATGGCTTAGCTTGCTATGTGAACCTGGCTTCTTTCTAACCTGGAGCTATTCTCAGGCTTACTGTATGTTGGCCCTTTCACTGTATGTGAAGGGACTGAAACCTCCTCCCCCCCCCCCCCCCCCCCCGCATGTGTGTACATCTTTGCAGATTAGTTTCTATGCCAATGGGGAAGGAAAGGTGGATATAGGCAAAGACTATACAGGAACAGAGAATCATTTTTGATCACTGCTGGTAGCTTCTACCTGCAGGATAATGTTTGTTAAAATCCATAGTATGTTCTTCAACACAAAATTATTCAATCATCTATCTGTGTCTGGGTGTCGGTGTATGTTCAAATATATCACCACCACCACCACAAACACACGAATAAACAACTTTGTCTCCTGTTCCTCCTCCTGTGGTTCCCGTATTGCACTAAGCCACTCATGGATTGTTTCCAATATTTTGGCACCGTGAGTGATCTTAAATAAATATATGTTAGAAATTCAAACCAAGAGAAAAATGGTGAACAGAAGCAATCAGATAAAGCTAACAGACTCTGCTTATCAAGATTGTGAGGTTTTTTTTTATCATGGCTCTTTCAGGGTCATTATTAAGATAAATTAAATATGCAGGGTAAACCCAAAGCATAAATGATCTGGAAAGAACTTGCTTTCAGAGGATGTGATGCAAGTAAGTTATGATCCTCTTCTGCGCATTTTTTAAAGCAGGAGTGCTTGATACATACATATTCCCCAGTTTTAGTTGTTGTTTTTTCTACTTGCCTTGACTTTTGTCTCTGCTCATTTTTCCCCACTCCATATTATATTTTAGCTTTTGGCTTGCTATCCTCTTTCTTCAATTAAAAATAAAAAGCATCATACTAAGTTTTGGGAATTGCCTACCATTCATCTATCCCTCAAATTTTAGGCACACATGGGATTTTGTCACAGTTGGCTAAGTTTCAACAATTGGGCAGTTGAGTATGTGTTTTGCAGAAAATTGAGTCTTGTCACACCTTAAAGGCTAATTTGTTTCTGGATAGGCTTTCACAGGCTACAGTCCATAAAATGTATGTAGAATACATTTGCAGCTGATAAATGATAGCATTTCATTATTTACAGTATATAATATTTTTAAAGAGTTACTTGTCTGTTCAGAAGCCAAAAGTAATATTTAATTATGAGATCAAGAATTTAACAGAGCAAAGGCACAAGGTGCAAGCACATTGTATGTCAATATTTAAATTAAGATTCCATTTTTACATCAACATTATCTACCATTTAATTCAGTTTTGAAAATATTTTCTTTTGTGTAATTTACCAGAACAGAGAAATAACTATACATATAGTAGATAAGGAAGTTATTTAGTATCTTTACTGTGGCCAGATTGATTGATTATGTGCCATCAAGTTATTGTTGACTCTTAGCGATCACATGGATAGATTTTCTCTAGGAGGATCTGTCCCTAACGTGGTTTTTCAGGTCTTCCAATGGTGCACCCATCACCACTGTAACTGAGTTCATCCACCTTGATGCTAGTCATCTTCTTCCTCTCTTTCCTTCCACTTTTTCCAGGATTAGAGCCTTCTCCAGAGAGCTAGGTCTTTGCACAATGTATTTGAAGTAGGATAATTTGAGCCTGGTCATCTTGAAATGTGACCAGAAGCTGCAGTCAAAACCCAGAAGATTGTTTTATGCTGTTACAAGGAATGGTCCAATATACTTGGGGTCTAGTGTCTTAGATGTCTGCATAGGGGATGGAAACTTGGTAGAAACCCCCCTCTGATATCCAGCAGTGATGGGTGGATCCCCTCTATTGGTATGTTCATAAAAGTGGACAATAGACAGGTAAAGCATTTCTTTTCCTGATTCCAAGATGACAGAGCAGAAAAGATAAATGCCATGGTGGGACTACGGCTGAAAGGAGTGCTCTATGCATGCTTGCCTTTTCTAGGGCTGTTCAAGGTAGTATGCAAGGAGAAGATACTGAAGGAGTGATACAAATGCCTGAACCAAAACCTCTTACCACCAAGGCCCTTGAATTCAAGTAAGCCTTCTTAATAGCTTGCTTAGGCATTTGCACATGCTGGCTCATGAGTTATCTCGTATCAGCACTTGTATTTTCGGAGGAGAAAATAGGAAGTAACTAACCACAAAAGCTGACTTGTGCCAACCTCCATTTTATTAACTGTGTATTCTCACTATAAACAGAAAATCTAATCCATGTTATCAAAAATAAGATGATTGGCATTTGACATCATTACTGGTCAGCATTTATTATACAATTATATAAAGGTTGTTTGTGGAGTCCTTGGTGCTCTCTGAGCCTTGTTGTTTTCTTGCAGACGTTTCATTGCCAGGTGAGGCAACAAAGGTTGTTTGTACCCTCCTTAAGTGGGCAGAACCTTATGGTCGGTCCCCAGTGCTGATCAGATAAACTTGATCAAGCAGATTGTATAGTCTCCACTCGTAAATTGGGTCATGGGGAATTTTTCTCCTTCAATACTCAATGTTTCTAATAGTTACATTCTAACGCAAGAGGCTGTGGTTCTTTCCCCTAGTGGAAATCAGTGAAGAATACCTGTGTGCCATCTCATAAAATGTCCCACCTCAAGGTCCAATACGGCACCCAGTGTGGCTACTATTATGTGCCTGGAAATTGAATAGTAACAATTCCAGGCTTGGTGGTAGAGACCATCTTGACCTCAAGGCAACCTGCCACCAGCAAGATTTATCAGCTAGCTTGATGCATCTTTGAATAGTGATAACAAAAGTCAGAAACTTGCAGCACCTGCAACAAGGATCCCTCAACTCTGGGCTTTCCATAGATGCGGCTGGAGAGGGAGCTAGCAGCAACCGTGTTGCATAGAAGGCACCTGCTTCAGGCACTATTCTCCTGGATGGGTGAAAGCTACTCCTTTCGGAACACCCTTATTTATGCCACTTTTTCAGGAGTGCATTTCTCTCACCCCCAATGATTCATCATTTCCCTACATGGGACTTGCCGCTAGTACTCAGGGCCTTAGGAACAGCTCATTTTGAACTCATTGGATTCCTATGAACGTTTTTGCTTGGAGGAGAGCCTTTGGTAGCCCTATTGTTGACTAGGAGGATTGGGGAATTAGGGATGTTCTCAGTTAGTGGGGACTTATATATGTTCTACCAGCGTAAGATGGTTTAAAACCTGGATCCCTGCTTCATACCCAAGGTTAATTCCAAATTTCATCAAGCACAAGAGGTAGTCCTCCTCAGTTTCCACCTCAACCCAACCCACTCTAAAGAATGGGTGGTACAAGCTAGATGTGTGTAGGACTGTTAACATTGATCTGAAATGTACATTAGAGGGGAAGATGGACAATAGTTTGTCTCTTTTAAAGCAGAGAATTGAGGAAGATGAGTTTCTGCTCCACAATTAGTTGATGGTTTGGATAACACATTGGCCTGGAGTACCTAGCTAGTAAAAGACAGCCGTCTTCTGGGATCACAGCATATTTATGTCTATGGCTATCTTGACTGCCCTAACAGCCAGAGTGATGTTAAAAGATATTTGTAGGGGTGGAACCATCTAGCTTTATAAAAACATGCCTCTTTTTATGTGACCTTTGGCTGCACTGTGTTACAAAAGTGCTATAAACTGTTACAATGAACCGCCCTGCGGATACTGCTGCAGTATATCCCTTTCCTGTGAGCACCATCTCTGATGACTGAGGGAGTTAGAGTGACCATGAAGTATCCTTCTGGTCACCAGAAAATGGACCCAACCATTTCCCACTAGGAGGAGGGGACATTTAATATAGAGTCCAAACAGTCCAAGGTGGAGATGATTCTCCAAAAGCTAAAATGTTCAATTTCTTTGGAAGATAGTCTTAAAAGAGAAAAAGGAATGGTAAGTGGAAGGCTGGTAAGGCTACCATTCTTTCCATGTTTACTTAGAGACAAGTCCCACTGAGGTCAACTGGCTTTCCTTTGACTTGATGGCTGGTCTCAATCAAGCTGGAGGGGGCAAACGGGGGGTAAACAATAAGGTATAGGAAGCTGAAGTGGCAGGTTGGCCTGTGCTGGGGAAGCTGATTCTGGCACAGCATATGGCCATAGCTTGCTGGGGAAATTATTTATAAAGAATAGGGATGCAAAAACGTGCTTTTGCAGTGATTTTCAGCCCTGGCTGGCATCAGACTGACCCAAGTATTTTTTTGAATATCCAAATGTTATTTCTGACCACCTGCAAAGAAAAAATATATTGAACCTGAGGCAGTCCCGCATGAATGGAACAGGTATGAAAAGATAGGCTTGGGGGGTGGGGGAAGGAGGATGTATTATGGAAGATTGTAAAGATGTTGGATTGCCATATGTATTAATTACAGTCTGCATTAGCACTATTGCTTCATAGATGGCCCTTCCAATGGAGGCAGAAAAGCTAACCCTGACCCCTTCCATTGTATGTAAAATATCATCTGAAGGGTCCCCTACGCATCAGTATGTTTGCAGATTAGCTGCTGTAGCAAAGACCTGAGGAATTCACAGTAAGGAGCATGGATGAGGAAAGCCATGTACAGTGTCTGCCCATGAGACTCTACAATGATGGCTGTGAACATTTCTGTTCAAATCTGCAATGCATTTTCTTATATTGGTTTGTTCAAGTATGTACAGTATATACTTCTTTCGCTAAAAAGAAAACTTCAAAAAGACTGACCAGTTGGTTCTCCCATTGCACTAAGCTATTTGGCACAATGAGAAATCCAGAGTAAGGGGCACCTATTCCTGCATGTCAGAAACTCAAACCAAGAGAACAATAGTGAACTGAAAGAGGTGGATAAAGCTACCACATTCCATTTATCAAGATCTTGCAATGCTTGTTAAGGAACTATCAATGTCATAACTAAATTCAAGTTATGCAAGGTACACGACCAAGGATAAATGATCTGAGCAAGAACTTTATTCCAAAGGGGCATGGGAGAAGTAAATTAACAGCTTTACTTGCACATAACCTCAGCCCAAAGCATTTGTCAAAGCTCCAGACCAGGCTGATACAAGAGCACAGCTCAGATTCCAGGTGGAAAACATCGCCTGCTGCATATTTAGAAAACCCCCAAATGCTTCTGCGTTGCCTTTGCATATTTTGGGTGCAGCAAGTTGAGCACAATCTTACCCTTTATATATATATATAAAAAAGTAAAATCATTTGTGAAACAGTGTTTGGTGTTGGACAAGTACAATTCCTCTGAACTCCCTATTTTGCAAAGGAAAGGAACGATAAACTCTGCACTTAAAAGAAGAAATGAGTTCAGGGCCGCAACTAGGGGGGGGGCAAGCGGGGCATGTGCTCCAGGCACCGCGCTGGGGGGGGCACCAAAATGACAAAATAGTATTTGTGTACTGAATGTTTCCTGGCACGATCGCAGATAGGGCACAGCATGCAACGATGGGGGACTGCCTCCGCCCATGGTGATTGGCTGCGGGGCAGCATGGAGACAGGCCAGCCGGCCCACCCCCTGCCCCAAGGAGGCCGAGCGGCTCCCACGCACATTCGCCATTGGCTGAGGCCACAGCCAATCCACATCCGCCAAGCACCGCCCTCAATCCCAGCCTGCCTCTGCGCAGGTGCGCCCCGGCAGCCGAGCCAAGCACTTCTGCAGAGGCGCCTCTTCCCGCCTGCCACGCTTGATTCACCGGTGCTCACCACAGAGGGAGGGAGGTGCAGGGTGGTCCCGCCGCTCCGATGCTCCAGGGGGGCCACCACCATTGCCCGGAGCAGCCCCCGAACTTCTGGGCTGCACGGTGGGCCAGCGGGGGCACTCCCGGGGGGAAGGTGGCATTTCTCGGCTGTGCCAGGGCTGCCCCTAGCACCCTCCCCTGCCCTGCCCCATCCGTGCCGGCTGGCAGGAGCCCCGGCGCCCCCAGGGATGGGGAGTGTCCCCCTCCTCCCCCACATCCTGCCGCACTGCTGTTCCCTGCGGGGGACGAGGGACTCGACCCTGCAGAGGGTCACGGAATCTATGGGGGGGGCGCGGAATCCACGTTTGCCCTGGGTGACCCAGACTCTAGTTGCAGGCCTGAATGAGTTCAATGGACAGACCTTCTAGGTCTAGAAATCGCTATCTCGATTAAATCAAAGAGAACTAGGTAAAAGATTTTACCTCTTCAGACATTTGCTTGAATTCATGAGACCTCGAAATGAGTTAGAGATGGGCAGCACAAATCTTTGCAAAAGTCATTTCAATTCTGGGAATTGAAATCCACACATCTTAAAGTCACCAAGGTTGAGAATCACTGCCTTAAAGCCTCTTTTCTTTCTGTGGGATCTCATAGCCTCGGAAAGGGTGCAGGAATAGGTGCCCCTTACTCTGGATTTCTCATTGTGCCAAATAGCTTAGTGCAATGGGAGAACCAACTGGTCAGTCTTTTTGAAGTTTTCTTTTTAGCGAAAGAAGTATATACTGTACATACTTGAACAAACCAATATAAGAAAATGCATTGCAGATTTGAACAGAAATGTTCACAGCCATCATTGTAGAGTCCCATGGGCAGACACTGTACGTGGCTTTCCTCATCCATGCTCCTTACTGTGAATTCCTCAGGTCTTTGCTACAGCAGCTAATCTGCAAACATATTGATGCATAGGGGACCCTTCAGATGATATTTTACATACAATGGAAGGGGTCAGGGTTAGCTTTTCTGCTTCTGTTTAAGTAGGCAAAATGGCACTGCCTCCCTCCCAAAGTAATATAAATAGTAGAAAGCACAGCCATGCAAAAACCCTTTAATGTACCCATTTGGGACAGAACCAGCAATATATCTCTCAGATTAAATGGACTGGCAGGTCCCCTTTCTCTCTCTCTCGACAGGTCTACTGGTCTTTTCAAAGATTGCTGAATATGTGTTTAATAACAGGTCTATTAATCTTCCAGAAGAATAGGATAAGGGTGTATCTAAAGAGCCTGCATAAAGCCTGAAAGATGTTTTGCAAAGCACAGACCAGGCATTTTACAAGCAGATACCTCCACAGAAGCCAGGTTCCAGTTTCTTCTGCAGCCCAAACCAAAATGGTCATAGAGGCCAATGTCCAGTAGCAGGAAGGGAGGGGGGAAGCTTGCAGCAGCCTCAACTGGCTAATAAGGGCTTAGCAGATGCCAACCCCTGAGTGCATCATCACAAGGTTGTGCCTGAGGCATCCTAAGTCATTCATACACTAAGTCGTCTTGGGAGAAGATCCGAAACACTTCTTTGAAACTGAAATAGCTAAGAATGAATTTAGGCTGCCTCCACAAAGGAGTGGGGATGAGACAAAGGCTGTGTCATGAGGGCATGTCCTCTACAAACATTTCAGGAGAGGTCTTCATGCCACAGTGACTGGGTTGTGTGGAAAAGACCTCAGTCTCTGTTAATGCATGAGCATAGCACAAGATTATTACTATGGGGACTGCAAACTCAGCTACCTTTTCACTCATTTGAGATACAAGAGGAAAGGAAATAGTGTTATAGTGTTTGTTTTGCAATGCTGGATTTGGCCTGGATAGCCCCTTCCAACTCTGACCAGATGAAATTTCCATAAATGAGTGAATTGTCAAGGCCTTTTCTACTCATTTGTTTTCATTTTATTTTGGTGTGTGCTCCACATGAATTCTCTCTCACACTCACTCACACACCCACAAACCACTGAGAATAACACTTCAGACATCTTGACCACTGAGTAATTTCATCAAATGCAATTATTTATGCTTTATTTTTATGTGATAAAATAGTAAGTACACATACTGCAAATGTCCATATAATATGGACAGTGTTTTAATTTTGTACAGACAAAAAAAACATTACATCAAAGAAAAGGTTGGCTGGAGTGTGAATTGTTTCGATTTTTCTTTCTAGTAGGTAAATTTCCTAGTAGGTAAATTTCTAGCCTGTAAATTTCCTTGTAGGCCTGGTTTATAATTAGTTGGCTTTCATTCTTCTTCTTCTTTTTTTCCCTTGGGGATCTGGAATATTGCAATATATTGCATCTCCAGATTAATCTTAGGAATTGCATTCTTATGTGACATCTGAGACAATAATATGAATGTAGGTTCTCTGGAAACTACATATTCAAGGAATAACCTGCTTCCCAAGAACTAGAAGATCTAGTCATTAATTCCCAGGGGGTTAACTTGGTTTCCCTGGAAAGATCTCTTGGGTCAACAATACTGCTGTTGTAGCATTTAAGGTACCATGGAGGCAGGAAAGGTGGTGTGGAAAACTCACACATTACTTGCTGCCTTGGCCAGGTATGAGGAAAAGGAAGTATTTATGGGGCTTCAGAAAAATTGGTGGGGGAGAAGATATTTATCCTGGTAATCATCAAGACTAATGAATTGAAATAACTTCCTGTAAACTCAAGAAATCACCAGGAGTGCTGCAGGGTTTCAAATTTGGAATTGGATGAAATGCTATTTTCTTATTAATTTGAAAAACTGTTTGAAATTTATTTATTTATTTAAATTTGTATTACCGCCCATCTCCCCCATCGGAGGACCCTGGGGGAGATGGGCGAGCCCACTCCTGTAGAGCCCACTCCTGTATCAAGATGAGAGGGATTTGTCTCTCCCTCCATACTTGTTTCTTCTAATGCTTTGAGGGTAACACCGGTCATACAAATTTTGAACTTTTTAGGAAGTTCCGATACCTGCTTGTATACAGTACATGAGTCATTCATCTCTGTTTTTGACATTGCATTGATTTATCGTGTCTCTCTATATTAACTGAAGTAAATGTAAACACTCACGTTTTTAAATGTTCATTCTATTCTACTTACTTACCCTATTTAAGAATAAGGAGTGGCACTATCTTGATCTAATCTTTGGGGTGACATTAGGAGCAAAAGTAATATTCTAAACTTCCCTAACTGAAAGCAAACTGATGACTAAGCATGATATTTGCAGTTGATAGCAAATTACATTGAAATTAATGGGAATTCAAGTAAACATGCAGAATCACATGGCCAGCAAACCAAAAAGGATGTAATGACCCCAACTTCAATGCCCTAATAAACACTTCTCGATGCAATTCATTGAAATGCAGATTAAGCTTTATTCAGGATACATGTAAATTAAAGCACTCCTAAAGATCTGAATGCGGATTCCCGCCAAACCTTGCTAACTTAACTCTCCCCCTTGCGCGCCAATTTCGCAGACGCGATGATGTCAATGTCCAGAACTTTTGCTCCCCGTTCCCAGCCTCCATCTCCTGCAGGTGGTTGACCTTGACGATGCATTCTCCAGTCTCCAACAGAAGCCACAACACTCCGTACACATCCCCCCTCCCTGCAGTTCACACACTTAACTACCTCACTACTCCTAATGGCAGGATTCAACTATGAACCCTGACATGGTGACCCTCCAAAAGAAAGAGCAATATACAAAGCAAAACAGAGCAAAATACATAAAAAAACAAAACAAACATGTATATAATGGTTCCAATAAGTATGAAGAAAATATAGTGGATTATAAGTTGAGATCTGTAAAAGAAATAAAACCAACATATCAACAAAACAATCATCCAGGCTAGTAAGGAAACTTAGCATGAAACGTCAACAATAATTTAGGAGCTTGCACATGTCTCTTATTCACCCATTCATTGAATCCTGGAGGCAAATGTTTCCAATGAATCAAGTATTGTACTTTCCCCCTATGAACCCGAGAGTCTAAAATTTCTTTCACCTCAAAATGCTCCTCATTCCCCATCATGATGGGTGTCGGGGGTAATGATTCAGGATGCCAGTGTTCAGAAACAGTTACTGGTTTAAGTAAACTAATGTGGAAAACAGGATGTACTCTCCTAAGATTCTTTGGTAATTCCAGTTGAGCTGTGACAGGATTAATCACTTTGATAATTGGAAAAGGTCCAACAAACTTCAGTCCCAATTTTTTAGAAGGCTGAGTGGAACGTAAATGTTTTGTAGACAAATAAACTTTTTTCCCTACGACCAATGGCCATTCCGGAGCTCTCTTGCGATCTGCAAATTTTTTATAAGTGTCCTTTGCCTCCTGTAAAGTCTTCTGCATTACTGGCCAATTGGCCCTTATCTTTGCAATCCATTCATCTGCCAACACTGGATTAGGCAATACCATTGAAGAAGGATCTGGTAATTCAGGTATCGGGACAAAATCCTGGCCAGTAGCAATTTGAAAGGGAGAAAATCCTGTACTCTGATGCACAGCATTATTATAAGCTACTTCAGCAAATGGCAACAGATCAACCCAATCTTTCTGTTGATAACTAATATAACATCTTAAATATTGTTCCAATACAGAATTTAATTGTTCACTCGATCCATCCGTAGAAGGATGGAACACAGAGCTTAATCCTTGTTCAGTACCTATTAATTTAAAAAATGATTTCCAAAATTTTGCAGTAAATTGACTTCTGCGGTCACTAATTATCCTCAAGGGGGCGCCATGTGCCCGATAGTATTGTTGAATGAACAATTTAGCTAATTGTCCAGCAGATGGCAAACTTTTACATGGAATGAAATGTGCTTGCTTAGAGAATAAATCAGCAACCACCCAAATTACAGTTTTTCCTTTGCTTTCAGGCAAATCCACGATAAAGTCCATAGCAATCTGCTTCCAGGGGCTTGTTGGTTGTGCTACTCCCTGCAACAACCCCACAGGCTTGCCTGGAGTCCTTTTCATGGTGGCACATACAGGACAAGACAATACATACTGTTTTACATTTTTTCTTAACGTGGGCCACCAGAATTGCCTTCTTACAAGATGCAATGTTTTCACAAACCCAAAATGTCCTGCTTTTTTGTCATCATGACAACGTTGTAAAATATTTTTTCTGACAGCTTCAGGTATATATAGTCTGTCTCCACTCCACCATAGTCCATTAGTTTCAATCAATGATTGCTTATTGGCTTTCCACCATTCATCCTTCACCACCTCCCCCCTGATTTCTTTAACTAAAGAGGGTTCAGGCATTGTCTCTTGACCCTTCACCTGGCGCCTAGTGACAGCCACTTTTCCCACTTGCTGAACCAGTTCACTTTCAGGGATTACTTCTCCAGTAAATGATGCTGCTGTGTGAATCCCTAACTGTTGAGGAGACATCACTGTCATAACAATCTCCTCCCTTTGGCTCTCATGCTGAGGCAGTCGAGATAAAGCGTCTGCTAGAAAAATTTTCCCTGCAGGGAGGTATTTCAAGGTGAAATTGAATCTGCTAAAAAACTCAGCCCATCTCACTTGCTTAGGGTTCAGTTTACGTGGGGCTTTCAATGCTTCCAAGTTTTTGTGATCAGTTAACACTTCAAAGAGGTGGGGAGAGCCCTCCAACAAATGCCTCCATGTAGCTAAAGCATGACGCACAGCAAATGCCTCTTTCTCCCAAACATGCCAACGTAGCCCCGTTTCAGTGAATTTCCGGGAGATATAGGCACATGGTCGTAATTTATTATCAGTGCCTTTCTGCAATAAAACACTACCCACTGCCATGTCTGACGCATCTGTTTGAATTACAAACAGTTTCTCAGAGTCAGGGTGTTTTAAAATAGGCTCAGCTGTAAACAGTTTTTTCAGCTGTTCGAAAGCACTTTGGCAAGCCGGAGTCCATTTCAACTTTGATTGTGGCTTGTTTGTTAGCACCCCCTCATTGGGCTGTTTGGTTTTCAATAAATCAGTTAGGGGTAAAGCAATTTGAGCAAATTGGGGAATGAACTGGCGATAGAAATTTGTGAACCCGTGAAATGATTGTAATTGTTTCTTTGTTCTTCGGGCTTCCCATGCCAGGACATCCTTAACCTTAGCAGGGTCCATTTCAATGCCTTGATGCGATATTCTATACCCCAAAAAGTCTAGTTTCTCTTTATGAAATTCACATTTAGACAATTTAACATACAATTTGGCATCTAACAATCGTTTTAACACTTCTTTTACCAATTTTACATGCTCATCCATGGTTTCTGTATAGATTAAGATATCATCTAAATAAACCAATACCCCTTGGTATAAAAAATCATGTAGAACCTCATTAATTAAGCTCATGAAGACTCCAGGCCCTCCACTTAACCCGAACGGCATGACCCGATGTTGAAAACAACCTAATTGACAATTGAAAGCAGTTTTCCATTCATCCCCTTCCCTTATGCGTACTCGAAAGTACACTTCCCTTAAATCCAGTTTGGTGAAAATTTTTCCTTTGGTTAATTGAGCCAACATGTCTTTCATTAAAGGCAATGGATATTGGTTGGAAATGCAAATAGCGTTTAACCCTCTATAGTCAGTACATAGTCTCAACGATCCATCTTTCTTCTTTCTGAACAAAACGGGTGCGGCCATTGGCGAAGTGGATGGTTCAATAAAGCCCCTTTTTAGATTTTTGTCAATGAACTTTCTCAGTTCCTGTAATTCCTTATGGGTCATGGAATACAATTTAGGTTTCGGTAGCACTGCCCCAGGTTCTAGTTCAATAGCACAGTCAGTTTTACAATGGGGAGGAAGCTGATCAGACTCAGTTTCTTCAAAAATTTCCTCCACCTCCTCATATGACCCAGGGGCATTTGCAGCTTGTGCTAATTCCCTACTAAATTCCACAGTTGTGCCTGCTACTTCAGACCCAAGTCGCACGTCGTCCCTTTCCAACCCTGGGTAGGACCCATCTGCAAACTCCATTTCCCCAGATACCCAATCGATGTGGGGGTTATGTTCCCGTAGCCATTTCAGCCCCAACACAATGGGCTGATTTGCTATAGGAGCCACAATGAATCGCAGAGTCTCTTGATGTGTCCCAATGGTCATTTTAAGGCTTCAGTATAATATTCTACTGGTCCACCCTTCATATCTGACCCATCCAATTGACAAAATATGATTGGCACTTTGAGTTTATATAGCTTCAATCTTAAACCTGTCACTATAGCAGGGTGAATCAAACACCTAGAACACCCTGAGTCCAACATAGCTAATAAACTGTTTTGGTCCCTCCCATCCAAAGTCTCGAGCTTTACCTTTACTTGCATGGTGGGACAATTGCCGCTCACCAGGGGGTCCGCGCGCCTATCTGCAAATGCCTGGCTGGCGGCGCATCTCAGGACAGGCAGTTGGAGTTTTCTGCCGGCAAAAATTCCTCGTCTGTTGAGTCATTCTCTCCCCCAACTGCTTCTGTTTTACTTGGCTCTTCAACTGTGCTGGCTGCTCCCTTTCTTTTTGGAGGCTGTGGTTTTGATGCTTTGATCTCTGTCTTTTTCTTTGTGATGTAAGTAGATTGCGGGCAATTGCTAATTCGATGGCCCTCCTTTCCACACTTGAAGCACAATCCACTTTTAGCACGGCGTTCTTTTTCTTATTCCCACGCTTTCTGGCCAAGGGGTTTTTTCAGTGGCTGCACTGGCCCCATCGCTCTTTTCCCCGTTGTTTGAAGTTGTTTATATGATTTGAGACGTAATTGGGTACTCTCTGCCTTCCCCGCTAATTGGATCCATTCTTCCAATGTCTCAGGGTCTCCCCTTCCAGCTGCCATTTCCAGAATTTCAGGTTTTAACCCCATCTGGAAATACTCAATTTGAAAAGTCTCTGGCCAGTCTGGTAACCGACTGATGAGTTTTTAAAATTCCATGGCATATTCTGCCACTGTGCGGTTTCCCTGGCTCAATTGCTGCAACTCAACTCTAGCCAACATCTTTGATAAGGTGTCTTCAAATCTCTTCCTTAATGCCAACATAAATGCCTTAAAAGTTAATAGTTCTTTGGCATTAGTGTTGTGCATAGCTACCAGCCACTGCGCTGCCTCCCCTTCTAAGAAGCTGGACACGTACCGTACCTTTGCTTCCTCATTTGTGAAGGAGTCCTCAAACTCTTCCATGAACCCTCTCACATGGGTCATGAAGCAGGCTAATTTCCCAGGATCACCATAAAATCTCATCTTTAGCTTGTTGACTGCTAAGGTTCTCCCCTTGGCCAGCCCGCTCGTGGAAGGAAGTCTCACCTCAAGCTCAGGTTCTGATGTGTCTTCCTCCTCGTCGCTGCCGCTCGATGTTTCACTCTCTGCTGAAGTGGTGGTTGGAGTGGCCCCCTTTTTGGGAGCTTTTCTTCCTTCTTGGGAAGGACCTGGCACAAGCTGTTGTAGGGTTTGGTTAATCATGCCTATTTGTTTACTAATGGTTTCCAGCTCAAAATCTATACGGGAAGTCTTTGCCTCCAACGAAGCCATTCTTTGGGACTGGGTAACTCGGGTTTTGGTAGCCCGCTTCCCCATCTCTGGTTTTAGGCCGCCTCCGATCCCCATAGACCACTCTGCTCTGGTTTTGTGAGTGCGTAACACAGGGAGCTCAGCTGCCTCTATCCCACTTCTTTTAGCTCTCTTTTTGGAGCCCTTCTTCCAATCAACTTTTGGTTCAAAAGACTCCGCTTTCTCTTCTTTCGGAACTATTCCTATGTCCCTAGAAGTTCCTGGTTGCTCTAACTCCTCTGCCTGGGTACAAGTGGCAGAGTCCTCCATCCTGCTGTTATCTGTCATGTAGATGGTTAACAGATAAGTGATAGAGGGTCGATTCTCACTAGTAAGGCACGATGAAGTTGCAATCGTAGCCTCAGGACAAATCGACATAAAAGGGCATTCGGATCTTTCTGTAATGACCCCAACTTCAATGCCCTAATAAACACTTCTCGATGCAATTCATTGAAATGCAGATTAAGCTTTATTCAGGATACATGTAAATTGAAGCACTCCTAAAGATCTGAATGCGGATTCCCGCCAAACCTTGCTAACTTAACTCTCCCCCTTGCGCGCCAATTTCGCAGACACGATGATGTCAATGTCCAGAACTTTTGCTCCCCGTTCCCAGCCTCCATCTCCTGCAGGTGGTTGACCTTGACGATGCATTCTCCAGTCTCCAACAGAAGCCACAACACTCCGTACACATCCCCACTCCCTGCAGTTCACACACTTAACTACCTCTCTACTCCTAATGACAGGATTCAACTATGAACCCTGACAAAGGAGGCAGTTAATATCAACAAGTGACGATTTGTTGCAAGGATTTGGAAATCTTTATCCTCTGTTTCTATTATTCAATGTGAAAGGGTAAACTTTCAGATTTGAAACTTTGTTGAAATGCTTCGAACTGTCTTTTAAAATATTACTAATAAAAATCTCCTGCTTTTTGTAGTGTCAAATATAGCCTTCAGTTACTCAACTGTTTTTAGATAATAGCTCCAGAAGATTGTTCTTGCCTTCCGATGCATTTCTGAGCATGTGCAAAATATGCCATAGATGGAAGAGAGAAAAATCCAAACACAGAAATCGGTGGTGGCTTATTACTTCTGACAACTTTGTAAGGGAAGTTTGATTCTAGACTAGCCTTCCTCTAGATGTGTGGACTTCAACTCCCAGAATTCCCAGTTAGTGTAGCTCAGTGTTCTTCAAGCTTGGCAACTTTAAGCTGTGTGGAGTTCTGGGAGTTGAAGTCCACACAGCTTAAAGTTTTTATTTATTTATTTATTTATTTATTTATTTATTTATTTTCACATTTTTCCACCGTCCATCTCCCCCAGAAAGGGGGGACTCTGGGCGGTTTACAACACCAGACACATCAAAACAGTAGGGATAAAAACATCTAAAACATAAATACACAATTTCCAAATATAAATATAAAAGTAAGAATAAATATAAAATCCAAGTGGCTAAAAAAGATCTAAATGAGTGAGGAGAGCTCTAAGGCGCCAGCCACCCCCAGGAATAACTACTCCCCTTCCTGCCCCAAGCAAGATGGCAGAGCCAAGTCTTCAGGTTCTTCCGGAAGGCCAGGAGCGATGGGGCCTGTCTCACCTCTGGGGGCAGAGTGTCCCAGAGGGTGGGGGCCACTGCAGAGAAGGCCCGCTTCCTGGACCCCGCCAAATGAAATTCTCTTGCAGACGGGGTCCGCAACATGCCCTCTTTGCATGACCGGGTGGGACAGGTCAATGTCATGGGGATGAGACGGTCCCTCAGGTAACCTGGACCCATGCCATGTAGGGTTTTAAAGGTGAGCACCAACACCTTGAATTGGACCCGGAAGCAAACTGGCACCCAATGCAGCTCGCACAGCAGTGGTGTCACATGTGCTGATATTGGGGCACCAAGAACTGCCCATGCAGCCGCATTCTGGACCAGCTGAAGCTTCCGGATACTCTTCAAGGGTAGCCCCATGTAGAGCACATTGCAATACGGGATGAGGTATCATCAATATGCTGATGATACTCAATTATATATCTCCATCCCGGGTGAGTTAAGTGATGCAGTGGCTGCCCTTTCTCAGTGTCTGAAGGCTGTGGGGGCCTGGATGGGGAACAACAGGCTTCAGCTGAACCCTGGTAAGACGGAGTGGCTGTGGATTGATGGTGCCTCGAGATCCAGGGAGTTGTCATCTGTAGATCTGGACGGGGTGGCACTACCCCGTTCAGACAAAGTGTGGAACCTGGGTGTCCTTCTGGACTCACGACTCCTGCTTGAAGAGCAGGTGGCAGCTGTGGCCAGAAGGGCATTTGTACAACTTCGAGTTGTGCGCCAGCTACGCCCTTTCCTGGATCGAGACGCCCTCCGTACCGTCACTCATGCCCTGGTCATCTCCCACATAGACTATTGCAATGCGCTCTACATGGGGCTACCCTTGAAGAGTATCCGGAAGCTTCAACTGGTCAAGAATGCGGCTGCGCGCGCAGTTATGGGTGCCCCAAGGTCGGCACATGTGACACCTCTGCTGCGCGAGCTGCATTGGTTACTGGTCTGCTTCCGGGTCCAATTCAAGGTGTTGGTTGTCACCTTTAAAGCCCTACATGGCATGGGACCAGGTTACCTAAAGGACCGCCTCATCCTCAGAGCATCGACCCGCTCCACCCGGTTATGCAGAGGGCTTGCTTCGGACCCCGTCTATAAGAAAATTCCACCTGACGGGGTCCAGGCGGCGGGCCTTCTCGGCAGTGGCACCCTCCCTCTGGAATATTCTGCCCCTGGAGGTGAGGCTAGCCCCCACACTTATGACCTTCCGGAAACAACTGAAGACCTGGCTCTGCCACCTCGCTTGGGATGGGAAGGGTAATAGCTCCTCTTGGGGTTGGCTTGCTCCGTAGAGTTCTTTAAAACCTAACATCAGAGCCTCTTGGATCTTATATATTTAATTAAATTATGTATTCTATTTTATAAATTTTTATATGTTTTAATTGCTGGCTTGGTGTAAACCGCCCAGAGTCCCCTCCGGAATGGGGGAAGATGGGCGGTGATATAAGTTGGAAACATATATATATATATATATATATATATATATATATATATGTGTGTGTGTGTGTGTGTGTGTGTGTGTGTATGTATGTATATATATATATATATATATATATATATATATATATATATAAATATAAATATAAATATAAATATAAATAAAAATAGTCTATATGGGAGATGACCAGGGCATGAGTGACTGTTCGAAGGGCTTCTTGATCCAGGAAAGGGTGTAACTGGTGCACAACACAAAGTTGTGCAAAGGCCCTTCTGGCCACGACTGCCACCTGCTCTTCGAGCAGGAGTCGTGAGTCCAGGAGGACCCCCAGATTCCGCACCGGGTCTGTCTGGGGTAGTGCGACCCCATCCAGAACTAAAGATGACAATTTCCCGGATACAGAGGAGCCATTAACCCACAGCCACTCTGTCTTACCAGGGTTCAGCCGAAGCCTGTTGTTCCCCATCCAGACCCCCATAGCCTCCAGGCACCAAGAAAGGGCAGTCACCGCATCACTGGTATCATCAGCATACTGATGATACCTCATCCCGTGGTGACGGATGAGCTCAAGTTGCCAAGCTTGAGAAACACTGGTATAGCTATTGCTGAGAATTCTGTATTTTTAACTCTATACATTTGGAGGATGGTGCCCAGGTTGGAAAAGGCTGTTTTCTAGGCAAATTATTCTCCTTCCAAAGGTAATCAGAGCTGTTCACTAGAAGAAAGCACAAGTGTACGCAGACCTATTGCTGTCTCCCTCATATTTTCTTTAAAATAATAATAAAAAAGCTTTTCCTCACCTGCCTCATTCTCCTTACAGAAATAAGGCCTAAAGGGCAGGGGAAGGCTTTTCAGTTCCGAATGAACTAATGCAACTGAAGGACTAATTCACAACATCCTGAAAAGTGCAACTCACAGTAGCCTCCCCACTCCCTGCCAACCAATTCTTATATAGAATCAGAGTTTGCAGAGACTGCCACTTCCCTGTGCATCTCCAAAGCCATTTCATTCCAGTAATATTAAAAACCTCTGAACTCAGTGTCTGAGATACAAAGGTCCCTCACCATCTAAAAAATCTACACACACACCCAGCCTACAAAAGCTATATGTAACGGCTTTCTCTAGCTTGCACAAACTTTTCTACAAGATAATGTCTGAGCACTGCCTAATCTACAGTACTGTAACTGGTCTAAATCGTGCCAGTTCTACTAAAATGTTATTTCCCTGCACTCCATCAAATCAGATCATATTATGTTTGGCATATAATATGCTAATTACATTTAATAAATTGATTGGGGAGTAACAGGCTAAATAATTTCCTGGTCCTTCCTTGTAGAACATAGTTTTCCAAACTGTGTGTCGCGACACATTAGTGTGTCGCGACAAAACCCGGAAGTGCTGATGGTGCGTCGCCAGCGCCCCTGCGGCGGCACGCGCGGTGACAGCAGTGGTGCGTGTGGCAACGGCAGCAGCGCACCATCAGCGCTTCCGGGTTTTAGCGCGAAACACGAGGCCGCTGCTGCCGCCATACACACCACCACCGTGCACACCGCCGCCATTGGTGTGTCACTAACAGCGGAACTTTGGAAAGCACTGTTGTAGAAGAACGGGACAATAACAACTATACCTCAGTCACCTAGCATTTGAACTGTGGAGTCAATATATTGCTAGAATATTGTTTTAAAAGATTTTAGCAGGAGTAAAATCAGATCCTGGGCCTTGTTATCTTTCAACTGCCCAGTTAGCTGTCTCACTTCATCAGTTCATATGGTCAGCCAACCTGGAATGGTTTCCCTATCAGTCTCTCATCTGCCGTTGTATATATAATTTTAATCACCTTGCTGAGCATGACTCCCAGAATTCTGACATCTTAAAGTTGCTAAGGTTGAGAAACACTGCTTTAGAATGGGACAAGACAATTAGAAAATCAACTAAGACCAGTAAAAAACAGACTAAAAATCCAAGTTTTTATTTTATGTCTGCAAACCAGAACTGGACCTCATGACAGGAGGAAAGATGAGGTTGATGAGCTGACAGGGTAATCCACTTGCTTATTTTATTTTATTTTATTTTATTATTTTATTTTATTTTATTTTATTTTTTATTTTATTTATTTTATTTATTTTATTTTATTTTATTTTATTATTTTATTATTTTATTTTATTTTATTATTTTATTTTATTATTTTATTTATTTTATTTTATTTTATTTTTTATTTTATTTATTTTATTTATTTTATTTATTTTATTTTATTTTTTATTATTTTATTTTATTTTATTATTTATTTTATTATTTTATTTTATTTTATTTTTTATTTATTTATTTTAATTTTCAAAATATAATATAAAATACTTTAAAATATAGCCAATTTTGATTATCTACTGCTGTCTGAAGATAATTAAATAGTCATAACATCCTGAGCACCTTGGAATTTAACTCAAACTCAAGAAAAAAAAGGCAGAATGGAGAAAAGGAAAAATCATAACAGAGCAAGTCTCTCAAATTCTACCTGAATCATCAAAGCTGCCAAAAATCAACAAAGATATACTGGATCAGGGAAACCTTCGGTGGTAAGCGATTCCACAGAATAGGAACAGCTAATGAAAATATGGGGGCGTGGTGGCTCAGCGGGTAAGACGCCAGACTTGTCGATCGGAAGATTGCAAGTTCAGTGGTTCAAATTCCGAGCGCCACATGGCGGAGTGAGCTCCCGCACTCGCCCCAGCTCTTGCCAACCTAGCAATTTGAAAGCATGCAAATGCAAGTAGATTAATAGGTACCACTTCGGTGTGGGAAGGTAACAGCGTTCTGCGTGCGTCATGCTGGCCACATGACCGTGGAAGTGTCTTCGGACAACGCTGGCTCTTTGGCTAACAAACGGAGATGAGCACCGGCCCCTAGAGTTGGACACGACTGCACAAATGTGCGGGGAGAACCTTTACCTTTTTATAGGAACAGCTACTGAAAATATACCTCCTGTGTAAACATTAATCTTGCTCTGAGAGAAGTGAAGGGAGAAGCATTTGGAGGACCAGCTTGCCTTGCAGACCAGACACACTGCCGATGCCCTGACCCATCCCTGTCTTCTAACAAGTTTCTTTTTTAGTTATTTTGTAGTATGGCCCTGACCATTTCAGGAGTTAAGATTCACAGCATGGGTTCCTCTCCCCGCTTTGCAGCGTGTGCTGCTCGCCTCCAGTGCACCTGTCAAATATCTCAGAAAACAGAAGTCACTAAACATCTTTAAAAGACACTTGTGGAGCCAGGGTGCCACAGCGTGGACACTATTGGTCTCTACAGCACTAGATCACCTGAGGCTTTTTTTGTAATTCTTCCTATGCGAGTGGCTTAAAGAAGCCTCGGGTGGAGGATGTGTGTGTCTAGCACTAGAGCAACCTTCTCCAACTCTGCATAAATTACTTTGCATGAGATTTCTCCATTTTTATGAGAGGTAGAACATTTCAGAACAGCATTCTGCATGGTGATGCTTTTTAGATAATGCCGGAATCTTACTGTGTTTTTATGACATGTTTTAAAGTAAGAAAGCCTAGAGTTATGTTAGTATCAGTATAGCATCCTTTCTTATGGGACTGTCTTTTCCTGGACCAGTGTTTCTCAACCTTGGCAACTTTTTAAGATGGGTGGACTTTAACTCCCAGAATTCCCCAGCTAGCCATGCTGGCTGGGGAATTCTGGAAGTTGAAGTCCACCCGTCTTAAAAGTTGCCAAGGTTAAGAAACACTGTCCTAGACTGTTGTTTCTACCTGTCCTATCCAATCTGGCAGGAGAGGCATGTTGCGGGTACCGTCAGCCAAGGAATGTCAGCTGGCGGGACCCCGAAGAAGAGCCTTTTCTGCCGTGGTGCCCGACCTCTGGAAGATCATCCCTCCTGGTTGGTTTTCACCTTGCTGGCCTTCCAGGCGGCCTTGAAGCCCTATTTCTGTCCCTGAGCCTGGAAGCCCTGTTTCCTAGCTATGTTGAACACCTTTTATGATTCTCCAACTGCTGTGTGTTTTTATTTTTTAGTGTTTTATTTTTAAAGTTCCTTTTAGTAATTGTATATATTTTTATTTATTTTAAAGTTGTGTGCCACCCAGAGTCATGTATGTGAGATGGGTGGACATGTAAATCGAATAAATAAATAATAAATCCTCCAAAAGCAGTTTTTCAGAAAAAAACATGTCGGTGGTCCTTAAGTTAGCTTGAAATATTATCTTCAGTTTTTTCTTCGATTAATCGAAATTCACTGTTAGTGGTGAAGTCATCAAAAAGGAGAATGGACAAGACGTTTTTCTCTCTCTTTGTCCCACAAGCACAAAACATGTATTTATTTATCCAAAAGCTTTATATGGCCACCCATCTTATATAATATAATCATGGGAGGCTAACAACAACAACAACACACAACAATAAACAAACTCAACAAATGGTTGTTGTGGTTGTTGTGGGTCTTCCGGGCTGTGTGGCCGTGTTCTGGAAGTTGTGGTTCCTAACGTTTTGCCAGCATCTGTGGCCGGCATCTTCAGAGGGCAGGAGCACAGACAGAAGCGCTCTTTCTGTGCTCAGGTAGAATGGCAATGTTTGGCAATGTTTGTTTTCTATTTATAGAGCTAAGTTATAGGAGATTAGGTGGGGTTTTTTGTTGTGTTGAAATGTTAACGAGTGGCTGCTGAGCGTGATTAGCATGTTCATTGTTAGAAGTATTCCCAATCAACAAAATTAAAACCATTACACACTATCAAGGTGCCATAATACTTTCATCCAAAATCCACATCTGTTGGGCTCAACTCTCATCCTGATCCAGTGCCTCAGGGAAGAGCCAAGTCTTCACAGCCTTCGGGAAGGCTTGTAGGAATTCTGGGATGGTAGTACCAGAACTCCACGCAGCTTCTTATTAGTATGTAGCAGAGTAGAAGCATTCCATAAACTTGCACAAGGCTTAATCAGTTCAAAAAACACAAAATAAACACACTTCACATGTTAATGTAAAGTTACATTAAAAAAAGAGTTTACAATTTTATTGTAACTCACAGTTACAATAAAACTTAGTAGAAACGTTCCATGCATGCAAGCAAGAAGGTTCTGACCAAACCCACATGCTTCTTTAATGTGGCCTTGCTGTATGGAAGTATGAGAAATACGTGGACAGCCATAGAAAGGCCATCCTCCCTGGTGGAGATTCAAGCAGAAAGAGGAAACAGAAGGGAACAGGAAACAGGAAACCGGGATTCAGCCCCTCCCACACAAAGCAAGTAATATTAGGTTACAGCAGAGGCTGCCTCCTCCTTCAAGCTTGTGTGAGACGTGCTTGGTTGAAACCCGATCTCTAACAAGGCTAAGAGAGTAGGAACCCTCGGTATTTCATGGGGGAGGCTGTTCCATAGGGCAGGTATCACTATGGAGAAGGCCCACTTCCTTGGTCCTAGATGGCATCATTTAATAGAAGGGATTGTGTGATGTGTATGCACAACTGACTTACATAATTGCAAGTTGATCAAAAACCACACTTTTATGGTCAGAATAAATCCAAGCATTTATTCTACCGAGCCTCATTTTCTTGTTTTGGCCAGACATTGCTAATGAGCATGCTGATGGGGAATGAGGGGAGAAATAATAATCAAACCCATCTGTATTTGAGGGAGTCGAAGTCAATTTCTGGGAGTTGAAGTCCACCCGTCTTAAAGTTGCCAAGGTTGAGAAACACTGGTCCAGGAAAAGACAGTCCCATAAGAAAGTAAGGATGCTATACTGATACTAACATAACTCTAGGCCAGAGCTTTCCAAACTGTGTGTCGGGACACGTTAGTGTGTCGGCTGCAGTGTCTGGGTGTGTCGCGGCTGCTGCTGCCTCCTGGCTTCCGTGCAGGTCCTAGTGCCTGCCTTGTGCCTGGCTGCCTCCAAACCTGCTGTGATTCCGTGCAGGTCCTAGTGCCTGCCTTGTGCCCTGCTGTAAGAGTGTGTCCCGAAATGATGCCCTGCTGTAAGAGTGTGTCCCGAAATGATGCCCTGCTGTAAGAGTGTGTCACGAAATGATGCATGTCTAAAAAACTGTGTCACCAACATGAAAAATTTGGAAAGCTCTGCTCTAGGCTTTCTCACTTTAAAACATATCATAAAAACACAATTAAGATTCTGGCATTATCTAAAAAGAATCACCATGCAGAATGCTGTTCTGAAATGTTCTACCTCTCATAAAATTGGAGAAATCTCACGCAAGGTAATTTATGCAGAGTCAAAGTGTACATGATGAGAAGGATCTGTAATCAAAAGAAACCTTTCAAGTGAGGGAGGTGAAAGAATTTAAAAAATCCAAGCAGCCTCAAAACTCCTGATAGATTGTGATAATGGCTTATATGGTGGCTTATACAGTTAACTGCATAATATGATTCACAGGACAAATAGCAGCTGAGGAGGGCTAGGTTTGGGAGAGACTGCAATTGAATAAAGAGCAGAAGATACAGGACTATAGAAACCCCCCTTCAAATCCATAAAAAAGGTAAAGGTTCCCCCCGCACATTTGTGCAGTCATGTCCGACTCTAGGGGCCGGCGCTCATCTCCATTTGTTAGCTGAAGAGTCAGCATTGTCTGAAGACGCTTCCACGGTCATGTGGCCGGCATGACACACGCGGAACGCAGTTACCTACCCACCGAAGTGGTACCTATTCATCTACTTGCATTTGCATGCTTTCAAATTCCTAGGTTGGCAAGAGCTGGGGTGAGTGCGGGAGCTCACTCCGTCATGCGGCGCTTGGGTTTCGAACCGCTGAACTTGCAACCCTCCAGCTGACAAGCCTGGCGTCTTAACCACTGAGCCATCACGCTCCAATTACAGTGAAGTATACTGGAAATTAAAAGCATGGTACTCAAGACATAAATGACCACAAGGCATTCTATCCAGTCTAAGTAATGGAGAGAGTTCTTGGCCAGGCTTAAATACTGTATTTTGATTCAGTTGCTTGGTGTCAGAACTCTGGCATGGCTCCCAGAGTCCTGCCATACAGCTGAGGAGCGCAGGAGTGAAAGAGACGGAAGTAACCGACAAGAAGAGATAACAGATCCGGGATGAAAGCGGAAATACGACAATCAAACACGCCTCGAGAAGGGTGGACATTTAAACCCATTAAGACCACCTGAGCCAACCCTGGGGAAGCCACGGTGGGGAGGGGGGCGGGAGCCCAGTCAGGAGAGTTTAAAAGTCCAAGCACACTTCCGTAAGCCATCTTAGTCTTTCTTCGTGTTCACCCTGTGTGTGCAATAAATCGTTAACTTTCAAGCACATGCGTCCTGCGTGGTCTTTGGAAGCAATGTGTGCAACTCACAGTGAAGGAACCTCACATAAAGACTAAGATCATCACCAGTCGATTTTCCCGGGAACGAACCTGAAAACCCTCAGGAAGTTCCGCAGTTGAGATCGGCTCCCAAGTGCAGCCTGCGGCGAGCGACCGAGCTGATTCTTCCGTCGGGAAACTTGAAAGCTTCAGGGAGTCCTAAGGCGGAGGTCGGCTCACACCAGCAGCCGCGGCGGGCGAACCAGCTGATTGTCTGGCGGGAAACTTGAAAGCTTTGGAAAGCTCTAAGGCGGAGATCGGATCACACCAGCAGCGTGCGGCGGGCGAACCAGCTGATCGGCCGGCAGGAACCTTGAAAGCTTCGGGAAGCCTCACGGTGGAGATTGGCTCACAAATACAGCCTGCAGCGAGCGACCCAGCTGAGTTTTCCAGATCGTGCTACCGGCGAAACATGGAGAAAACCGGAACGTACCAAGGCGATAACAACCTAACCACGCTCCAAATGAACGCGCCAGGAGCGACAGCGCTGCCGGGGCCCAAGGAACCACTGGAGATCGCTGGATGGAGGAAGGTGAGGAACGGCAAAGAGAGGGAGGTAAACAAGCCCCCCTGCACCCCCACCACACGTGTAAGCCACCCGATGGCGGAATGGTCGATTGGGGTGGGAGGAGGCATGGCACCAGCCCCAGGGAAGCAAGCTGCAAAGACGCGAATCTCCCAATTGCAGAGAATCGTGGCGCTGGAGGCAAGGGCAGCCCGGATGGAAACGGGGCTGGAGAATATGGATGCCAAACTGACAGCAATCCAAGCTACCCTAGAGAAGCTACTGAGAAAACCCCAGTGCCGGGAAAGAGACAGTGGCACGGGCGAAGAAGACAGCTTCCCCTCGGGGTCCTAAGAATCCCAGAGCACAGGAGAGAGCGATGAGGAAGGGGAGGAAGTCAGAGAAGACATGGACGAGCCGGTAGTGCACACAAGCTACGTGAGTAACCCCTACCAACAGAACAAACCCGTCATAATAACAAAGTTAAAAACCAAATTTGACGGGGACCCTGAAAAACTAGCATGCTTCCTGAACCATGTAAGAGGGTTCATGGAGGAATCGGAACGATTTTTCCTTAATGAAGAAGCCAAAGTTCGATATGTTTCTAACTTTCTGATTGGGGAAGCAGCTAAATGGCTAGCAATGCTACACGAAACTAAGTCAAAAGAATTACATAACTTCAGCATGTTTATGAAAGCCTTACACAGGAGATTCGAAGACACCCTGTCCCGAATGTCAGCCAAGGTAGAAATTCAAAGACTCAGACAGGGACACCGTACAGTGGCGGAATACACCCTAGAATTCAAGAAGTTGGTCAGCTGTCACCCGAACTGGCCTGAATCTTTTAAAGTAGAATATTTTCAGATGGGACTAAGGCCCGAGTTACTTGATATGGCAGTGGGGAGAGGGGACCCAGAGACTCTTGACGAGTGGATCCAGCTGGCGGGAAAAGTCGAGAGCACAAAGTTGTGAATCCGCTCAAACCGCCAGCTCCAATACACGACACGAACCGCACACACTAGTCAATATCATCACAAAAAGGACTACGAACGAAAGCCATGGGCGGAGGAAAGAGAGCGACAAACAAAAAACAGATTATGTTTCAAGTGCAGGAGGGAAGGCCACAGAATCAGCGAGTGCAATCAACCAGCGGAAAGAAGCAGACCAGGAGAAAAGCAACACAAAGCCCCCCTCCACAAGCAAACTACGGCAAAGGCAGCCACAGAAAGGCGCAAATACGCGGAACAGGAGTCGACCACGGACGAGTCCACTGATGAGGAGTTCGTGCCGGCGGGAAACGACAATGGACTGCCCTAAAGTGCGCCGCGGGACAGGCCTTCAACAGGGGGCGCAGTGACACCTTGACCACTGGAGACTGCCCCACAATGCAAGTCAAGGTAAAACTAGAAACCTTAGATGGGAGGGAGCAGATTATGGGGGCAGCAATGCTGGACTCTGGGTGCTCGAGATGCTTGATGCATCCATCGATAGCAATTGACTTGGGACTTAAATTATTCAAATTAAAATCACCCATCAGGTTCTGCCAATTAGGTGGGTCAGAAATGAAAGGGGGGCCAGTGGGGCACTTCACAGAAGCAGTTAAAATGTCAATCGGCATGCACGTGGAGACCCTACGGTTCATTGTGGCCCCCATATCAACACAACCAATCGTTCTAGGGCTTAAATGGCTGAGGGAAAGGAACCCCCAGATCGATTGGGTGTCGGGAGAAATGGAGTTTGTAGATGTGGGAAGTACCACACTGAAACCAATAACGTAACAGGGGATGGCACGGAATATGGGGCAGCAGGGACCGTGAAGGGGGAGGAGACGCAACAGGGGGAGACAACAACATTCCCAAAGCGCTTTAATCCAGTAAGAGAGGTCTTCGACGAACAAGAATGCGACCAACTACCCCCTCACCGGCAAACGGACTGTGCCATAGAACTCATACCGGGAGCCACATTCCCCAAACCGAAGATGTATGCAATGACCTAAAAAGAACTACACGAACTGCGCAAGTTCATAGACAAAAATCTGGCGCATGGGTTCATTGAACTGGCTAACTCCCCCCTGGCAGCCCTGGTCCGGTTCAGAAAGAAAAAAGATGGATCCCTATGCTTGTGCACTGATTACAGGGGACTTAATGCCATATCGGTCACAAACCAATACCCCTTACCACTGCTGAAAGATATGCTGGCACAACTAGCAAAAGGGAAAATCTTCACGAAATTGGACCTGAGGGAAGCATATTACAGGGTCAGAATAAGGGAGGGGGACGAATGGAAAACAGCTTTTAACTGCCCACTGGGCTCATTCCAGTATCGGGTCCTCCCATTCGGTATTGCGGGGGAGGGGCAGGCATCTTTATGAAATTAATCAACGAGGTCCTGTATGAATTCCTACACCAGGGGGTCATCGTTTACTTAGACGACATCCTCATCTTTTCAGAGAACAGGGAGGAACATGAACAATTAGTAATGGCAGTACTTGAAAAACTACTCGAAGCAAAACTATACGTTAAACTAGCCAAGTGCGAGTTTAACAAAGAAAAACTAGACTTCCTGGGCTTCCGCATATCGCACAAGGGCATCGAAATGGACCCTGCCAAAGTACAGGCAGTCCTAGGGTGGGAACCCCCGCGAACCAGAAGGCAACTACAGGCTTTCATAGGGTTCGCCAATTTCTATAGAGAATTTATAAACTATTTCGCGCAGATCGCACTGCCATTAACTGACTTATTGAAAACAGGAAAAAATGGGATTAAACCAAACATGAAACGAGCTAGCGCCAAAATTAAGTGGACGCCGGAGTGCCAGGAAGCCTTCGACAAACTCAAGGCCCTCTTCACAGAGGAGCCCATACTAAAGCACCCCAAGGCCAATAAACCATTTATAATTCATACAGATGCTTCCGATAATGCAATAGGGTCGATTTTACTGCAAGCTGACAAAAAGAACAAATTGAGACCCTGCGCATATATCTCCAAGAAGTTCAGCGACACGGAAAAACACTGGCACATGAGGGAAAAAGAAGCGTTCGCTGTCCACCACGCATTAGCCACATGGAGACACCTACTGGAGGGTTCATCCGTGCCGTTTGAGGTATGGACGGACCATAAAAACCTAGAGGCTCTAAAACCCCGAGAAAACTAAACCCCAAACAGCTACGCTGGGCTGAGTTCTTCAGCAGATTCAACTTCTCGCTGAAGTACTTCCCGGGGGGGAAAAACCACCTGGCAGATGCGCTGTCGAGACTGCCACAACATGAAGGGAAGGCAGAAGAGATCACAGAATCACTATTCCCACACAACCAGACATCCACAACAAACAACCAAGAAACACAGAACGTGCAAGGGGGGAACTTGGCAATCACACGAAGGCAGGGGGAGAGGCAAGCTGAAAAATCCCCACTAGAAACGGAAATAAAAAACGCAAACCAAGACGACACGTGGTGGGGTGAAAACAAAGAAACGTTACAAGAACAGGATGGTGGATGGTGGAAAGATGACAAATTATATGTACCCGAAACAGTCAGAAAACGAGTACTCGAAAACAGCCATGACCATAAAACAGCGGGGCATTTCGGCTTTGTAAAGACCATCCACCTCGTGAGACGCAAATTCTGGTGGCCCACATTGCGCAGAGACGTAAAGACCTATGTGAGATCTTGCCCGGTTTGTGCCACAGCGAAACGGACAATAGGAAAACCTACGGGATTGCTGCAAAATGTGGCAAGTCCCACAAAACCATGGAGACAGATCGCCATGGACTTCGTGGTAGACCTGCCTGCGAGCAAACGCAAAACGGCAATCTGGGTGGTGACAGATCTCTTCTCAAAGCAAGCCCACTTCATCGCATGCAACGGGATCCCAACAGCACCGAAGATGGCCAAACTGTTCATCCAAAACATCTACCGATTACACGGGACACCCGAACGAATCATCAGCGATCGTGGAAGTACATTCACATCAAAATTCTGGAGAGAGTTCTTAAAGCTAATTGGATCAGAACAAGGACTGAGCAGTGCGTTCCACCCATGCACAGACGGAGCGTCGGAACGCCTGGTATCCATACTTGAACAATACCTCCGGTGCTATATAAGCTACCAACAAGACAACTGGGCGGACTTGTTGCCATTCGCAGAAGTGGCGTACAACAACGCAATACACCAGAGCAGTGGATTCACGCCGTTTAAAATAGCCACAGGACAAGACTTCGCCACCATCCCAGAAGTGGCTATGATCAACAGAGAAGAGACGCATGGGACATTACAAGCAGATGAGTGGATCAAGAAAATAACAAGCAACTGGCCAATAATGCTACAAACATTACAGGAAGCAAAGGCCACATACAAAAAGTATGCAGACAAGAAAAGAACAACAGAGTGGGAACTCAAAGAGGGGGACAGAGTTTACCTCTCAACTAAAAATCTATGCTCAACACAGGCATCACGAAAACTAGCCCCAAGATTCATCGGACCGTTTCCTATAACAAAAGTAATTAACCCAGTGACGGCAAGACTACAACTCCCAAAATCACTGAAGAAGGTCCACCCAGTATTCCACATAAGCTTATTAAAACAGTATCACCCATTGGACCAATGGCACCCAGAAGCCCCAGAACCAACGGCGACTATCGTAAATGGGGAACCGCACTTTGAGATCGACGACATCTTCAACTCACGATGGCACAGGGGAGAACTCCAATACTTAGTTAAATGGCAACATCTACCAGTCGGCTTCAAAGAATGGGTGGCGGCCCGACATATGCAAGCACCCGAACTAATCAAGCACTTCCACCGCACGTTCCCTGATAAACCCCGTTGAGCAACATACTAACATTGTTTTGTCTCATTTCAGATAATTGGATAACCGCCAACCGAAAGAATCACAGGCGCGGAATAGACAAGGGGGGGGGAGAAAATCTTGGGCCGGAGGCATGTCAGAACTCTGGCATGGCTCCCAGAGTCCTGCCATACAGCTGAGGAGCGCAGGAGTGAAAGAGACGGAAGTAACCGACAAGAAGAGATAACAGATCCGGGATGAAAGCGGAAATACGACAATCAAACACGCCTCGAGGAGGGTGGACATTTAAACCCATTAAGACCACCTGAGCCAACCCTGGGGAAGCCACGGTGGGGAGGGGGGCAGGAGCCCAGTCAGGAGAGTTTAAAAGTCCAAGCACACTTCCGTAAGCCATCTTAGTCTTTCTTCGTGTTCACCCTGTGTGTGCAATAAATCGTTAACTTTCAAGCATGTGCGTCCTGCGTGGTCTTTGGAAGCAACGTGTGCAACTTGCAGTGAAGGAACCTCACACTTGGAGAAATAGAGGCATAGAGGAGACTGAATGAATTTCTTCCAGTATAGAATCAGCACTCTACAGAAAGTAAAAAGGGGTGTGTGGAAGGGAATGACTTCATGGTAAACACTCTATTCTCACTTCACAACAGCAGCACTAAAATGAAAAGACAGAAGAGTTTCGGCCACTGCAAAGTTTCTTCCAGTCACCACTTTTTGCTCTGCCTCTCTGCCTCATTCATGGACAGCTCAGATGATGCTGACGTACACTTCCAACCTTCCCACACTGTCCTCTGTCATCCATCATTCCAGAACAAATCTATTCAGGAGAAAGCACTCAGGTTCTCAAAGCACATGAAAGAGTTTTGCTTCATACTAAAATTCAGTCACCAATACCTGGTGCTATTAAGATTAGCTGGGTTACAAGTCCCATGGTCCTCAGTCAGCAAGGACCATGTTAGCTTAGTGTTGTGGAAGGTATAGTCCAACGCATGATCTGGAAGACATCAGCCTATGGGAAGCTGATGTAAATTTAGCAGATCTTTACATTATTAGTACAGAGTAAGAACACTTCCATGGTTGGGAAAATGAACTGGGGGATTTATGGTTAGGGAAGAGTCCCACACTATTAATGATTATTGTGCTACCAATTGGTATATGTTTATTCTGGTGGAGGGAAGATATTACAATTGGAGCTGGGAATCATAATTTGGCTGCAATCCTATGCACATCAGACTGGAATTCAGATGTATTTAATTGAATGAATCTTGCTTCACAACAAACTTGTATAGAATTGTATCACTTATTATGTACTTGCTATGAAATAGGCTATGTATTTAAATTAAATTAAATTAATTAATTAAATTTAATGAAAATCACTAGCCTGGTTTGTTGTATATTCAGGAAGCACCCATATTGTAGGCTGTTTCAGAAGAGCCATGATGCATGGATGATTATACACTATTTTAGAAATAGTGGGAAAGTTATTTCAACAGCACTGAAAAAATGTAAAGTTAATCCTGCTCTACATATGCTTATGAGTTGGCCCATTACTCATGCATTGCTTTCTACTGAATAACAGTGACTTTGAAGGCCCTAGAGCCTCGTCACCCTTCTATGACAAGCAATACATCAATCTAGGACAGGGCTTTCCAAACTTTTCATGTTGGTGACACGCCTTTTAGCCATCCATAATTTCGTGACACACTAATGAGGAGTCCCCGCCCCCCGGCCCACGTGATTGGCTGCCGGCTCCAAACCCTGCCCCCGGCCCATGTGATTGGCTGCCGGCTCAAAACCCCGCCCCTGGCCCATGTGATTGGCTCCCGGCTCCAAACCCCACCCCACGTGATTGGCTGCCGGCTCCAAATCCCGCCCCCCGGCCCCCCAGTCTTGTATTGTATGTATTGTATTGTAGGTAATTGTAGATCAGAGCTTTCCAAACTGTGTGTCGCGACACATTTCTGTGTCACGGCAAGGGCCCAGGTGTGTTGCAGGGGAACCCGGAAGAGGAGGCCATGCACCACGTGGAGCCCTGCCCATCCCTTGCCGCGCCGACAGGTCCCTGCTCTGAAGCCAGCTCTTCAGCTCTCGCCGCAGAAGCCAGGTAAGTTAGCAGCCCGGTAGGGCTGCAACTGGGGGAGAGGGTGCAGGGACGTGACTAGGCTGCTGCACTGGGGTGGGTGGGTGGTGCAGGGACCGCGAAGTGCGGTGGCCAGAGACATGGCTTTTCCCTCCCGAGAAGTGCCAGTGGCCTGAAAGCCGAGAAAGGGATGGGGAGGCGGCTCCGCTGCCCGCCTCGCATGGCCCCCGCACCGTCTGCGTCTCTGGCTCCCCCTTGGTAGCGGCCCCAGCTAGGCAGAGGAGGGACTGGGCGGGCGGACAGGTGGCGCTCTCCGCCTCCGTGGCCTGGCCTGGCTCGCCGCTTCCTCCCATCACCAACAAGCGGAAGATGGAGGCGGTCTGACGCGCGGCTCGCGAGAGCTGAGCGGGGGCCGAGCTGAGGGAGCCTGCCGGCGGCTCCGGCCCAACAATAGGGCTCCAGGCACTCCGGGGAGACCCAGCGCGGGCGGCGGGGACGGGGCAGAAGGAGAGGAGCTGCCGGCGGGAGCGCAGCACAAGGAGTGCCTCACCGGTGCCTGCCCGGCTTCCACCACACTTCGTCGGAGAACTGGCGGGCGAGCGGCTGAGAGGCAGGCGGGCGGGCAGGCAGGGGGTCGCCTGCAGCGGGCTCATCTGACCATCCTTCTTGGAGCTGCTGGGGCTGAATGGAGCGGTGGGGGACTCGGCATCGCTCCTTCCAGCGGGCGCTCCAAGCCCAGCTGTTCAGCCATCGATCAAGGATCGATCAGGCCCGGGGTCAGGGCTGGCCGAGGGGCTCAGGGGTGAAGAGGGAAGACGGGTCCCTGTTGCCTGAGACATCCTCATGCATCCTCCCCCCTCCCCCCACAATATGGCAGCAATAACAACCACAGCGACCACCACCTGCCGCGAAGGCTCTGGCAGAAATGGATCCAAGTGCGGAACGCTCTTCTGGAGAGTGGAAAGTGCAGGATCCCCGCTCTTTCTTGGGGCTTTCCTTCTCTTTCGGGCCCTGCCTGTTATTGCTGCCATATTGTGGGGGGAGGGGGGAGGATGCGTGAGGATGTCTCAGGCAACAGGGACCCGTCTTCCCTCTTCACCCCTGAGCCCCTCAGCCAGCCCTGACCCCGGGCCTGATCGATCCTTGATCGATGGCTGAACAGCTGGGCTTGGAGCGCCCACTGGAAGGAGCGATGCCAAGTCCCCCACCGCTCCATCCGGCCCCAGCAGCTCCGGGAAGGATGGTCAGATGAGCCCGCTGCAGGCGACCCCCTGCCTGCCCGCCCGCCCGCCCCTCAGCCACCCGCCCGCCCGCTGGTGTGGCATCTTACCTTCTCCGATGAAGCGTGCTGGAAGCTGGGCAGGCACCGGCGAGGCGTTCCTCTTCTTCCGCCCCGTCCCCGCCGCCCGTGCTGGGTCTCCCTGGAGCGCCGGGACCCTTCTTGTTGGGCCGGAGCCACCGGCAGGCTACCTCAGCTCGGCCCCAGCTCAGCTCTCGCGGGTCGCGGGCCGCGCATCAGACCGCCGCCATCTTCTGCTCGTAGGCGACAGGATGAAGCGGCGTGCCAGGCCAGGCCACGGAGGCGGAGAACGGCTGGAGACGCGGGCGGCGTGGGCGGCGCGGGGGCCATGCGAGGCGGGCAGTGGAGCCGCCTCCCCGTCCCTTTCTTGGCTGCCAGGCCGCTGGCACTTAAAGCTAAGTCTCTGGCCGCCGCGCTTCGCGGTTCCTGCACACACACCCCCGCGCGGCAGCCTAGTCGCGTCCCTGCACTTTCCTTACCTGGCTTCTGCGGCGAGAGCTGAAGAGCTGGCTTCAGAGCAAGGACCTGTCGGCGCAGCAAGGGATGGGCGGGGCTCCACGTGGTGTATGGCCTCCTCTTCCGGGTTCCCCTGCGACACACCTGGGCCCTTGCCGCAACACAGAAATGTGTCGCGACACACAGTTTGGAAAGCTCCGATCTAGGACTTCAGGCACAGCTGGTTGAGTAATGTGGAAGTGAGAAGTAAGGAAGAGAGAGATGAAACATGATTTGCCTTTAGCTTCTGTTTTCTGGCCTGGGATTAATGACCTGGCAGAACAGACAGTTTAAAAAATTCTAGACTTTCCCATGGATAGCACAGCAGATGAACTTCAACAATCTAGAGCATGTCATATTCATCTTCATACTGTATAAATGCCATATCCATGCAATGATAAAAAATCAGCCAGTAATAAACACCAACAAACCAAATTGCAATCAGCCAGCCCCCACATAAAGCTGCACTAAAGAACATGAACATTTAATTGGGTATTAAACCACTGGCAAAAAAAAAAAGCCCAAGAAACAAACAAAACACTATAAAAGTTTTTTATGCAGAATCTGCCCACAAATCTAAAACATCAGTAGAAGCCCAGTTAAGATATTAGACTGACTGGGCACAATTGAATTCTTTTTTTTACAATGCCCTGAAGTTAAAACCCAAGCTCTTTGATCTTTTGAGCCAGCAGTAAATTCTTATTTAACAGTATTTATGAGTACTGTCTCCAGCAAAGGAGATCGTTACCTTGTCGTGGTGCTGGAGCTTGAGCACCTCAATGAAACCATGAGCTAAACCGTGAAGGGACACCCAAGACGGGAAGGTCGTGGCAGAGAGGTCAGACTAAATACGATCCCTGGGGAAGGTAATGGCAACCCACCCCAGTATTCTTGCCGTGAAAACTAAATGGATCAGTACAACCAGAGATATGTCGGTATACCATCGGAAGATGGGACTCCCAGGTCGGAAGATGGTCAAAATGCTACTGGGGAGGAACAGAGGATACGTTCAAATAGCCCCAGATGTGATGACGCAGCTAGCTCAAAGCCGAAAGGACGGCTAGCGGCCGACGGTGCTGGTGGTGAACGACGAATCCGATGTTCTAAAGATCAACACACCATAGGAACCTGGAATGTAAGATCTATGAGCCAGGGCAAATTGGATGTGGTTATTGGTGAGATGTCAAGATTACTGGAAGTAGCCCAAGAAAGAAGGAAAGCAAAAGGCAACAGTGACAGGGGGAGATATGCCCAATTAAATGCAAAATTCCAGAGGTTAGCCAGAAGAGATAAGGAATTATTTTTAAACAACCAATGCGCGGAAGTGGAAGAAGACAATAGAATAGGAAGGACAAGAGACCTCTTCCAGAAAATTAGAAACATTGGAGGTAAATTCCAGGCAAAAATGGGTATGATCAAAAACAAAGATGGCAAGGACCTAACAGAAGCAGAAGAGATCAAGAAAAGGTGGCAAGAATATACGGAAGATCTGTATAGGAAGGATAATAATATTGGAGATAGCTTTGACGGTGTGGTCAGTGAGTTAGAGCCAGACATCCTGAAGAGTGAGGTTGAATGGGCCTTAAGAAGCATTGCTAATAACAAGGCAGCAGGAGACGACGGTATCCCAGCTGAACTGTTTAAAATCTTGCAAGATGATGCTGTCAAGGTGATGCATGCCATATGCCAGCAAATTTGGAAAACACAAGAATGGCCATCAGATTGGAAAAAATCAACTTATATCCCCATACCAAAAAAGGGAAGCACTAAAGAATGTTCAAACTATCGAACAGTGGCACTTATTTCACATGCCAGTAAGGTAATGCTCAAGATCTTGCAAGGTAGATTCCAGCAATTCATGGAGCGAGAATTGCCAGATGTACAAGCTGGGTTTAGAAAAGGCAGAGGAACTAGAGACCAAATTGCCAATATCCGCTGGTTAATGGAGAAAACCAGGGAGTTTCAGAAAAACATCTATTTTTGTTTTATTGACTATTCTAAAGCCTTTGACTGTGTGGATCATAACAAATTGTGGCAAGTTCTTGGTGGTATGGGGATACCAAGTCATCTTCTCTGCCTCCTGAGGAATCTGTATAACGACCAAGTAGCAACGGTAAGAACAGAGCACGGAACAACGGACTGGTTTAAGATTGGGAAAGGAGTACGGCAGGGCTGTATACTCTCACCCTACCTATTCAACCTGTACGCAGAACACATCATGCGACGTACTGGGATTGAGGAATCCAAGGCTGGAGTTAAAATCGCTGGAAGAAACATTAACAATCTTAGATATGCAGATGATACCACTTTGATGGCTGAAAGCGAGGAGGAGTTGAGGAGCCTTATGACGAAGGTGAAAGAAGAAAGTGCAAAAGCTGGGTTGCAGTTAAACCTCAAAAAAACCAAGATTATGGCAACCAGCTTGATTGATAACTGGCAAATAGAGGGAGAAAAAGTGGAGGCAGTGACAGACTTTGTATTTCTAGGCGCAAAGATTACTACAGATGCTGACTGCAGCCAGGAAATCAAAAGACGTCTACTTCTTGGGAGGAGAGCAATGGCAAATCTTGATAAAATAGTTAAGAGCAGAGACATCACACTGACAACAAAGGTCCGCATAGTTAAAGCAATGGTATTCCCAGTGGTAACCTATGGCTGTGAGAGCTGGACCATAAGGAAGGCTGAGCAAAGGAAGATAGATGCTTTTGAACTGTGGTGTTGGAGGAAAATTCTGAGAGTGCCTTGGACTACAAGATCAAACCAGTCCATACTCCAGGAAATAAAGCCAGACTGCTCACTTGAGGGAATGATATTAAAGGCAAAACTGAAGTACTTTGGCCACATAATGAGAAGACAGGATACCCTGGAGAAGAAGCTGATGCTAGGGAAAGTGGAAGGCAAAAGGAAGAGGGGCCGACCAAGGGCAAGATGGATGGATGATATTCTGGAGGTGACAGACTCAACCATGGGGGAGCTGGGGATGGTGACGGCCGACAGGAAGCTCTGGCGTGGGCTGGTCCATGAAGTCACGAAGAGTCGGAAGCGACTGAACGAATAAACAACAACAATGAATACTGTAGCAAATTTATACAGTCTAATACTACACTTTGCAATAGACACAGGAAGCCTTATTTTCATCCATAAAAAGTACAAGAAATGCATCTTAAAGCCCTCCATAGATGGAGCCTTCATGCTGATTGTATTCTTACATGATATGTGGTATTCAATTTTATATTGGAGAGGATATAAGGAAAAGGGAATTTTCTTGAATTTATGGTGGTCTGGTAATATACTGCAGAAATTTAGCCAGATTATTATTATTATTATTATTATTATTATTATTATTATTATTCAAATACTGCAACTGGAACTCCTTAGGATGGAGAATAGTGTAGAGAATAAACCTTTAAGAAGCAAAATATAAATTCTTTTTATTAATAAAAGCAAGACAGATTATAACCCAATGTTGGAAGTATATTAAAAGAGATTTCATTAAAACTCTGGCTTTGTAGAGTTTGGCCCTTGGCTTTTATGGAAAAAATAACATAAATTAAACTGAAAATTATTAGGTTTATTTTTAAAAAAGGTAAAGGTTCCCCTACACAGTCGTGTCCGACTCTAGGGTCCAGTGCTCATCTCCGTTTCTTAGCTGAAGAGCCAGCGCTGTCCAAAGACGCTTCCACGGTCATGTGGCCGGCATGATGCGCGCGGAATGCTGTTACCTTCCCACCAAAGTGGTACCTATTAATCTACTTGCATTTGCATGCTTTCGAATTGCTAGGTTGGCAAGAGCTGGGGCGAGTGTGGGAGCTCACTCCGTCACGCGGGGCTAGGGATTCGAACCTCCAAACTTGCGATCTTCCGATCGACGAGCCTAGCGTCTTACCCGCTGAGCCACCACATAACCCTGCTTTAATTCAGGTATCTCTGCACTGCTTCAATCTTCAGCAAAAACTGCTAAAGGTCCTATTTATAGAACTTCTACATCATAGCTTACCAAACTGTGTGTCGCGACACTTTACTGTGTCGCGACACACAGTTTAGTGTGTTGTGAAGTGGCGGTGCGGGGGGGTGCGCGGCGGCGGTGCGGTGGGGCGTGCGGCAGTGGCAGTGTGCATGGTGGTGGCAGCGGCAGCGCGCCATCAGCGCTTCCGCCTTTTAGCGAGGCCGCCGCCACCATGTACGCCGCTGCCGCCACGCACCCCCCCACGCTGCCGCCGTGCACGCGCGCCGCTGCTGCTGCCGCCGTTGGTGTGTCGCCAACAGCGGTAGTTTGGAAAGCACTGTTCTACATAATGACTAGTTTGATTCTGCCTGTAGCAGTTTTGAAAAGTATTCTAGTTTAGCTCAATAGCTCCCTCTGGCAAAACTTTTTTTATTCTGTTGCAATCATAAGAAAACTATTAGTTCAATTTTCTACAATAAGAGGCAGAATAAAGCAAGTTCTTGGAGCTACAGTACTTGGTGGGTGAAGTATGATACTGTAGGTGCTGTCTTCAGCAGCATCCAGCACTTTTAACTCTTTAGAACAGGAATAGGCAACATGATCACAGCAGGTTTCCTGCCCCGTCTGACTTTTTTTTAAAAGACTATTTTTGTATTAAAATAATTAAATAGGAAGATAGCATTCTGCAAAGCATGAATGCTAACACCATATTTATTTACATACATTTTTGTTTGTTTTTTATGCCTTCCAGTCAGTATTGACTCTTGGCAACTGCCTGGACTAGTCCCTGCAGTTTTTTTGGCAGGTTTTTCAGAAGTGGTTTATCGTCGTTTCCTTCCTAGGGCTGAGAGAGACTGACTGGCCCAAAGTCACCCAAATGGTTTTGTGCCTAAGGTGGGACTAGAACTCACAGTCTCCTGGTTTTCAGCTTGGTGCCTTAACCACTGCACCAAATAGAACTTTTTAATCTCAAATTATTCATCAGGCAAGATATTACCCCTTATTCATCTGCTGCCCATTTCGTTCCAATACCATTCGTGCAATATTCTGTCCAAGTAGTACAAAAGTTGCATTATGCCAGCTGATTATAAAATGACCAATGATCAACCAATGTGAAAGTCGCGTGAGCTCTATACCCTCTATCTGTATATCCATTTCTCCCTATGCTCCCACAAAAGGTATTCCCCACAGACTGGGATCAGAGGACAGGCACCAGAGAAGCGGTTCTCCCTCCCACCCTCCTGTTTTCCATGGGAGGAGAGACGTGGACAACAGCTCCTTCACTGCCAGTGGTTTGATAGGAGCAGAGAACTGACACAGAAGACCCGCTTCCCCTTGTTTTCCCTCCTGTGGGAAGAAATTGGGATGTTTTGGCACTGGGGAAATACTGGCACCCAAAAGATTAGCTCTCCAGCAAAGGAGATCGTTACCTTGTCGTGGTGCTGGAGCTTGAGCACCTCAATGAAACCATGAGCTAAACCGTGAAGGGACACCCAAGACGGGAAGGTCGTGGCAGAGAGGTCAGACTAAATACGATCCCTGGGGAAGGTAATGGCAACCCACCCCAGTATTCTTGCCATGAAAACTAAATGGATCAGTACAACCAAAGATATGTCGGTATACCATCGGAAGATGGGACTCCCAGGTCGGAAGATGGTCAAAATGCTACTGGGGAGGAACAGAGGATACGTTCAACTAGCCCCAGATGTGATGACGCAGCTAGCTCAAAGCCGAAAGGACGGCTAGCGGCCGACGGTGCTGGTGGTGAACGACGAATCCGATGTTCTAAAGATCAACACACCATAGGAACCTGGAATGTAAGATCTATGAGCCAGGGCAAATTGGATGTGGTTATTGGTGAGATGTCAAGATTAAATATAGACATTTTAGGTGTCAGTGAACTGAAATGAACTGGAATGGGCCACTTCACATCAGATGACCACCAGATCTACTACTGTGGACAAGAGGACCACAGAAGAAATGGAGTAGCCTTCATAATTAATAATAAAGTGGCTAAAGCAGTGCTTGGATACAATCCAAAAAACGATAGAATGATCTCAATTCGAATTCAGGGTAAGCCATTTAACATCACAGTGATCCAAATATACGCCCCAACCACAGATGCTGAAGAAGCAGAAGTAGATCAGTTCTATGAGGATCTGCAGCACCTACTAGATAATACACCAAAAAGAGATGTTATTTTCATTACAGGAGACTGGAATGCTAAGGTGGGTAGTCAGACGACACCTGGAATTACAGGCAAGCATGGTCTGGGAGAACAAAATGAAACAGGACATAGGCTGATAGAATTTTGCCAAGACAACTCACTGTGCATAACAAACACTCTCTTCCAACAACCTAAAAGACGACTTTATACATGGACTTCACCAGATGGTCGACACTGAAATCAGATTGACTACATCCTTTGCAGCCAAAGGTGGCGGACATCTATACAGTCGGTAAAAACAAGACCTGGAGCTGACTGTAGTTCAGATCTCGAACTTCTTATTGCAAAATTTAGAATCAGACTAAAGAGAATAGGGAAGACCCACAGATCAGTTAGATATGAGCTCACTAATATTCCTAAGGAATATGCAGTGGAGGTGAAGAATAGATTTAAGGGACTAGATTTAGTAGATAGGGTCCCAGAAGAACTATGGACAGAAGTTCGCAACATTGTTCAGGAGGCGGCAACAAAAAACGTCCCAAAGAAAAAGAAAACCAAGAAGGCAAGATGGCTGTCTGCTGAAACACTGGAAGTAGCCCAAGAAAGAAGGAAAGCAAAAGGCAACAGTGATAGGGGGAGATATGCCCAATTAAATGCAAAATTCCAGAGGTTAGCCAGAAGAGATAAGGAATTATTTTTAAACAAGCAATGTGCGGAAGTGGAAGAAGACAATAGAATAGGAAGGACAAGAGACCTCTTCCAGAAAATTAGAAACATCGGAGGAAAATTCCAGGCAAAAATGGGTATGATCAAAAACAAAGATGGTAAGGACCTAACAGAAGCAGAAGAGATCAAGAAAAGGTGGCAAGAATATACGGAAGATCTGTATAGGAAGGATAATAATATTGGAGATAGCTTTGACGGTGTGGTCAGTGAGTTAGAGCCAGACATCCTGAAGAGTGAGGTTGAATGGGCCTTAAGAAGCATTGCTAATAACAAGGCAGCAGGAGACGACGGTATCCCAGCTGAACTGTTTAAAATCTTGCAATATGATGCTGTCAAGGTGATGCATGCCATATGCCAGCAAATTTGGAAAACACAAGAATGGCCATCAGATTGGAAAAAATCAACTTATATCCCCATACCAAAAAAGGGAAGCACTAAAGAATGTTCAAACTATCGAACAGTGGCACTTATTTCACATGCCAGTAAGGTAATGCTCAAGATCTTGCAAGGTAGACTCCAGCAATTCATGGAGCGAGAATTGCCAGATGTACAAGCTGGGTTTAGAAAAGGCAGAGGAACTAGAGACCAAATTGCCAATATCCGCTGGATAATGGAGCAAGCCAGGGAATTTCAGAAAAACATCTATTTCTGTTTTATTGACTATTCTAAAGCCTTTGACTGTGTGGATCATAACAAATTGTGGCAAGTTCTTGGTGGTATGGGGATACCAAGTCATCTTGTCTGCCTCCTGAGGAATCTGTATAACGACCAAGTAGCAACGGTAAGAACAGAGCACGGAACAACGGACTGGTTTAAGATTGGGAAAGGAGTACGGCAGGGTTGTATACTCTCACCCTACCTATTCAACCTGTACGCAGAACACATCATGCGACATGCTGGGCTTGATGAATCCAAGGCTGGAGTTAAAATCGCTGGAAGAAACATTAACAATCTCAGATATGCAGATGATACCACTTTGATGGCTGTAAGCGAGGAGGAGTTGAGGAGCCTTATGACGAAGGTGAAAGAAGAAAGTGCAAAAGCTGGGTTGCAGTTAAACCTCAAAAAAACCAAGATTATGGCAACGAGCTTGATTGATGACTGGCAAATAGAGGGAGAAAAAGTGGAGGCAGTGACAGACTTTGTATTTCTAGGCGCAAAGATTACTGCAGACGCTGACTGCAGCCAGGAAATCAGAAGACGTCTACTTCTTGGGAGGAGAGCAATGGCAAATCTTGATAAAATAGTTAAGAGCAGAGACATCACACTGACAACAAAGGTCCGCATAGTTAAAGCAATGGTATTCCCTGTAGTAACCTATGGCTGTGAGAGCTGGACCATAAGGAAGGCTGAGCGAAGGAAGATAGATGCTTTTGAACTGTGGTGTTGGAGGAAAATTCTGAGAGTGCCTTGGACTGCAAGAAGATCAAACCAGTCCATACTCCAGGAAATCAAGCCAGACTGCTCACTTGAGGGAATGATATTAAAGGCAAAACTGAAGTACTTTGGCCACATAATGAGAAGACAGGATACCCTGGAGAAGAAGCTGATGCTAGGAAAAGTGGAAGGCAAAAGGAAGAGGGGCCGACCAAGGGCAAGATGAATGGATGATATTCTGGAGGTGACAGACTCAACCATTGGGGAGCTGGGGATGGTGACGGCCGACAGAAAGCTCTGGCGTGGACTGGTCCATGAAGTCACGAAGAGTCGGAAACGACTGAACGAATAAACAACAACAAAACAAAAGATTAGCTTCTCCTCCTGGTCTCCTTGCTTTTCCTGCCACCCATGAGTTGGCAAGAGAAGTGGGAGAGATGGCTTTCTGGCATAGTGGGAGAGCCCTGATTCTCCTCCTGCCAAAATGCAAAGAGCCCTGAAAATCACCGGAACCAGAGAGCATGTGTGTGTCTGCACCAGCCTCAGGTGATCAACAGGTGAAAGGCAGGCCCCCACCTCTTACCTTATGTCATTATGATTGCACTTGAGACAGACCAGATAGTACAGCTTGTGCTGGAAGAAGCTCCTTCTAAAACACTGCTTCTGAAGTGGAGCAAGAAGAGCAGATGTTGCCCTTGGGATGGGCTGGGAGCAAGTTAGGGATGACACTGGGCATTGATGTCCTCCTTAAGCAGTTAGTGGGGTGTGTTTCAGCTGCTAAGCACACGGTAAGGAAATGAGCCCCAAGACAGAGTGAAGGACTTTAGCTCAGGAGTGGAACATCAGCTTTGCATGCAGGTTTCCTTTTTATATCCTGGCCGCTCCAGATAGTGCTGAGAAAGACTCTGATCTGAAACCCAGGAGAGTATTTACAGGTTGATGCGATCAGTGATCTGAGTCAATACAAAACCAGTTCCACATGTTTCTACTCAAAGCAGACAGGCATGAAAAAGACAGCTACATTGTAGCAATGCACTCTGTGTGCACAATTGTAACTGCATCCTACACTGTAGCTTCACCCTCACCCCCAGGAAAAATTCTGGTGGACACTCATGTATGGGACATTTATGGGAAAAACACAACCATGCATTGCAAGACTTCACAGTCCCCCATTCTGAAACCTAATCATCAGGTAAGATGATGCTAATGTCCCAAGCAGCCAATTCAGTTACATTCTTCCCCATTTATTAACAGTGCAAGTTGTTGCCAACATGACCAAAACACACAGAAACACTATTCCTTTTGAACTGGGATTCACCCAAGGTCAGCTCAACACCAACCCCACTGGCCTTCAGGAAACCTGACAAGATCTGGCTGTTTCAGAGGGGACTGGTGGCATGGTGGGTCCCCTTCCTGTAGCACAGGGGTGGGGAACCTTTTTTCTGCCAAGGGCCATTTGGATATTTATAACCGGGGACCGGGGATGGGTGGGGGGCGGGGTTTCTGGGATTTCCGCAGACCGGGGGCCAGAGTTTGTGGGCGGGAGCCAATCACAAGCACTGGGGGGTGGGGTTTGCAGGCGGGAGCCAATCGCATGGAAGGGGCGGGGTTTGCAGGCAGGAGCCCCGTGGGCCTTATGCAGCCTGCGGGCCTGACGTTGCCCACTCCTGCTGTAGCAGGTAATGGTTGCTACTAGGATTTTTTTTCTCAGTGTACCAATGGCTAGGAAGATGATTGTATTGGGTCTGGCTGGTTGATTATTTCCTCCCTCCCTCCCTTCCTTGACACTCTGAGCCTTTTTGCAAAGTTTGTTGTTGTTCAGTCGTTTAGTCATGTCCGACTCTTCGTGACCTCATGGACCATAGCACGCCAGGCCTTCCTGTCCTCCACTGTCTCCCGGAGTTTACTCAAATTCATGTTCATTACATCGGTGATGCTATCTAACCATCTCATCCTCTGCCGTCCCCTTCTCGTTTTGCCTTCAGTCTTTCCCAGCATCAGGGTCTTTTCCAGTGAGTCCTCTCTTCGCATTAGGTGGCCAAAGTATTTGAGCTTCAGCTTCACTATCTGTCCTTCCAATGAGCAGTCAGGGTTGATTTCCTTTAGGATTGACTGATTTGACCTCCTAGCAGTCCAAGGGACTCTCAAGAGTCTTCTCCAGCACCACAGTTCGAAAGCATCAATTCTTCGGCGCTCAGCCTTCCTTATGGTCCAACTCTCACAGCCATACATTACTACTGGAAAAACCATAGCTTTAACTATACAGACCTTTGTCAGCAAGGTGATGTTAAGGCAGCCTTCTTATCTCTCCTTGCTATTCTCTGGAAATCTGCATTCAGTTGGTTATATCTTTCCCTTTCTCCCTTGCCTTTTGCTTCCCTTCTTTCCTCAGCTATTTGTAAAGCTTCATCAGTCAGCCACTTTGCTTTCTTGCATTTCTTTTTCTTTGGGATGGTTTTAGTTGCTGCCTCCTGTACAATGTTACGAACCTCCATCCATAGTTCTTCAGGCACTCTGTCTACCAGGTCTAATCCTTTAAATCTATTCCTCACCTCCACTGTATATTCATAAGGGATATGATTTAGGTCATACCTGAGTGGTCTAGTGGTTTTCCCTACGTTCTTCAATTTAAGCCTAAATTTTGCGATAAGAAGCTCATTATCTGAGCCACAGTCAGCTCCAGGTCTTGTTTTTGCTGATTGTATAGAGCTTCTCCATCTTTGGCTGCAAAGTATATAATCAATCTGATTTCGGTATTGACCATCTGGTGATGTCCATGTGTAGAGTCGTCTCTTGTGTTGTTGGAAAAGAGTGTTTGCTATGACCAGCTTGTTCTCTTGACAAAACTCTATTAGCCTTTGCCCTGCTTCATTTTGTACTCCGAGGCCGAACTTGCAAACTTTACTTTTACAAAGTAGCAGCATATAAATCGCAGAACTAAAGAAACATATAAGTAAAGGTGGATGTAAAAAAATATTTACATCCACCTTCCCCCCCCCCCCGGTGGTCTCTTGGTGGACCACAACTTACATCATCCCCAGCCAGCATGGCCAGGGAAAGGCAGTGTAGTCCAATACCCCTGAGAACACTAGTTCGGGGCATGTGCTAAAGCTTCTGGGCCAAAGCAACCGTATATCAGAAATGCTGCACATTTTCGGGTCCTCAGGGCGGACACTTCCGCTTTCAAACAACCTTCCGGTTGTTTTTGCCGCGCCTCCATCCTGTAACAAACTTTCCGTCGGTAGTTTCCTGACCACGCCTCTTGGGGGCGCCTCCGGGTCAGCCGACAAGGCAGCGCGTCAGAGGAGGATTGTCGAGAACTTCAGTACGAGCCGTGGAGCGGCTGCGAAAGTTCTTGGTGGGGCGAAATCGCGAGCCGGTTGCGGAGGTAAGGTCTGGAAGAAGTAGTTTAAGGCGTGCCGTACCTAGAATCGCCGGTGGGCTTTTATCGGGGTAGGTTGGTCGGCTGGGACTGAGTTCTGGGGGCTTCGGAATCTCTTCCCTCCTGGCTTCAGTTGAGCCAAATCAGAAACAACTCGCGACTTTCTGATGTAATTTGCGGATTACAAATCTAGAGGAGCGCAGTTCTTTTCTGGAAGTGGGCTTGAGCCACTTAGTGTTTGTTTCAGTTCTGAGCTGGACCGCGGCGAAGGGCAAAAGCGAAACCCGCGCTCAGCAGTTGCCGCCAAGCCTGGAGCTTTGGGTTCGCCGCTGGGGAACTAGAATGATTAAACAGACGGGCGTAGGAGCTCCCGTTCTCTTGTAAAACGTGGCACTTGGTTGCCCCAGGTCTGTACGAGGGAGCAGAGCGCGAGCGATTACTTGTGCTGACAAAGAAGCCTTCTGCGTATGCTCGGGGGCCCTCTTATACTACTATTTAGCCAACATAATTGTGAGATTCTGTGACGTAGGCTTTGTCCAAAACAAGCCTAGGTGATTTCCTCAGTGATCCCCCTATGATCTTCACAGGAACTGTAGCTGTTAATATGGATTGGGAGGCTCGGTGGCCGGCTTGCTGTTCTGAGGGCGGTCCATTGTTTGCTTGAGACACTGGATAGCTGCTCTGTTTTAATTTGATCTCTGGCTTTCTTAATGCTGGGTGTGGTGGCTCGATCAAGGCCTGCCTCTGTGTGCTCCCTATGCCCTTAGCAGGCATCTACCTCCAGGCTCCCCCGCCGTCCAGGGTCCGGCTAAAGGGGAGAAGCAGCAGCCCAACTGGAATGCTGTCCCTAAGGAAATTCATCTGGTTCCTATAGCGATATGCCTTGGACCCTGGCAAACATATTTTCTCAGGGCTTGATTGTCTAATTGGCTGACTTTTATCCTGGCTTTGTAAATACAGTATAAATTCCAAGGGCAGCTAACACAGTTGGAAGACACATACTGTACATACCTACAGGACCGCACTTAACTTGCATGTTTTAAAGTAGATTGTGAAGATACGTGTTTATGTACGTAGATTCCAATGTTGATAGCTGCCCTAGGAATTTATGGAAGGGTGAGTGCCAGTTCTTCATGTCAGGGATTTTGACACCTTACACCTGCATTCCCCATCCTGCCAGTGTGGCTGGTAGGCATGGTGGGAGGCATAGTCTAGTAGTAACACCACCGGGTTCTCCAGTTGGGGGAGGGCTCCTTTATGTAACGAGAGGCATTGAGTGGAAAATGGGGGTGGGGTGGTGAAGTTACCAGCTGCAGGGCCATCTGCATTTCCTCTCTGGAAAGATCAAGGAGGCTTCCCAGCTAGACTGAAATGACGGCCTTCTTAGAGGTACTTAGTGGCCGAAGCCAGCCAGCCAACCAAAACTTGGTGACAATCATGCAGTGACGTAATGGGTGGAGCAGGGCCTTTTCTGACTTTTCTTGGCTGGCACTGCCAAATCCTTGATCTTGCCACGCGCCAGCAAAGTCCCTGACCTGTCCAACCCAATCCAAAACTTGGTAACTTTGGGTTTCTTTTTCACTCTGTTACGCAACAGCTAGCTGGAAGTTATGAAACCAGCCCAAAAGGTCTAGGCAAACATGGAATTAATGTGTTGACACTGAAGTTGCTTTGTCGTGGGTTTTAAGAAGCTAGCGCAGTTGGTGCCGGCAGTGCTGAGGACATGGTTGCCCTGCGTCTGCTCTCCTGCAAAAAGCATTTGGCTTGTTCTTATATTATTCATAGCAGTTTGACCTGCAGACATCAGCAGGGGTAGTTGTATAATAGACTGCCCATAGTGAACTTAGGTGGTGGGTTACAATAGGGGACTCCCTTCCCTCCCAGTGTAGTCCCACGGCTGTGGCTACTTCGTGCCATAAACATCTCACAGGTGGGGAAACAGAAAACCAGGGGCTGAGGAGGGGAACATCCTTGGAAGAAGATGTGGCTGGATAGGTAGCACTTCAGTCCACAGTTCTTCACATTGCAACATTTAGTTCCAGGTCACACCTGTTATTTGCTAATGTCTGCGAACAAAACTGCTGTTGAAACTATAGGCATAACAAAAGGTAGTAGAGAAATGGCCAAAGCTCTTTGGAAAAAAGAGTTGGAATGGGAAATGGACCTCATCCCATCTCTGAAGGCTACGGTTCTTTTTTTTTTAAATGTGCCCCTCTTATTTCCAGCCGTTTTTGTTTAAGCATCAATTAAAGTGAGTGGGCTTCAGCTGCTTCAGAATCACAGAGGTTCGAAAAACATGACCTGCAAGTGTTTTAGATGAAGAGTTAGTCCAGCGATGGTTGTTGTGGGTCTTCCGGGCTGTGTGGCCATGTTCTGGAAGTTGTGGTTCCTAACGTTTCGCCAGCATCTGTGGCCGGCATCTTCAGAGGGCAGGAGCACAGACGGAAGCGAAATCTCTGTGCCCATGTAGAATGGCAACAACCATCGAACTCCGGCCGTGAAAGCCTTCGACAATACAGTTAGTCCAGCCTTCCTGACCTGGCACTGCTTAGATAGCTTTATCTACAAGTCCCAGAATCCCCAGCCACCGCAGCCTGCAAAGGCTGCTTTAACCCCACCTTATCTTCTCTGCTGACTGGCAGCAGGTCTCCTTGAATGCAAAGGCTTCTGTGTACAAAACAAAGGCTCTATCCGTGAGCTGAGGCCCTCCATTTTCTCAGACTGTTTTAGAAGGTAGCTTGTAATACCTTCTCCCCCAGGATAGGGTGGATACACAGTCCTTGCCAAGCACCCTTGCCATGTGCTTATCTCAGCTTATTTGCCATCACTTGAATTTTGATCTACAGTAGCTTATGTATGCAGCTCAGTTTTGTATTTTGAATAAGGAACTGGCAACCCAGAACCAGCTTCAGCCTATGCTTCCGGCTCCAAAAAGTGAGATTTAAATGAACGACCTTTGCTTACAAAGGTCTGAGTAGCTTAAGTTGGGGAACATCATTTGTGCACTTGCGAATCCTACCCCAGACTTCCCCAAGTTGGGATGTCCTCCTGTAGTTCTCCTTTGCTGGACTACACCTTCCATTCACCCCAGCTAAGGAGCGTCCAGGGATGGTGGGCATTATAATCTAAAATATCTAGAGGGTATCTGATTGGAGAAGGCTGCCCTACTCTAAAAGACTGATAAGCTAAAGAATGTATTTATTTACTTAATTATATTGATTTATATGGCTACCTACTCACCACGTGACTCAAGGCGGCTAACGAAAACAGCAACAAACAAACAGCTAATAAACCAAAAATGTAAAACCCATCACAGTGAAGGCAGTTCATACATTGAAATAATTCAAATGTTATCTCAGAACTCTTGACTCGATGCCTGGGGCACAGCTAGGTCTCCAAGGCCTTTCAAAAGGCAGGTAGGGCCAGGGCCATCTGGATCTCAAGGGAAATGCTGTTCCAAGGGGCAGGTGTGAGAAAGAAGGCATATCTTCTGAGTCTCATAAAACAATACTATGGCTGTTGTGGGTCTTCCGGGCTGTGTGGCCGTGTTCTGGAAGTTGTGGTTCCTAACGTTTCGCCAGCATCTGTGGCCGGCATCTTCAGAGGGCAGGAGCACAGACAGAAGGAAACTCCTTCGAGAAAAAATAGCCTTCGACAATACATTAAAACGATACTACTTGAGTGATGGGACCCGGGACATGCCAACCTTGTCAGAGCTTATAGGATAAGCAATTGGAGGCAAGTAGTCCTATAAGTAGCCAGCTCAGGTGCCATGAAGGGCTTTATAGGTGATGACCAGCATCTTGAATGGCACCCGGAAGCCCACTGGCAACCAGTGCAGCTTGCACAGTAGTGGTGCTACTTGCTTCAGTATGCCCATAACTACTTGTGACTACTTGTGCCACTGTGTCCTAGACCACCTATAGCTTCCAACAGGTTTTCAAGGGCAGTCCTATGTAGACTATATGACAATAGTCCAAATGAGAGATGACTAGGACATGAATAACCACAAGTATGGACCCAATCCAGGAACAGATGCAATTGGCACATAGTGAATTTGTGCAACGGCCCTCCTAGCCATGGCTGTCACTTGCTCTTCAAGTCGAAGCTCTGAGTCTAGAGGACTCCCAAAATGTGAAACAGTTCTACCTGGGACAATGTGAGCCCATCCAAAGCCAAAGATGGATGATCTCCTGATCCAGGTAGCCTCACAATCTACAGCCATTCAGTCTTGCTAGGGTTGATCTTAAACCATTTTCTACCCCATCCAGACCCCCATAGCCACCAGACACAGAGAGAACCCAGCTGGCCTAGGGTACGTAACTGGGCATTATCAGCATACTGATGCTACTTGACCGCAGGGTGATGGATGACCCTACTCAGTGACTTCATGCAGATATTAGATAGGAGAGAATCAAGCCCTGAGGCACCCCACAAAGCAAGGACATAAAGCATCCTGTGGTACCCCACAAAGCAAGAGCATCTCTCTGCCCCCAACATGACTGGAATCAGTCCTGGAGGTGGGAAGAGAACACCATAACACCATGCCTCCATCCCCTGAGCCAGTTCAGAAGGATACCATGATTGATGGTATTTGAAAGTTGCCAAGAGATCAAGGTGGGCCAGGATAGAATCCACACTTGTGGATGACCTATGGCTATCCTGCCATAGGTCATCCATGAGCATAATCCCTGCTGTCTCACGGTCTGTGTCCAGGCTTGAAACATGAGTTGAAGGGATCCAGACAATTAGCTTTCTCCCATCATTTAGAACATATTATGACAACATCTGTGGAAAGAAGTCAAAGCACAGTGCAAAACAAGACACAAACTCAGCATGATTTTAATGCAAAGTCTAACCTTCCCAGTTTGAAGCCAGGGAGGGGGTCAGATTAGACCAGCAGATTGGCCCAGGCTTCTCTGGATGAGAAATTCCTATAGCCCAGGATTCCTTCATGGAAGTGCTGCTTCCTTAGCATGGGTTCTCTTCTCTCTGCCCACCACCCGAAGAACTAGAAAAGGAAGCAAAATAAAGGAGGGGGAAAACATGACCAGGCTTTTCCATTCTGTTTTACTCCACCCTGCTTGGCAGTCAGAAGACTGCTTTCCCTCCATGTCTTTGTACTTAAACTCAGCTGTGGAGCAGGGCTGAAGAACTGAAGGTTTTTACTGTTTCTAAGAACTTCAGAATGGAACATAGAAAAAGTTTAACTCTCCAGGTTTCTTGAAGAATGCCCTATCCATATCCCACTCTAAAAGCAGATGGTGTGCTATTGTTTCTTTCCCCTGAAAGAGCCAATGTAAGTCGCACCTTATGCAGAACTTGTTCCTTCAAGGCTAAACTAGGCAGTACAGTATGGCTTGATTTTTAAAAATCTTCATTAAAAAAAGTGGGGAAGGTCAAATTCTGGCCCTGTTAATAATAATCTTGGGGCTAGGGTGAGGAGCTGCCTTTTCTGTCTCTTTCTCTGTGGTGGATGAGCATTTAGTTGATTTCACATGTCATCCTAAAGTCCTTGCCTGCTTAACTGGTTTATTAAACTAGAACTGCTTGGTTCACACATGTTCAGTCAGAATTTTAAAAGTATTTTATGCCTAAACACATTGGTGATCAGACATGAATTTAAACAGCAATAAGCAAGGGGAGAGGAAATCAGTATTGCAGAGCTTTCCAAACTGTGTGTCGGGACACATTAGTGTGTTGGCTGCAGTGTCTGGGTGTGTCATGGCGGCTGCTGCCTCCTGGCTTCCACGCAAGTCCTAGTGCCTGCCTTGTGCCTGGCTGCCTCCAAACCTGCCCTGCCAGGATTCCATGCAGGTCCTGGTGCCTGCCTTGTGCCTTGCTGCCTCCAAACCTGCTGTGATTCCGTGCAGGTCCTAGTGCCTGCCTTGTGCCCTGCTGCAAGAGTGTGTCGCGAAATGATGCATGTCTAAAAAGTGTGTCACCAACATGAAAAGTTTGGAAAGCTCTGCAGTATTGTGTCAGTTGACTCCACTCTATACATGGATCTAATGAACGAATATGGAAATACACATATGGGAACACACGTATATAATAGTTCATAAGCTGCATTTAAAAAAAGGTTGCGCATCCATTGGTTTGGGTGTATATGAGAAGCAGCTGTGGATATGCCTACTACCCTCCCTCTCAGTCATGCACTATTTTTTTAAATTAACTCTTCAAGAAGACTACAGTTTAACCTCGTGGTGTTCCATATTTGAAAGTGGTAAGAATCATGTAGCTGTGACTGAATGCATGAGGGGTGAGATTCTTAGGACCAAAGCTTAGTGGGAGAGGGATGAATCAACAAGAGCCCAGGTTTTAGCTGTTTCTGATAGCTACTGTATAACATATTTTTCATGAGTTACATTTTAAAGTGCATGTTATTTTTATAGCCAGTCAAATGTTATACAAGTATGCAAGCCTTCCTTGCTTTCAGACATGTCAATTCTCCCGTGTTCCCAGATTAGAAGGGAGCAATCTTGAAACAGGAACTCATGAAGAGATGCAAATAGTATCTCCTCCCAAGCTGGGTCTTTCTATTAAGAATGTTTGCTTGCTTCAGTCACACCATGTGCAGAGACAGGAGTGAATTACAATTGCTAATGGAAAACGATCGGAAAGATGCCAAGGCAGAGCAGAAAAACATACCAAGATACAGCAGAAAGACTTTTCTTTTTTGACAAATTCTTATGAGAGCTTTTCTTAGGGCAGAAAAGCATTTTAAAAAAAAATAATGGCGATATTTTGGAATCCGTACTTTTTCTTTTTTGGCCCACTGGATATAATGTTTGTGCAATAAGATGTTTAAGGGGAATGCATACACCCTTGTGAATTTTAATAGCTATTAAATAACTACCAGTTCTAACTAGTTTGTGGCCATTTCAAAGCAGATGAATTGGATGCATTCATTGCGTCTGTAAACATTTAGTTGTTTATAAGATTCAAAGGAACTGTAGACTTCTCTTGCAGTTATATAAGAAAGTCTAGCATTCTTTGGGGGAAAAAACATTTTGCTTGGTGTGGCTTCCAGATAGACTGGCAGAATACAGCTGAAGAGGATTATCCTACCACCAATTTTTTTTAGCTATGCACAAACTTAAGGAAAAACAAGATTATTAGAGTAGATGAATGGAAAACAAAAAAAATGAGATTCTCAATTATGAAATGGCCCAGTTTTGCATGGGCTCCCTTTGTAAATGCAACATGGCTATCACTTGCAGATGCATTTCAACAATACCTGTGATTGTTTAACCTGAGTAGCTGCCTCTGAATAGCAAATCAGGTGGGTGCATAAGCTGCCCTGGGACACTGAAAGACTTCCACCAGCGGTGTCACGTGCCACAGCCCTTGGGCCAAAATGTCTCTTGTTGTGTAGTTGCCCTTCATGAACTTCATCTGTTAAAAAGTCACAGAAGCTTGCATGGGGAAAAGAGAATTGGGACTCCAGTTAATATTTTGTTGTTTAGGCCATATAGATATGAAGCTTAGCTTGGAGCACTCTCCCCCCCCCCCAAAGGTCCCCAGATATGGTGGATTATAAATCCCATCAATCTCAGCTAGTTTGAGTGGGAGTTGTAGTCAATTCCTCCGGCAAATTCCATGGTGGAAACAGCTGAGTCAAGCTAATTTAGCAGTTCTATATGCTTTGCCTGCTTTCTCCTAAGCCATCTCATAGAGTTGGCATGGATCTCTTCTTCCACAGACTTTTGCCTTCCACGTGTGTAGGATGACAGCTCTCAGCATTTCAGGTTGTGCTGGCTGGGGATGATAGAGATTGCAGTCCAGCACTGCTGGAGTTCTTTAAAAATTCAAAGAGCTATTTGTTACATACAGCAACCCCAAAGAAGGTCCCTCCCATTCTTAAATAGCAGTAGCAACTGTTGAATAATTATTGGGGCCACTTCGCACCCTGTTTAATTGTTTCAAGGTGTATGTAAGTTATATGTTGTATGTTATATGTTATATGTAAATTTTATATAATAAAGTATTTTTTACATCAAAAAAAATCAGTTTAGCATAGTTATACTTAAAAGACATACATTCATTTTGAAAATGGAATACCGTACATTCTTTACATTGAACCCAAATGGGTTGCATATAATATCCTCAAACTGAGAAAGCTAAAACAATAGAAATGGGCCTAGACTTTGCTAAACCTAAAAATCTATGGAAATAATGTGAAGTACAGCCTATAGAAGGCTTCCAAGCTGAACCTTATTTCAGGGAATACTCTCTGCTATTTCAGTAGGAACATCCTGTCACTTCTAGAACAATTCATGTTCTGGCACCCGTAATGACTGAATGGTGGAACTGAGATGTGACAGCACTGGAGTCTCTTGCTAGGAATGTCAGGTGGACAGAATTGTGAGATCTTTCCTGACCTGTTCCTAATCCCACTTTTCCTGTTCTGTCATTAGTTTGCAAGGGGCATTCTCTTTTGCATAAGGATGATCTTTGCACCATTAAGGGGGGGGGGAAAGATACAGAACAAAAATAGTTCTGTTCTGAGGGATTTAGGATTATTTTATGAGAAAATCATTTCTTTTTGTCTAAATGTCTGATCCTGCCTACTCAAACTTTCTTCTTTTCAGCAACCTAATATTGTATGTAGTAAGGAAATAATAAGTTTGTCAGTGCAGTGGTTATATAAATCAGAACTGTTGATGATCTACTGCAAACCAGTCCAGAGATTTATCAGTAAATCCCAGTTAACCTTCTACAAGGGAAATTCTCTGAGTCAAGCACGACTCTTGGTGACTTCATGGATACATCCATGTAGCTTTCTTGGCAACCTTATAGAAGGGGTTTACTTTTGCCTTCTTTCAGGATTCCCACTCTAGCCTACAGCCCTGCAATTTACAGATAGTCTCCCATCCACACAATAACTAGGTTTGACCCTTGGTAGCTTGAGATCACTCAAGTTTGGCTAGGTTTCTCCAAGTGGATATTTTATTTACTCTTGTTTAGGGATTTTATATTTACTGTATTATAGTATTAATTATTAATTATAGTATTAATTAGCTAATACTTGGATGGGCTATCAGCTAGACTGGGAAGTTGAAAAAGCTTCCTGGAAGAAGACAGAGGTAAATCACTTCCATATTTTATTACATATAAATAGTATATGTATATGTATATGTATATGTATATGTATATATGTGGCATGCTTATAGGTCCCATCAGATAGGGAGGTACATTTGGCAGGTCTTCTCTGCCATGGTGCCTGCTTTATGGAACAACCTCCCCCAACCCGAAGTGAGGCTGGCTCCATCCCTGTTGATTTTCTGGAAGTCCCTCAAAACCTGGTTGTGCCATCAGGCCAGGGGGCCCCAGGGGACTGGTGAGATACTGAGGTGGCTCCATTGTTATTAACATCTGCTCTTAGCGTAATATCTGTTCTCTCTCAGCCTTGTGTTTTTTAAAGTTTTTTAAAGTTTTTAATAATAATTGTTTTTATATATTATTTTTAGTCTTGCTGTTCGCCGCCCAGAGTCACTTGTTTGTGAGATGGGGCGGCCATATAAATTTGACAAATAAATAAATAAATATTGCTATTGAAGTTGCAAGCAGCCAAGCTCGACTTGAAAGAGATTTTACTTTTAATTGCTTTTGAATTGGGGGTCAGATGGGGACTTGCATTTTATCATCTGCTTTACATCAACATCCCAAACGTGTTCATTTATTTGATTTATAACCTATTTAATTCAGGAGCTGAAGGTGGTTATATATAGTGGTCCCTCTTAATTTTTCCCACAACTCCTTGGTAAGGAAGATTGGGCTGAGACAGTGCCTGAAACAAGTCTCTATTGTCCACAACACCATGTCTAGAACATCTCAAACGTCTTGCAGTTGGAAGGATTTACTTCCAGCATTTGCAAGACTGCCCTTAGAACACCATGGTTTGGGAGGAGTTTCAGTGTAATCCAGAAGGAAATGGAATAATTTAGAATTTCACAGTGTTGGACTCTCATATCAGTTAATTTTTTCTATGTCTATAGAGTACACATTCATTCTTGACCCTATCAGTTTTTGTTTTATCACACGTGCTTCCTAAGTTCCCCATTCCCACTGCATTCAACCCTAACTTTTCCCCTGACATACCTCATTCTCACTTCCATATAGCAGAGTGGGTAGAAGCGTGTACTTATGCACAACTATGTTTGCTTTTTTCAGTAAACTTTCTTTACAAGAGAGCCACTACTTTTTTTCAAGTATTTGCATATCTTAAAATTTCTCTGCCTACTTTCATATCTTCAATAATCATTCTATCAAAGTATACAAAGTCATCTACTTGTCCTAGTTTTTCACCATTTATGCATAATTTGCAATCATTCACTCCATTTTCCCTGTTAAATACAACTACTTTGGGTTTCTGATACAGTAATTTCAGATCTGCATTCCTTATTGCATCATATAATCTAGCTTTATCACATTCATGCATTTCTCAATGACTTGCTAAAGAACAAAAACCTGGATCTGAAAAACCCTTGCCTGGCATAAAGCCACAATGGACTTCCCAGGTTTTGCTCATTGTTCTCTCTCGGGCTTTTCCCTCAGAATTCTGCCAAGCACTTTCATATCTGGTCCTTCATTATTACCATTCACAAATGCATGCATTCCTTTTTCATACACACAACAATCTAGATCACAGCTTTCAAAACTGTGTGTTGCGACACAAAAGTGTGTCGCCTGCAGGGCCCAGGTGTGTCGCGCCAAAACCCGGAAGCGCTGATGGCGCGCCACCGCCATGCGTGGCAGCGGGCCATCAGCGCTTCCGGGTTTTCACACGGCACACGACACCGCCAACACTGCGGCGCGCGAAAATCCGAAAGCACTGCAGCGGTGGCGCTTCCAGGTTTTTGCGCACTGCTGTTGGTGTGTCGCCGCGGGAAAACTTTGGAAAGCCCTGATCTAGATAATATCAAATCATATATTTATTCATAATTAATCTTGCACTTCCACTTCCCTGCATGTCTACATTAACTTTATTCCATAACATCAGACCATATTCATCAAGATCTGTTATTTCCTCCTCTTTTTTCAGTTTCACAAATGTACAACATACATTGGTCTTTCATTTCATTTGTTAATCCATGCTGTTTACCATTTATTCTAGCATTTTCAGTCACAATCTTACGTATGCCATGATTATCACCAGATCAACTCATAAGTATTGACCTTCACTGTCCATCATGCTTTGGCAACTGAGGCTTTCATATAACTGTTTCTAATAAAATAAGATATTTGAAAAAGGTACCAACCTGAATTGTATCCATGGCACATCAGCCTTCTCTGATAATGATAAAGACCATACTGGTCAGTTTGGGCGCATTTCATCAGGAAGCCACGTGCAACTAAAAATCAGCTGCAGCCTGAGCATGCTCATCTGTTTTGTGCAAGACTAGAGATATCTTACAAGCCAACATATTATTGCCCGCATCCCACCAACTAAGAAATATGTGCAGGGTACTGACAGTTAATCTAGAAATGCATCACCAATATTGTAAGGCATGATATAGTAAAAAAAAATGAGCATCCAGTGATACAAGTAAAATATAGAGACATTTTTGATCTCCTTCCAAAATCAGTGTAGAGCAGGCTTTGAAATTAGGATAGTGAGCAGCAGACCGGCTGTGACAAGCAAGGAATAGTTGGCAATATGTGCTGGGGGGCCAGTGAACACTGTCTATCAGAATAAAGTTGCTCTGAGTGAGCTTTCTTAAAATTAGTGCCTTCCAGATGTGTTGGACTAGAATACTTAGTCTGCAAGATTGTTGACTGGAGATGATAAGCACTGCAATTCAATACAGCCTTCTCTAGAAGCTCTCCTGATGTGCTGGTCCTCATCTCCCATAATGCCAAGGCATCATTGCCTGGAAAGATTGATCTGTCACATTGTTAGATACGGAGAGGTTTCTCTAAAAGCATTTTGGCTTTCAGCTGTGAAATGTTAGAGCTAAAGCATTAACTGAGTTGTTCTCTGAATTCAGGGTCTGGTGACATAATTCATGAAAAGCAAAACAATTGCTGATTATTAGCCTCAGAAATAATAATGGTTGGAACACAGTTTGGAGTGCAGAGGGAGAGAGATGCTATGCATAGATGTAGAGGTGGTGTTTTGTTTTGTTTTGTTCTGACCCTGACAAGTACACTGTCATCTTCTGCCAGGAGCATGACTGTGAGTGATAGCATGCTTTGTTTCTGGAAACAATGGTTGTCTCAAGAGGAAGAGAAAGGGCGGCTTGTAATAGACTAACCTGGAATGTACAACAATGCTTTTGATGGAATGCCTTGGAAAGGAAGGGGTTACTATGTATGGGAGGTTTCCTGAAGAGAAGTTGGAGTATTTGAGGGGGGCAATTGGGCTGTTTGATTTCTTTAAGAAAAAAGCTTTGTGTGTATTGTGGGGATATGTAAATGCTTTGGTTTATTTTGAGATGGGATAAGGGTTTAAGAATATTTATCTGGATTGCTTTTAGGGTTTGGCTGATTTCATTTATCTTTAATGATTTGGATTAAGATTATTAAGGTATAAAAAATGTCTGGTTTTTGGTCTGACATGGTTAAGATTATTAAAATTGCTGTAGTATCAAGTATAATGGTAGACAATTTATATGTTTTTCACTTTGATCTTTATTATAGTTGGCAGGAATGCATAGAATAGTAGTAGGAAGGAATTAATTAAATAAATGTTATCTTTGGGGGGAAGCTGATTAGGGGAGATATATATACTATATGTGTGTGTGTGTGTGTGTGTTTGTGTGTGTGTATATATATTTCTTTCTTTCTTTCTTTCTTTCTTTCTTTCTTTCTTTCTTTCTTTCTTTCTTTCTTTCTTTCTTTTAATATAATGGGAGGGAGCAACTATACTTAGTGATTTTTATAATGTGCCAATGGTATGATTTATAGAAATAATGTGATCTTGGTCTAATATTGAGTAAGGGATTGATTATGGATTTGTTGTATATCCTTGCTGTTAAAAGTCAGAAGTCATCTCTTTTTGTAACTTAAAAAAAAATTCTCTTGTGTTTCCACACTTTTTTTAGTTCTCTTTTTTCTTTGTAGTTTTTTGTTGTTCTGTAGCTTTTATCTCTATTAAAAAAAATAAAAAAAAATAAAAAAACCAATGCTTTTGAAAGGGATGGTGATGTAGGGAGAGAAGGCAGTACGAACCACCAGATGTGAGATATCCAGTCCTGGTAAAGCATAGTGTTATGTTTGTTTAATCCGAGAGCTTCAACAATTATAGCTCCTTTCCGAGTCATGAAGTAGTAACATGAAATGCATCAAGTAACATGAAAGGATTTTATTCAGGGTAAGATGGAGCAGCCTTTCCCAGCCCGTTGTGCAGACTTCAGCCCCCAGAATGCCCCAGCTAGCATGGTCATTGCTGAGAGCTGTAGTGCAAAGAAAGGGACAAAGATGGGAATGGCAGATTTAGCTACTGTACTTACTCACTTTCTGGAATGTGGTTGCACCCTGACCTTCCCTCTTGGTTTCTGTCACAGAGATAAGTTAATTGTTTTGTGCTCTTCGAAAAACTTTATGATCTGGCTGTGAAACCCTTGTTACATGATTAACACAACTAGTGCTTGAAAGAGTATGCAGTTCTGAGATAAAATATTGAGTACCCCGAGATAATTGGCAATGAACATGAGAGCTGATGTGGGTCTACTGATTTTACAACTGACAACACTGCTTTGGTGCTGTCTTCATTTTCAGCCCAGCTTTTTCTTCTTCCTACGGCTTCAGATGACCTGAGCAACTCTCTTTTTTAAAAATGTTCTTTAAAGCAGAAGCATGGAACTTTTTGGAACCCTGGACAGCAGTAACCATTGTGGTTCCAAAGCAGTAACCATATCAGAGACAAAATCCTTGGGTTGAGCTTCTAGATCAGTGCTTTCCAAAGTCCCGCCGTTGGTGACACACCAACGGCGGCGGCGTGCGCAGTGGCGTGGATGGCGGCGGCGGCCTCGTGTTTCGCGCTAAAACCCGGAAGCGCTGATGGCGCGCTGCTGCCGCTGCCACACACACCACCGCCATCACCCTGTGAGTCGCGCGCTGCTGCAGGGGTGGCGGCGACGCGCCATCAGCACTTCCGGGTTTTGTTGCGACACACTAATGTGTCATGACACACGGCTTGGAAAGCTATGTTCTAGATGGTGGATGGTGCTATTAAAATACATACATTTTAATTGTACATGCAATTAAGATAAATTAATATGATGATTCCTCACACATTTAATACTGTCCTACTTCTCAATTACAACTCAGCAGAAACTCCTCCCTAGGTTTCTCAAAGTGAAGATTGTGCATCTCTGTTCCGAAGTACCACATGAATCTTCATGGCCTACCTGTTCATTATCTGCTTTGTTAAAGTGTGTCATTTTTTTTAACCTGAGCTATGTTAATTTTTTTTAAAATCCATGCTCTGGCACCAGGGGAGAGGAAGCTTCCTGGGGAAGACATGAAGGTGGGAAGTAAGTGCCCTGCCATGGTGGCCCCAAATGGCATGACTGACAGAGCTTGATCCTAAGGAAGGAAGAAAATACATTTGAGTTAAATATATTTCAGCATGGATTCACTGCTTGGAAAAGAGAGTTACATCAGTTTTCAGCCCTCGTGTTGTAGCAGGAAAGATGAAAGAGCAGCCAGACTAAAGTAAAAGGGAGGTATGTGGACCTGTACTCGGGTGCCAACTTGTGCTTTGTGGACTAATTACATGCTGTTTGTTTACATGCTGTCACATGGATCTGTGCCCGCCTGCTAACTCGGCACTTCTAGATGTGTTGGACTATGACTCTCAGGCTGTTCAACACATTTAGATAATACCAGGTTGGGCGAGGCTGGCTCAGATCTGGGAATCTGTGGAAGGTGTTGTATTTGGCATCTGGAAGGTACCAAATTAGGGGAGAAAGAGATATATAGCCTAACCTTGTTATATTGTTAAAACACACTGAGCCTGTTTCCCAGGTACTGGATTGCCCTGAAATTCCTTTCTAGATGTGGCAGCTCTGTTTTTTCTTCTAGGATCCTGGACAGCATCCTGAAATTGCAGGATCTGTAGCCCTCTGCCTCTTTTTAAAATTTCCCCCTAATCAAACATTTTCTCCAGCCGACACTTGAAGGAACCAAGCACCTTCCTGAGCACCTTTTTTTTTCTGATTTAGGTGCTGCTAGGCGGTCTGGGTCCTGTGACCAATTACAACCCTTTCCCCAGTGAGGCCAGAAGAGTCTGTTTGCAGCAGAAATGTTTGCACACTGAATGTTAGCCAGAAGCAGTCTGGCATATCTGCTGCGGAGAAGCTGTAGATAGGCCTCCAAGCACCAAGCTCTCGGGGCTCTGTTTTGTAGCTGCTGCTGCTGCTGCTGCTGCTGCTGCTGTTGTCGTCTCCTGAGCGTTTTCCCTCTGTGCTCTGCATGCTGGGAGGCCACTCCCTTTGTTCAAGCAGCCAAATGCTTAAAGCCTGACTCAGAGGGGCAGGCACCTGGGTCAGGAAGCCAAGAATAGAACAAACTCTGCAGGAAGAGACAACAGTACTGCATTTGCTACCAGCGTACATAGCGACTGCAACCCGCTTAATAGTTTTAGGGCCTCAACCCCCTCCCCCCAATCATTCTGTTGAACTAATGGTCTCGCTGTATCCGGCACAGAGCTGATCCTTCCAAAGCACACACTTCCAGGCTCAAAGGCCAGGTTGCTTTGTTCCTAAGTTATAACTGTCTGCTGGCATATATTGAATAAAAGCATGTTTAATGCTTGGTGAAGGCACAAATATAACCATCAGGCCTACTTCCAGGACAAGAAATGTGCCCTTATTTATATTTTTTTAGGACTGTAAACTATCTTGGGAAACTTCTGTTCTGAAAGATGGCATTTAAATTATCTTTAAAAATCATCGCCTCTCTTCTCTCAGAGCGTAGACTTTCAGGGCAGTGATCAATCAGTTCAGTAAAGCAAAGTATATACAAATAAAAAATAAAATAAATAATTTAATTTATTTTTAAATAAAAGGTATAATATATGGGCAGAAAGATTTGTGAGATTTCAAGTTTCCCAGAATTTTCCATAAACAGATTGGAATGATGAAAAGAAAACAGCATTAGCTTGTTTGTGGACATTTTTCTCCGCCTATAGACCATCTCTGAGATATCTCCAAGGTAGTATCCAAGGTAAACTCAAAAGAATTCTAGATTTTTTTTCCTCAAGGGCTTTTGTGGAAATGACTGCTTCACCTTATTTGATCAATTTTTCAAGGGAGGCAATATAAAAATAAACAAGTGAATTTTTTTACCTCTGCTAAATACCGGAGGGCAGGTCAGGGTGTTAAAGAAGTCATTGTGGAACCATCCAACTCTTGCTGAGTAGGAAAACACAGCCTAGAAGTATGGTTTCTGTACAAATATTTTAGGATGAGGAACATCCACCCATTCTTGAGTCTCCCTGTTCTTGGTTTCAGGAGACCAAAGCTGAAGTTCAGTTCTTTGCTAAACAAGAAGGTCTTAAGTGAAGGCATCACTTCACTCAAGTTTAGTTATTGCCCCACTGTTAAGATACTCTTAGTACTCATCTTAGGGGGCATGGTGGCTCAGCGGGTAAGACGCCAGGCTTGTCGATCGGAAGATCGCAAGTTCGGAGGTTTGAATCCCTAGTCCCGCGTGACAGAGTGAGCTCCCGCACTCGCCCCAGCTCTTGCCAACCTAGCAATTCGAAAGCATGCAAATGCAAGTAGATGAATAGGTACCACTTCGGTGGGAAGGTAACAGCGTTCCGCGTGCGTCATGCCGGCCACATGACCGCGGAAGAGTCTTCGGACAGTGCTGGCTCTTCGGCTAAGAAACTGAGATGAGCACCGGCCCCTAGAGTAGGACATGACTGTGCGGGGGAACCTTTACCTTTACCTTTTTTTAGTACTCATCTTGCCTTGATCCTCTTTATGCTGCTTTGGAGTACCTCACAGATCAAACACAGTATGTGAAATGAGGTCTGGCTAGACTTAGAATCCTGGGGGTTATTCCTTTTATGCATCTTGTGTTTTTAGGTCTGGAATCTCCAACACGTCACCTGTGGGCTCCAGTGTGCCCACAAAATCGTCCCCTCCCCTGCTCTCTGTTTTTTTTAAAAAAAAAGTTCTTAAAGAAGTTTGTTTAAATGTTAAACAATTTTTTAAAAAAGGAAGCTGGCTTGCTGCAAAGCATAATGTCAGCCTCCAGAATAATTTTTACTGCCAAGAATGCTTTGCACATTGGCCTCATAGGCATTCTTGGCAATAAAGATGATGATTGGCTGTAGCCCCTGGGATTTATTGGTGGCTGAATCCACTTGTCTAGAACAAAAGACAAAAAGGAGAGAGGGAGCAATCCTTGTTTGTCTTCTGTCAGTGAGTGTTTGCAACTGGCCTCATCTAGTATGGCTGTCATTGTGTGGATGAGGAAATCCCTCATGACAGACATTTTTTAATTTGGTTTTCATCCAAGAGGGTCTGATGTGCCTATTTCCCTGAGTCTGTTGAGCTTTGTTTTAAGCGCTGGAAAGGGAATCTGTCAGTCCTTTACTCCACTGGATTGATTGTGCTATAGCAGAGCTTTCCAAACTTTTCATGTTGGTGACACAGTTTTTAGACATGCATCATTTTGCGACACACTCTTATAGCAGGGCACAAGGCAGGCACTAGGACCTGCGTAGAATCATAGCAGGTTTGGAGGCAGCCAGGCACAAGGCAGGCACTAGGACCTGCGCGGAATCCTGGCAGGGCAGGTTTGGAGGCAGCAGGGCACAAGGCAGGCACTAGGACCTGCGTGGAATCACAGCAGGTTTGGAGGCAGCCAGGCACAAGGCAGGCACTAGGACCTGCGCGGAATCCTGGCAGGGCAGGTTTGGAGGCAGCAGGGCACAAGGCAGTCACTAGGACCTGCGCAGAATCCTGGCAGGGCAGGTTTGGAGGCAGCAGGGCACAAGGCAGGCACTAGGACCTGCGCGGAATCCTGGCAGGGATTTGAGGCAGCAGCAGCCGCGACACACCCAGACACTGCAGCCGACACACTAACGTGTCCCGACACACAGTTTGGAAAGCTCTGTGCTATAGAAATGCCTCTCCCTTTCCAGCTCTCCCATAGTTCATAGCTCTAGTTTGGATGCAAATGGACTTTGCCACTTCCCTTTGACATTTAACAAATATTTGTGCACATCTTCTCCCAGGTTGGGATTTTCCAGTCTCCAGTTACTTGTTTAACTGGCATCATCCTCCCCCTTCTGGCACTCTGAGCCCTGATTGCATGCTAAACGTACAACTCCAGGAGCTGAGTTCTTTGCTCCTCTATCAGATAAGACTACCAGACCACTTTTTGTCGCTGTTGTTTGGAGGAGGGAGTAAATGTGCTTTAGACAGTGGTCCCCAACCTTTTTGGCACCAGGGACCGGTTTTGTGGAAGACAATTTTTCCACGGAACCGGGTGGGTGGGTGGTGGTGTCGGATTCTGACTTCTCATAAGGAGCGCGCAACCTAGATCCCTCGCATGCACAGTTTACAGTAGGGTTCTGCTCCTATGAGAGTCTAATGCCGCCACTGATCTGACAGGAGGCGGAGCTCAGGCGGTAATGCGAGCGATGGGGAGCAGCTGTAAATACAGATGACGCTTCGCTCGCTCGCCCATCGCTCACCTCCTGCTGTGCGGCCCGGTTCCTAACAGGCCACGGCCCGGTACCGGTCCATGGCCCGGGGGTTGGGAACCCCTGCTTTAGAATATCTGCTTTTTTTTCTCTTGGCGGATTTCTTTTGTTCATGTTTTGTAATACTTCCTATGTTGATCAAGACTGTAAACATTGAAAGATGCAATATCAACATATGTGACTGTCTGGTCTGTCTTCCTGTCCTGGACTGTCATAAGCTGCCTGATCCACACTTTAAAGTTGTAGGCCGCCATCCCATGTGCTTTAAAGGGCCATGCCTGCTCTGTAATGTTCGTTTGGGGAAGTGTTACATTTTGCCCAGCTCCCAGAAACCAACAGAAAGCAAGATTCTCTCCAAGTTTCCTTGAACAAGATAGATTTTTAGAGAATAGGAAAGAGTTCCAGAAATCTCATCAACTTGATTGCTTTCACTTTAGAATCTGGTTTATCTCCCAGTTAAATCTCTAAGGCAGAGATTTATTTGTTTTTTTTACTCACCGTTTCTGTGTGAACTGGTAAGGAAGCGGTTTTCTTAACTTATAAGTGAGGTATTTCAGAATGTGAATCTCTCTCAGGCTCTGAACATACAATTTTTATGAAACAGTGACATTACAGAATAGACGTAAATAGATGGCTGAGAATAGCAGACATTGCCAGGTGAGGGATTGCACAGTCTGTACGTGCTCACACTCTCGTCTTTACACACATTCACATGCATACTGTACATTTATACACACAGAGTTCTCTATAGCATATACCATTCATTCATTTCTCCTTCACCTTTCCTTCCTAACAGTGTTTTTGATGAGGATTTCTAAAAAGAAGATGCAGTGAGGCTTCCCGCCATTTCTGGCTACCTCTTCCCAGAAAACTGCTTTGCAACTCTGGGAAGCCAGCAGTGCCCCTCACAGCAGCTGGTTGCCTCCAATGAATGGCAGTGGGAAGCCAGTAGAGCTGAGCCTGGTCACTGCGAGAGAGAAAAAAGTAGCAATAAGGCTTCTTTCTTTATTCTACTCACCTGTTACAGATTGCTAGCTTCCTGCTGCAACCAGTAGTAGTAAGACACCAATACAGGCAGTCCTCAGGTTACAATAGCAATTGGGACCAAAATTTCTGTCACTGAGCGATGCAGTCCTAAAGTGCAACATCACGTGACTGCATCGCTTAGCAACAGCAATCCTGGCAGTCCCTGTTGCTGTTGGTAAGTGAGGACCTCACGTGACCGCGTTGTGGGAACAGGCGCTGAAACCCTGTCCCAGGCAAGCAGGCTGGCGGGCAAGAGTTACAGGGAGGCGGGCTCTATGGTGTGCAGGTGGGTGGGTGTTACAGAGTGCAGGTGGGCACTGTGGAGTACGAGATCCCTATGCCGCCCAGGGGCTCCATGGGAGAAAAAGTGGCGGGAGTGATTTGCGGGAGCGACTTGTGACAACCTGCCAGCTTCCCCATTGACTTTGCTTGTGGGAAGCCAGCAGGGAAGGTCGCAGAGGGCGATCTCATGAAGTAAGGGCTGACTTCATCTTAAATGTCTAAAATGAAATATGTCTCTAAAACATACTTTTTATCTCATTTTGTAGATTCAAAGTGGCTTTTATGTTTTTAGCACCAATATGCTGATCTGACTGTAGCCACAGAACTGGCGTGACCCAAGGGACACGTCACTGGCTCCCAAATCCAGATGCATAATATCAGAGGCTAGAATAATTAGCTATCTGAGTCGATGGCCTTTTATATATCATCCCAAAAATAAGACAAAAGAGGACATTGCATGACATTAAACTTGCATATCCCATTGCATAAACCTAATGGTTATCATTTCAATAGAAAAATAGCATGTCTCATTATGGCAGGAAAGTTTGTAAGCAAATGATTTATGGGCCTATTATTGATGGGCCATTTTGAGGCCCATTTTCTTCATTCTAATGGATTTCGACCGGATAGCCCTTCAAACCGAGGACTGTTCTCAGTTGAGCAGAGCATATATTGTCCCTAGGTCTTATTCATACCAGGTGTAGGTTCTGCCCTACTATGCAAGTGGTTTCATTGACCACATGCAGCCACGTTATTCAGCAAATACTTCTAATTTTATAGGGTCAAAGGTGTCCGATTTGTGTTCCTTTGTATTTATGACCCCACTTGGCATCTGTTCAAGTTTTGATTGAATAACCTTTGCAAAACCTGGGGCTTATACCTTATTTCCTTCTCTCCTTAGCTCTGTTAAGTATTTGATGAAGTGAGCTCCTTGTAGTCCTATCAGAGTGATATATACAGTCCATCTTCCATTAGCTCTCAGAGCAGAGAAATACAGATGTTACATTATGTTGGGCCCCTGTGCGTGTGTGTGTTTCTGTATTTTTACACAGCGGATACGCAGTGTGTAAGAACCTTTTTGTTGTTGTTGTTGTTGTTCAGTCGTTTAGTCGTGTCCGACTCTTCGTGGCCTCATGGACCATAGCACGCCAGGCCTTCCTGTCCTCCACTGTCCTCTTCTTTAAAAGTCATCCCTTAGTCATGCTAAGCAGCCCAGAAATAAACTTGCAGTGTTCTTGGGTGGTTTTTTCCATGTAGTTACACAGGAGATAAGGTATGCTAAAAAGGCCCATTTTATATTTGTTGTGATGACAGATAAGTAATGCTTTCCTGGCCTGATTTCCTTGTTCCTTTTTGTTTAATTCTCTGAATGATTACAGCACTCTTGTGTGGTGCCAAAGTCTCTTCCATGAATGAGGAAGATTAAATAATAACATATAAACTAATTTGGGTGGAAGTAAGAGGCAACGTCACTGCAGCCTCACTTTGGAATTATTCTGATAAGCTTTCCATGAACAATTTCCTTTTATGACCCTAATTACTTTTCCCTTATCATTCTCTGCCTCCACCGCCCATTTCTATTGCACAGGACAATTAAACATTCTCCCTTTCCCCCATTTTTTTTTATTAATTATAAACTGTTATTCCTGACCTTTCTTTTTCTATTCCTAACAACAACAAATTTTGCTAATTGTTGGAACTTGCTAAGAAACAATGTCACACACACACACTCTCACTCACTCCTTGTGCCAGATTTTGCCTCCATGTTGCCTTCCTTTTCTGGATCCAGATTTCCCTGTGAACTAACTCTGTTAGTTCTGTGTGTGTCCAAGGATTCCCACTTCCCTCCCACTGATCTGCTACTCACAATTAATTTGTTTGTTGGGAGGAAAGAGCTGTGAAATCCCTTGCATGCAGGCTAGTTGTCTCCCCTTTGCAATAAGCATGTGTTCTTGAAATAGAAAGGAGGGGAAGAAGGATGCCTAGAGGTCAGTTCCTAACCACGAGGATGCCAAAATGACAACATGTGTTTCCTCACAGTGCCAGCTTGTCTCTTTCATACTTGCGTTGCAGTCTCACATGCAAGTACTACAGGGGTGGAGTTTGTGCTGTGATGTCATTGCTGTGTGTTTCACTTCTTTCCCCCCTTGCCGCCTCCTGTGGATGCTAGCTTGGAGGGTATCAGGTTGGGGAAAGGCGGACTATGAGACACCATATTCTCTCATTCCTCCATACGTTTGCCACTTAGCCCGTTTATGGTTGGTCGATATTAATTCACCCAGGTTCTTTCCTGAAGCTGTTTCCTCTGAAAAAATGTACATACCCTCTACAAGGAGTTCTTGTTTCGTGTCAACATCTAGTAAGGGAGTGCCGCTGTCTTCAGAGATACTTCAGTTTAAGGCAGGGGTTCCTAAACATTTGCCATCACACCTCCCTTTAATGCACAGCTTTCCAAACTGTGTGTTGCGACACAAAAGTGTGTCGCCTGCGGGGCCCAGGTGTGTCGCGTCAAAACCCGGAAGCGCTGATGGCGTGCCGCCGGGCCATCAGCGCTTCCGGGTTTTCGCACGGCACACAAGGACACCACTGCCGCCACCGCTGCAGCGCACGAAAATCTGAAAGTGCCGCAGTGGCACGCAAAAACCCGAAAGCAGTGGCTTCTGGGTTTTTGCGCATCGCCGATGGTGTGTCACCGCGGGAAAAGTTTGGAAAGCCCTTCTTTAATGTAATCTTAAAGTACACACTTCCCCTAAAAATCCAAACATCAAAATGAACACAAATGAACAATGAAAACAATACAATGAAACTTTATTTTTAATAAAGACATAAAAAATAAAAACCTTCACACCTCCCCTGGACTCTGTCTGCACCTCCCCAAGGGAGGGACATCTCACAGTTTGGGAAACCCTGGTTTAAGGAGAAGGAATCACTGATGTAATGAGTTTCCCTTTTCCCCTAAAGGAAAGCAGGATCTGCTAGATCCACTTCGGTGAATTTTAAAAAGTGTATAGTATATGTTTGTTGAATTTCTGGTGTCTAAGTGTATTAGTCCCAAAGTGTGTAACTGCAGTGAATCTAGTTGTAAACTGTTTTGGTCTAACAAAGGAGCAAGAAGTGGAAGAGTTTCCTTTCAAAAGGAAAACTCTTGATTTTTTCCAATGTAGCAAGGAAATCTGTAGAAGTAACGGCTTGCACATGCTTCCTACGTGTATGTTTAGGTTTGGGGATGTCCCACAGGATATCTGCAAGCAAACATGTATACCTGCTACTCTCCTTCCTCCTCACTTTAATTTTTTTATAGTTTCTTTTAATTAAAAAAGGAGGAGAATGTGGCAAAGTCCGAATACCTGGCATCACTTTTTATTTACAAGAATGTCTCTTAGGCATGCTTTAAAAAAATGGTGGATGAGTGTAGCCCAGTGATTCATTAAGAAGTGTGCCCATCTGCCAGAAAGAAAAAAAGACACAGGTCAAGTAAGGGTAAAGAGTGAGATAGTAGGAGTAGGAGAAGCTACCTTTATGAGCCTGGCCAGCATGTTGTAGATAACTGAACTTCCCATGGCAGTCATTTTAGGTGAGTGCCCATAAGTAAAGGTAAAGGTACCCCCCGCACATTTGTGCAGTCGTGTCCGACTCTAGGGGCCGGTGCTCATCTCCGTTTGTTAGCCGAAGAGCCAGCGTTGTCCGAAGACGCTTCCACGGTCATGTGGCCGCATGACGCGCGCGGAATGCTATTACCTACCCACCGAAGTGGTACCTATTTATCTACTTGCATTTGCATGCTTTCCAATTGCTACGTTGGCAAGAGCTGGGGCTAGTGCGGGAGCTCACTCCGCACGCAGGGCTAGGGATTTGAACCTCCGAACTTGCGATCTTTGATCAACAAGCCTGGGGTCTTACCCGCTGAGCCACCACGCCCCTCTAAATTCCAAATGTAAACCTTGCCTAAAAAGATTGGGAACCCTTGGTTTAGATGCTGATAATTTACCCATGCTGACACAGAAGCAGTAGAGTAAGGGAGAAGAACCAGCTTTTTTTTTCCAATTTAGCTTAACCATTTATTCTGTGTCCCACTTGAGGGGATTCAGTTTCCAGGCAAATCACTGCACAAAACTCGGGAATGATAGCTTCCTTCCCTTGCATATGTATGCCACATTTATTAGAGCATAGTCCCTAGAATAGTTCATTAAATAAATAAATCTGTGCATCCAGGTGCTCTGTTTCAGGCATGCATGGCACTTTTTGAGCATTTTATAGCATTGTTTAAAAGAACAAGGACAACATGGGATATACATTTGTATAAGCTAGTAAATAAATCATTAGTGCCAAAGGACCAGTTAGCAACCTGAGATATGCTAACAGGAAGGAGGGGTTAGGCCTGGCAGCTCCTGGCATATACAGAAACTATGCCTTGTTCTTTCCCCTCTGCCCCAGTTGATAGTTCCTAATTGCCCCCATTGACAAAGGTCACAATTGTTGTTACATGAGCAGTACAATCTGCCATATACTGTACCTAGCAAATCTTCTGTTCAGGGAAGACTGCTAAGTATCTTCTGCACTGCACCCCACACATGCTGAAGGAGGACTGTTTTATATTTTGGCCAATCACACGTGTGGGTGTAATAAAAGAGGAGTTACTGCCATGTTGGATCTGTGGGAAGGGAATAGCGAATTACAGGTTTTTCTGCTGTTCCTATGGAGTGTCACTGTTCAAATAGACTGCTGCTGGGCAGTCAGTTAGCTTAAACCTGTGTGGCAATAAAACAACACAGTTAAGTCTATATGGAATCAGTTTTTTTCCAGAGGTGCATATATCCAGTTCTCTGCTTTATGTCACCAGCTATTTCAAATGATTGAATGTGCTGTACTGTCTTAGGCTGCTTCTATAGGAACAGTGAAAGCAGGCTGTTCTATCCTCCTATTGTCTTCATTTAGCTTCCCAAGATTATTAGGATAAAAGGCCTAATTCTGAAAAAAAAATAATGTATTTATCTCAGGGACATTCCTGAACTCTTCTGTGACTCTAGAAAAACATTATTTGTTTAGAAACAGCGATCGCTTTCTGCATTTAAGTAATACAATAAAAACAATATTTTCTCTCAGGTTGCATAGTGTGTGTGTGGGTGGGTGTGTGTATAAATAAAAAAAAGAAAGCATTTACTTAAGGAAGAAAAAACTTCCACCCATACCCAGCATTCAGGATGACGTCTGAACAATAATTAAATGATAAAATCTAGCACAATCAGCACTTCAACTAAGCAAGAAGAAAAGCAGCCGGAAATCAGCCATCCACACCTGCCTCATTTCCCCCCCAGATCTTCTTGTAATCCTTGCGCCTTCTTTTCCCCCAAGAATCTATCATTCTTCTACCTTACTATTATTGTTTGGTCTAGTGCAGAGCTTTCCAAACTGTGTGTCGCGACACAAAAGTGTGTCGCCTGCGGGGCCCAGATGTGTCGCGTCAAAACCCGGAAGCGCTGATGGCGTGCCATCAGCGCTTCCGGGTTTTCCCGCGGCGACACACCAACGGCGGCGCGCGGAAATCCAAAAGTGCCGCAACCACGGCGGCGCGCAAAAAATGAAAACGGCAGCAGCGCTTCCTGGTGTTTGCGCACTGCCGCAATGGCGGCACTTCCGGGTTTTCCCACGGCGACACACCAACGGCGGTGTGCAAAAAATGAAAGCGGCAGCAGTGCTTCTGAGTTTTTGCGTGCTGCCGCAATGGCGGCACTTCCGGGTTTTCCCGTGGCGACACACCAACGGTGGTTGGTGTGTCGCCGCGGGAAAACTTTGGAAAGCCCTGGTCTAGTGGTTAAGGCAACGGGCTAGAAACCAGGAGACAGAGAGTTCTAGTCCTGCCTTCGGCATGAAAGCTGGCTGGGTGACCTTGGGCCAGTCACTCACTCTCTCAGCCCTAGGAAGGAGCCAATGGGAAACCAGGAGACAGAGAGTTCTAGTCTCGCCTTAGGCATGAAAGCCGGCTGGGGGACCTTGGGCCAGTCACTCTCTCTCAGCCCAACTCACCGTACAGGGTGGTTGTTGTGGGGAAAATAGGAGGAGGAAGGAGCATTAGGTATGTTCGCCGCCTTGAGTTATTTAGAAAAATTATAAAGGGATAGAAAAAATAAAAATAAAAATAAAATAAATAAAATAAAATAAAATAAAATAAAATAATTATTCCTTCACCAAGGTGTGGCAGAAAACAAAAATACAACAAAATAATTCCAAATCAATCCAATTAAGTTAGCTCAGAACCAAGTGAACAAATCAATACAACAATAAGTTTAAAACAACCCCCTGGATTTACATCTCTGATGATTTAAAACAGGTGATAACTTGGCACTGTCAGCTAAATATTAGTAGGCAACACACTGGACCCTGCACTAACCCATTAATCAAAGAAAAGGGTATTTAAACCCCTTTTACAGGCCATGACATTTCCAGAGATGAAAGGAGCTGGTTCTAGAATTGTGTGACCAAGTCTCTAAAGCTCAGATCCTGGACACCCTGACTCTGGAGCAAGGAATCTAAAGAGGTCTATGCTCAGAGAAAAGTAAACCACCCAGAGTCCCCCTTGGGGGAGTTGGGCGGTGATGAATTTGATAAATAAATAAATAATAATTGTAGGGAGGGCCCCAAGTACAGCCACCAGTAATTTAAAATAGGTTCTGGCTTGACTAGGGAGCCAAGAAAAGTCCTGCACTAAGACATGAGAACAACGCAGATGATCCAGAACAGCCTGAATGCCACTATTCTGATCTAAGAACAAGGGATGGGGAAGGAAGCAGGTATACTTGCTAGGAGAATATTACAATAATCTAGGCACAAAACAACCAAGGCACACAACAGTAATGTTGTAGTATCCTCTGTCAAAAAAATACCCTGGACCTTACAAATACTCATCAAGTGAAAATTAGGAAAACCTAGTAAGATATTAAGGGGGCGTGATGGCTTAGTGGTTAAGACGCCAGGCTTGTCGATTGGAAGGTTGGCGGTTCGAGACCTGAGCGCCACATGACGGAGTGAGCTCCCGCACTCGCCCCAGCTCTTGCCAACCTAGCAATTCGAAAGCATGCAAATGCAAGTAGATGAATAGGTACCACTTCGGTGGGATGGTAACAGCGTTCCGTGTGCGTCATGCCAGCCACATGACCGTGGAAGCGTCTTCGGACAACGCTGGCTCTTCAGCTAAGAAACGGAGATGAGCACGACTGTGCAGGGGAAAACCTTTACCTTTTTTTTAGTAAGATATTCCATCACAGTTTTCAAGGGCCACAAAGTACTGACAGACTTGACTAACAGACTTGAGTGTCATCAAAGTTGTAATGAAATTATAAACTCTTACTGAAATATAAAACAGAAAAAGGACAAGTGAAAGAATGCATGATAAAATGGGCTAAAAATTTTGGTTACAATATACTGTACAGATGGAACAGTGGGAAAACACGTGGTTGAAAGGACTGAAATTTACATTATGTTATAACCTTAAAGAGAATTTCTATAAAATGATGTATCGTTGGTATATGTCACCAGAGAAATTGTCTAGAAAGTACAAAGGTGCTTCAAATTTATGTTGGAAATGTAAACAACATGAAGAGACATTTTATCATCTTTGGTGGAAGTGTAAAAAAGCCAGAAAATATTGGATACAAATGCATACACTTATGCAGAAGTTTTTAAAGATTAACATACAACTGAAACCAGAAGCTTTTCTTTTGGGATTGGCAGACAAACAGCTGGAAAAAAGTCATGGAACTTTGTTTTTATATATGACAATTGCAGCGATTTTTTTTATATATGACAATTGCAGCGAAATCCACCCCCAATAATAAATAAAATATGTAATCCAATAGGGGTGCGATGGCTCAGCGGGTAAGATGCCAGGCTTGTCGATTGGAAGATCGCAAGTTCGGAGGTTCGAATCCCTAGCCCCGTGTGACGGAGTGAGCTCCCGCACTAGCCCCAGCTCTTGCCAACCTAGCAATTCGAAAGCATGCAAATGCGAGTAGATTAATAGGTACCACTTCAGTGGGATGGTAACAGCGTTTCATGCCTGTCATGCCAGCCACATGACCACGGAAGCGTCTTCGGACAGCGCTGGCTCTTCAGCTAAGAAACGGAGATGAGCACCGGCCCCTAGAGTCGCACACGTCTGTGCAGGGGGAAACCTTTACCTACCTTTAATATTAGGTACAGGTGAGGGGAACAGAAGCGTTCTCGAATGCCTGCCCACCCCCATCCCTCGTGCAAAATATTACTAGATATAAGACCCCCTCCCATGAATGAAATTACACTTATTTCTGCCTTGGTTTTGCCTGAGAATCTGCCCAGGGTTCTCAAAAGGAAGAGATATACAAAGCCATGAAAGGGAGGGGGAGTTCTGCAGGGGAAGATCTGCCTGGAAAAACCAAGACAATCCTACAGGGCCACCTCCAGAGCCAGGACAGAGACGCAGCTGGGCAAATGCCTTCAAGGGGCTACTTCCTTATTTCTGCGATGGTCCTTCCCTTTGAGGTCATTAGGCAGAGGGGAAAATGCAAGGAGAGTGAAGGAAGGAGCCTCTTGCTTCCTTTTAGCAGGTAAGGGACAAGGCAGAAAGGAAAGTGGGATCAGGAGCCTTTGGGAATTGACATTGGCCCTTGTTGAGTATTAGAAAATGCTGAGCCCTGATGCTGGCCTCCCAAGGATCCTTTTCACAGCTGAAATTGCTCCCTCTTCCGAGACTCAACAGTAGCTCTTAACTACATTGCTAATTAACTTATATTTTTGAGTATGTTTCTCATTGCCATTTCCAAGTTAGAGCTCCTGGGCCTTCCAGCTCAGGCTTTGCGCAGAGTCCAAGGGTGCCTTTTGGAATCTGACCCCTGTCTCCATTCCCAAGGAGTCATTTCCTTCCAAAGTCTCAGAGTAAGATGGCCTGTTTTGAAAGAAGATGGCGCTCCTGGAACCTTAATGGTTAAGCAGATTAAAAGAGGGCATTCCTGCAGGCTTAGTAGCTTGCCATCCTCATCTACATACCTATCCAAGGTATGGGATACCATGTCTTCTTTGCAAATGGTCACCATGTGCCAGAGGCAATTTCGTGACCCTTTGAATGAGCCTTGTTCCATACAATATGGTGGTATTCTGCTACTGCTTATCCAACAATGCTTGGACCCACTGGGCTCCTTGCCTTTTCCTATTTGGATCCCTTCCCTCCTCTGTTTGCCCATCATCACCTCTATAGACACAATTCTCCGGTGATAGTACCTTGAATTTACCATGTTATTCTCTCTTCATGTATCATAGACTCCAGTATACTTAAGAACTTCCCCAGTGGATACTTTCCTGCAGTCATGTTGGTGGTTGGGAATTGGAACCTCTTTCCTTTCTGGTAATCCCTGGAAGACAATGCAAAAGTCCATCTGCCTCAGAATTTTGGGATGCAAAACTGCATGCAGTCTGGACCATTTTCCATGTCTTTATTTGTTCAATGTCTATTACCACCCATCTCCAAACTCTGGGCGGTTTACAGTAAAACCAATGTCTTCATATGGGTTTCAGCTCCACTAAACCAGAAGGCATTCTTCTGGGAAAGCAATGTTGTTGTTGTATATCCCATGTTGTCCTTGTTCTTTTAAACAATGCTATAAAATGCTCAGACAGGATACCCTGGAGAAGAAGCTGATGCTAGGAAAAGTGGAAGGCAAAAGGAAGAGGGGCCGACCAAGGGCAAGATGGATGGATGGTATTCTGGAGGTGACGGACTCAACCATTGGGGAGCTGGGGATGGTGACGGCCGACAGAGGGCTCTGGCGTGGACTGGTCCATGAAGTCACGAAGAGTCGGAAACGACTGAACGAATAAACAACAACATAAAATGCTCAAAAAGTGCCATGCATGCCTGAAACAGAGCACCTGGATGCACAGATTTATTTATTTAATGAACTATTCTAGGGACTATGCTCTAATAAATGTGGCATACATATGCAAGGGAAGGAAGCTATCATTCCCGAGTTTTGTGCAGTGATTTGCCTGGAAACTGAATCCCCTCAAGTGGGACACAGAATAAATGGTTAAGCTAAATTGGGGGAAAAAGGCTGGTTCTTCTCCCTTACTCTACTGCTTCTGTGTCAGCATGGGTAAATTATCAGCGTCTAAACCAAGGGTTCCCAATCTTTTTAGGCAAGGTTTACATTTGGAATTTAGAGGGGCGTGGTGGCTCAGCGGGTAAGACCCCAGGCTTGTTGATCAAAGATCGCAAGTTCAGAGGTTCGAATCCCTAGCCCTGCATGCAGAGTGAGCTCCCGCACTCACCCCAGCTCTTGCCAACCTAGCAATTCGAAAGCATGCAAATGCAAGTAGGTGAATAGGTACCACTTCGCTGGGTAGGTAACAGCGTTCCACGCGCGTCATGCGGCCACATGACCGCGGAAGCGTCTTCGGACAACGCTGGCTCTTCGGCTAACAAACGGAGATGAGCACCGGCCCCTAGAGTCGGACACGACTGCACAAATGTGCGGGGGGAACCTGTACCTTTATGTAATCCAATAATAAAATCTATTGTAAAGGAACCTGAAGACCTTGCCTTCTCACCAAAGCCAGGCTATAACAGACTTTACCTTCGTTTTGGCAAACAACGACTGGATTGTAATGAGATTAACAGGTGGGTCCCAGTCCAAATGTGTGGGGCCTTCAAATATATGTGATCTTTCTTCATATTTTGCACTGTAACCTATTAAAAAACATTCAGATTTAGACAGTGCAGAAGAAACCATTTATTTCAGGAATGAGGCCTGAATCCAGGTGTGACCCACAGGAAGCCTCGGGGCCAGAGAAACCCCCCCTTTTTGAGGTCCTGTTGTCACCTCTGGCCATGCTGAGCCCGGAAACGATGACAGAGAACAGTATGTACTGTATAACCCCTGCAAGAATCTTACTCTCTTTGTTGGCTCCCTCTGCTGGCCACTTTGCAGGGTGTCTTGGAAAGAGGATATACAAGGAGGATGATCCAAAGGGTGTGGAGGGTGATTCTGATGGTGTTCCTTTATGGAAGTTATGCCTGACAAAGAAATGCCTCTTTGTTTTTCAGTGCTGAGAAATCATGTCACGCCCCACTGCTCCTCCAGGCTACGAAGATCGGAACCCCCTCTATCCTCCGCCAGGGGGAGGATATCCTGGAGCTTACCCACAACCCCCACCCTATGGTGGTGGGTATCCACAGCCTGGAGGCTACTCCCAACCAGGAGGGTATCCCCAGCCGGTTCCTCCTGTGCCTACAGTGCCAATGAACTTTGGTAATGTCTAGTTTTTTCCTTCTTTCTCTCTCGATAGAATGCACAGGGCGATGGGTGGGGGCTAACTAACGGGGGAGGGGCAGGGGGAGAGAAAGGATAAAAGTGGAAACTTCCATAATGGCAAGTTTTAAGAGCAGACAAGGTTAAAGTGTGATGTTCTGGTTTAATCCTTATAAAGGGCCATTTTAAAATGCAGTAAAGATATTGAAAGACATGAGACTTTCTGCATCCTATTCTAAACTTTGCATTCTGAGAAACAAGATAAAGAAGAAAACGTTTGGGAGGGGAAAGAAGGGAAGAACAAGCATCGTATCTATGTAGTATATAATATGCCTGCATATTTAATTTCATAATTTTGACCCAAATTATGCAGAATACATTGTGTCATCTGCTGCTGTATCTGTTTCCTCTCCAATTACTTCTCTGCTTAATATGATTTGACTTGTCTTAGCCACCCTTCTATATTAAACAAAGAATTAATCTCAGCTTACTGATTCCTCTGCTTGCCTTGCAAAGCAGAGACTGAACTCCAGCATCAAGGAAATGGGTTTGGTTTGGTATATTGGCATGATTTATGTCAATCTAAATAGGACTATATGGGGATTAGTTAACTCTTACCAACTTTTAATCATCCAGGTACAATTTCAGTCAGACTGGTTAAAACATAGTATTCACTACTCTGGCTGGTTTTAGCAGTTTCTAAACATGGAACCATGAAGTGATAGTCATAAAATTCAGTTTGTTAATAGTAGAATCCAGTTTGTTAACATGAAATTAAAGGATGTGATTTTGTGTTTAATGTGGAGAAAGAAAGAGAGGTTTATATTAAAACAACAGAAGTATTTCCTAAGAACTAAAGGAATGACCCTCTGAACACACTGTCTCTCAAGACAGAGACCTGAGATAAAAATGCCTTTGAATAGGAACTTAATGCAACAAGTTGCACAACGTGAAGAGAATTTGCAAGGAAGAAGATTCTGCAGCTGTACAGCAATAATTTGGTGCTAACTAATCTTGTGATTCATGCAAAGGGAGCATGAGACAAATTAATCTGTCATGAAAGTCAAGGAGTTGCTAGAGGCGGAGTGAAAGTGGGGCCTTGAACTATTATGAGCCTTTTGTAGAAATGGTGTTGTGTATGTATCTATCTCTCTGTGTGTATGGTGTGCCAGTTTTGAAAATGCCCTATCACTTTAGGAGAGAGGAGCTTGCTGGCTTGTTCCTCCTTCCCCTATGAAGAATAGCACAAATACCCAGGGTCATGACATCTTGTCTTTCTTGGCAGGGGACAGCTATATCATTGATTCAGGAAGAGATAGTGGTTTCCATGTTGCTGATTGGGATGATAAGAAAGTCAGGCACAACTTCATCCGCAAGGTAACCTGAAGGCACCTGCCATGCACAGATTTTGTTGAAAATTGCTTTCTTGAATGCTGCTTTTGGAAAACTCTTGAGTTCACATAATGGCAACATACAGGCTTGTCCAGGGAAGACCAGTGTTTCAAGTGGTCTTTGGTACAAGACCAAGAAATCTCTACTTGTACCGCAAGATGAAACGAAATGAACTGTGATCACCAGGAGGGATCTGGGCATCTGTACCTGAAAGGTTTAGGAATTGCTATTAGGGAGTGAAACAGGGTTATTAACAAGCAACACTGTTGTACCAGATTGCATTTGGGGTTTGTTTATTTTGATTTTGGATAGCTCCCCTTCTCAAGCGCTTGTTCCAAAACACAGGATTTCAAGAAACAGCAGCTGAGCCCCCACTGAATTATCATGGGAGATGAAAAGCTATTTGGAACTGCATCCGTAGCTCTCTGTTTGGGTGAGCATGATAGGGGGTGGCCATCTAGGTTTGCTACCTCTTAGACAGGGGTAGTCAATCTGCTGTTCTCCAGAAGTTCAGGCCTACATCTCATACAATCCCATGCTGTTGGCATAGGACTGATGGGAGCTGAATTCCAAAGGACACCAGGTTATCTACCAGGGTAAGAGACAAGGATAAGAAAACTGGTCTGCAGCCAAAGCATTTGTATCCAATAATGTCTGTTAGTAGAATAGAAAGTAGTGGTTGCAGCAGGCCAAATTTTCCTTTTCCATGCTGTTAGTATAATATTGCACATAGTTCTAAGGAGGTCCTTGTAGTGGTATAATTGAAGGGATATCTGACTGTTTGAAGCAGTTCACTCTTAGGCAGATGCATCTTATTTGTTGATTCCCAGGTATATACCATTATCTCAGTGCAGTTGCTTGTCACAGTGGGCATCATTTCAGTCTTCACCTTTGTGTAAGTATTCTGAGACCAATCCTACCTTTCTCTGGCCATGAATGTCTGACAAACATCCTTCCACATTTATTTACTTACTTACTTACTTAATTTTTATCCCGCCTTTATTATTTTTATAAATAACTCAAGGCGGCGAACATACCTAATACTCCTTCGTCCTCCTATTTCCCCACAACAACAACCCTGTGAGGTGAGTTGGGCTGAGAGAGAGTGACTGGCCCAAGGTCCCCCAGCCGGCTTTCATGCCTAAGGTGGGACTAGAACTCACAGCCTCCTGGTTTCTAGCCCAGCACCTTAACCACTGGACCAAACTGGCTCTCACATCCTGCTACAATCCAGGATTGGATGGAGGCATGTTTAGTGACATAGAAACACTGTTTACGTGTGCACGTATGTGTATGGAGGAGTCCATTGGATACTTGCAGGACCGCCGCTGACCTTTGTGCAAAATGTTTTTTGCCGCCAGAGCATCAAGTCACATCATGTGGCAGCTGTGGCTTCCCGGCGCTTTGTTCTCCCTTTTCTTCTACAGCACATGTGCAGACACAGAATAGTAACTGGACGGGCTTCTTCCTATACTGTTCCCATCATTCAGCGCCCCCATATCATGGCACCTTTGTGCAGTGCACAACTTGCACACCTGCTTGTGGTGGCCCTGGATAGTTGTGTCCTGCTTTCAACACTTACTAAAATATATTCTGCAATTAGGTGTGTCTTCTGACTGAATTTTGACTAGTGGCAGTTTGCTTCTGCAATTTTTATGATGCATGGGAAATTATTAGGTTTGGTTTGGCTTTTTACCTGGGAGAGGGAAATTGGAAATTGAAGAAACAACCAAATGTTCTTACAGTACCAGTAACTTGGTGTCAGAATGGAGAGGGGAACAAAATATTCATTGTTAAAGTCAAACCTAATGTGACCATGGGTAACTTACTTTATATATGATTTTCAATCTCTGCAGTGAACCTGTGTCAAGTTTTGTGAAGCGTAATATTGCTGTGTACTACGCATCTTAGTAAGTACCACTGTTTCTCCTATATGCTTAGGAGCATATGCTCCTTTCTCAACCTTTTGTCCCTGGAGGAACCCTTGAAATATTTTTTCAGGCCTCGGGGAACCCCTGCACATTCAGGCTCAAATATAGGCCAGAAGTTACAAAATTATTATATTTGTTTCATGTGTAGGCCTGTATATATGCAGTAACAGTGTTCTTAAACTAAAAATAAAAATGAAACTTACCTATTTAATGTGACGTTGCCTGAATTTGAAATAATTTTTTTAATAAATCATGATCTTCCAGGGAACCCCTAGTGACCTCCCGTGGAACCCTAGGGTTGCACGGAACCCTGGTTAAGAAACCCTGGGATAGAGGACCATACCATACTCATTTTATGCTTCTTAACTTCATAGCTGAATTGGGAAACCTGTGGCTTTCCAGAGGTTCTGTAACCATAACTCACAGCATTTCTGCCCATTGGCCATTCTGGAAAAACCTATGATAACTTGCAGTTTAGCAATATCTGGTGGGCCACGGGTTTATACAATATACCTGTATATTGGCTAAGTTGTTTTATGTGAGTTCATTCCCTTTGTACAAAAGCATGACTACAGTGGTACATCCTGCTGCCAAGGCTCTCGGTGGATATAAATGGATGGGTTCTGCCATGTATACTCCATGGGAAGCTGGTTACTCATGCTAGAGATCCTTGCCATGCTCTACACCAGAGCTTTCCAAACTGTGTGTCGCGACACAAAAGTGTGTCGCCACACCACCCAGAAGCGGCGGCGCGCGTGTGCATGGCGGCAGCGGTGCGGGATCAGTGCTTCCGCGTTTTAGCAGAGGCTGCCGCCGCCGCCGTGCACGCGCACACCGCTGCACGCCCCCCTGCGCTGCTGCCGTGCATGCGCGCGCCGCCGCACGCCCCCCGCGCTGCCGCCATGCCCGCGCCGCCGCACACCCCCTGCGCTGCTGCCGTGCGCGCACGCGCGCACCGCCGCCGCGCACGCGCGCACCGCCGCCGCCGCTGGTGTGTCGCCAGCGGCGGCACTTTGGAAAGCCCTGCTCTACACTTTTCTTGTTATACTTTCAAGACAGTCTTGACTCCTGGCAACTACATGAACAAGTCCATGAAACTTTCTTGGCAACATTTTTCATAAGTAGCTTGTTATTGCATTCTTCCTCAGCCTCAGAGTGACTGGCCCAAAGTCACCCCACTGGCTTTTTGCTTAAGGCAGGATTAGAACTGACAGTGTCCCAGTTTCTAGCCCAGTGTCTTTAACCTCTACGCTCAGGTATTGAGAATTGGTGGGATAAAGTTAACACTGAATTTATCCCATGAGAAGGACATTATGCTAGAGATGATTCTTTATGCAGATGTATGAGACGTTTTCTATCAAAGACCAATAAGCCAAAAAAAAAGTGCTTCAGGAGCTTCATATAGTCATAAACTATGTTGCAAATTTGTAATTGTATGTTACATATAATCAAAAATTAAATTTGTGTAGTGGCTAGAAGTAGTAGTATCTTCTGAAGCTTTGGCTGTTTAGGCTGGGACCTATTGACTAACTGGTACAGTAGCTATAGCTGTCCTCAGAGAGACAAACAAAGAGAACATCTGCTTCTTTGACTTTGGAGGCAAACAAGGGAACTTTTCCCTGCTTCTGCTGGAAGATTTTCTGAGCTTTTCGGCAGTAACTGTAAAGCACCCTTCTCCTTAAAAACCCTTCTTGAGATCTGGGGAAGAACTGGGTGCAAATTGGATGAAACTAAGTATGGGACTTGCTCCTGACCCTCAGGCTAGATAAAGATCCTTGCCTCTGTGCTATACCCAGTCACCCACAAGTGATGGGATAAAGCTAATATAAAAATATATGTGGTGAGGCCTAACTCTGCTGAGACATGAAGGATGCAAAGAAAAGCACAGATCACTTCTTGATGTTGAAGATGAGAGGTCAAAGTGCTCTCAAGTCTCCTGATAAAGGGTAAATACCACAATGTAGAAGTCTTGCAGTATGATTATGCCAGGGCCGGACTTTGCCATATTATAGCCTTTGTGTTTTTGCAATGGAGTGCCAGGCTCTTGACAAGGATGTATTGAAATTTAATAATATAATGCTTGTTTTATCTTCCCAGTGCTGTATTCCTGGTCACTTACCTGGTGCTGGTGTGTTGTGAGGGCCCACGGTGAGTTTATGCTAGATATGGCATTTTGATTTGAATGGGAATCAATTCACTTCACTTGATTTATGTTCATTGATCAGTATTTATTGATATAGATGGACATCTAAGAGTGGGAATGGTATCATATATTATGTCTCTCTGTGAGGTAACTCTGGTACTGAACTGATTTGCTTTTGCTAATTTCTTGCAGGAGACGTTTTCCATGGAACCTCATCCTTCTGTCTGTCTTCGTAAGTGAATGCTTTTGTTGTGAACTTTGGCTGTAATTACGTAAATTCAGTGGTACTGATGGTAGGATTTTTTATTATTTTTTTCATTATTAAGTTGCTGTTTTGTCCTCCTTTTAAAGTATCACACCATGCTTCTCCCTTTCCCATGTATCCTTTCAAAAGTGCAAGTAAGACAAAATTGAGAGGCTCAAGGTTGAAAGCAGGGAATATTAGGGCACAGATCCATTCATGTTTTGAAAGTAGAATGAGATGGGAAGCATAGGGTGATGTGGTTTTGATATTGAAATGGGCAGCAGTAAAACTAGGTGTTATGGAATAAAAGGTCATAGAAATAAGGTCTTTGATTTTGGGCAAAAGAGAATCAGAGGTTGCTAATGATAATAAAATTCAAGGACAATACAAAGTTATCATAAAATTCAAGGACAATACAAAGTTATCATGAAAACAAACGAACAAAAGTCCATCAATTGAAATACACATTGAGAAATAGTACCCATCAGTTAAGAGTTGCTTCAGGATAGTAGTCAGCTTAGACATCCAGTGTCAGTCTTGGATAAAGAGAAGTTTTCCTGCACAGATAGACAAAGAGAGACACTGAGTCTGCCATTTGTAATCTGATGTATATGAATCTAACAAACTAGATAGTGGAGGCCAAGATTATTGGTATATGTGTGTGCATGTGTGCACAGGGACCAGCTGGTCATCATCTTCTTCTTCTTCTCCCTTAGACACTGGCTATGGGATTCATGACAGGCACCATTGCTAGGTAAAGTACAACAGTATTCCATGTTTAATCTGCTTTTGTGTACTCTGCAACAATTAAACTTGGTTTCTGGCTAGTTATTTTGAATGTCTACTTGGTGGGGGGCTGTCCAATACCTGTATCAAGAAAACAAACCTCACTTCTGGGTCTCCACTTAACCACCCCATTTGTTATAACTTTATTCAACACTTCCCTAGCAATTCAATTTTTAGAAAATAGCTCTATTGAACCAAGGCTTAAGGGAAAGTTGTGGATAAAACAATGCCTGCTTTTGATTTATAGGGACGTCCCATTTCCAGAACTGCTCTTTCTTCATTTGTATCTCTTAATTGATTGGGAGATGAAATAAATATACACACTGCTGATGATGTGTCCATTCCCAGTCCATCCAAAACATTTGAAGGCCATATGAGCCTGTCTTCATATCTGCCAGCCCTACAACCTTGAAAACAAGGGGAGAAAATCACTGTCCTGATCTGAGGTGCTGTAAATCCTGAAGCTCCAAACTGAAGGGGAAGAAAGGGAATAAACAGGCCAGCAGCCTGGTGTTTGCAGGTTCAGTCTTCTGCTGAAATTGGCCAAATCTTGTAGATGTCATACTTGTTCACTTTCCTGGGAGTTCTGAGGGGGAGATGCCCTGTTCCCCTTAAAGGACTGACTAGGGCAACTGAAGCAGGAGAGCCTGGGGTAAAGGGAGTGAGGCAAGAGTTCCCTCCATCCCATAGAGCTCTGGCATTTCAGCTAAAAACTGGCTGCAGAGCTGTTCCGCTTGCATAGCAGTTGCACAGAAGTAAAACCACAGGCAGACGATCTGCTAGGCTGCTGAAGAGATGATGTGTAGAATCACAGAAGTGTGGAGTTGATCCAGGAGTGTTGGAAACACTTCATGGAGAAGTGCCTTGAAAATTGTTGAAGCTCAGGGTATCATACTGAAGGTCAGCTTTGGAGAAACAGTTATTATCTACAGATTCTATGGCACAAAAATAGGAATGTATGTATGTACGTATGTATTTGGCCATCCACTCACTGGTGACTGAGGGTGGCTAATAATGTTAAAAACAGGAAAGAACCACAAATAATTACAATCCAGGAAAAAAAAGAACACAGACGCATCTGTAGTGCTGGGGTCAAAATTAATTTCACATGAATATTAACCCACTGACAGTTCATGCAGCGTCCTGGGCCTATGAGTAAAGGAAGAGCTAGGTCTTTAGGGGCTTTCTGGGGTTGGACCCATCCAGATCTCAGGGGGAATGTTGTTCTGCAGGGCAGGTGCTGTGACAGAGAAGGCACACTTCCTAGGTCCCATCAGATGGTACTGTTTAACACATGGGACCTGCAGCATGCCAATCCTGTCTAATCTTGTTAGGCAGACAGAGACAATCAGAGATAGATGGTTCCTCAAAATCCTGGTTCTGTGGCAGGAAGAGATTTTGTAGGTGACAACCAGCACCTTGAATTTCAACTGAAAGCCTACCAGTAATCACTGCAGCTCACACAGAACTGTTGTTTCATGGGCCTACTGCACTGCTGCATTCTGGATTAGCTGTAGCTTTCAAGTGGTCTTCAAGGGCAGCCCTACATAGTGTTTTGCAGTAATCCAAGCAAGAGGTCCCCAAGGGATTCCAGCAAGGAAGGCTCTATTCACAAATTGAGATGCATATTTCATGTTCCACCATGGTCATTTAATCAGCAATTCTGATATAGGTGAAGGAATTTGAGGTGCCCAAAATTGTTTTTGTATTAACTGGAACGAACCACTTTGGCCAAAGTGCACTTTTTGTTACTATATAGTTCCTTCCATATCTAACTAAGAAGGCAGTACCACTGAATTTTTCATGTGGTGAAATCATTCTGTTTAACTTTTTCTTTGCAGCATGTACAGTACAAAGGCTGTTCTAATCGCCATGGTCATTACAGCAATTGTGTCCATAATTGTTACCATCTTCTGTTTCCAGACAAAGGTGAGAGGTGTCCTTCTTTGAGGCAACATCAGCATGGTTAGGAGATACGTACAGTAGGTTGCATTCCTCCATTGTGTCAGCGAAAGCGTCTTGCCCCTTTTTGATGAGTGAAGGTTGAGAAGCTGAGCTTTTGGTGTGCTGTCTTGTTTCAGGTTCAAAATGGCCATTTGGACCTTGAAATGAGGCTGATTCAAAGTCAGAACCTTTCTGGTGGGGTTGAAGGCTCAAAATGGCTCAGATTCAAAACATACTCTTCTATAGAATGACTATGCGAAAAAGGCAGTTTTCTCGTAATTCACAATATACACTAAATATAAAATACATATAGGCCAGTATCAATATCAAGTGCAAGGTCTGTGCATGATTTCAAAGTCCATACTGTTGTGTCTCTATTGTTTGGATGGTGACATTTCCTGTATCAGCTCTACCCTTTCCGAACTATGGTGGAGAGAGAGAGAGAGAGAGTTCTATCAATAAATAGGTCCTTCACCATTAGGAAGGGCATATGGTCAGTCATGGCAATGCAGAAATAATGAGAACATTTTCCAAAAGATCATCTCAATATTCATCACAATCTTGATTTTCCCAGAATTTGAAATAATGTTTATAACAGAATGCATAGTAAAATGTGTATGAAGTATTTATTGTGTATTATTTAAAATATTTCCATCCCTTTTTTTTCTATTCCAAGGTCTTTAAATAGAGTTTCATTGATTCTTCCAAAATTATTGGTTGCATAATACATATGAGAACAAAAACTTGCATGTCTTCCCCTTACACAGTTTGCATTTTGTATACCATTTCAGTACAAAATTTGCATTTTGTATACTGCTTCAGTATGGTGTTAATGTGTCTATGCATATGCTTGTGTGTCTTTTACATAATGGAGTTGGTGGGGCTGAGGAGTTTCCTACAAGGGACAGTAATACTCTGTGCGCAAAAGGTGAATTGCTATCTGCCATCTCCTCCCATTCCATCTCTTGTTTTCATTGGCAGGTGGATTTCACATCCTGCACTGGTTTGTTCTGCGTGCTGGGGATTGTTGTCATGGTGACTGGAATTATCACAGCCATAGTCCTGGCCTTCAAATATGTAAGGAACTACAAATTTAGTGGGCTTGGGGTCAACGGGCCTTCGAGACATATGACTCTAAATAATATAAGGAATGTGTGATTGCACGTTGGAAGGAATTCCCATCCTAGAGCCAGGATACTGTCGTGGGTAACGTGTTGCTTCTGAACTGAGGAGACCCTGGTTCAACTCCTCACTTTTTTGACAGCCCAATCTACCACTATAGTATGGGGATAAAAACAGGGCAGTTTTCATATCTACCGCTCTGAGAGAGCACTCTTGAGGGAGAACATATAGACAGGAATGAATCTGTTGTCAAGTTCTGTTTTGGGGAATCTCATTTATGATTGAGAAATTGTTGAGTTATCAATAGCCTGTCTTTTTTTCTAAAACATTTAAACCTTTCTCTCCTAAAATCAGTGATGAGTTGGTAATGGTTTCCTTCTTCGGTTATTTGTGCTGTGGTCTGGAGAAACTGTAGTTAGAGTTAATTAAATAAAAACCACTAAGTATGTGGAGAAAAAATTCATTTTTTCTTCTTCTTACAGATTTATTGGCTCCATATGCTGTATGCAGGAATCGGTGCAATCGCCTTCACCCTGGTTAGTAGGAAATTGCCTTCTGTAGACTTAGTTATCCATCCTCTATATCACACAAGACTGAAATCAAGCAAAATAGGTGCAAAACCACAACTGTAATTAAAACCATAATGTTGCCCTCTCTTGAAGACACTTTTTACTTGGATCCATGGGTTCAGGGGTAGATAAACTGGATTACTTTTATAAAGTTTATCTTTATAGTTTATCTTTATAAAGACTGCATGCTTACCTATATTTAGAGGGGTGCTAAATAATATCTAGAAAGAGAAAAGGAGATAGGGACTTTGAACTATGGAGTGAATCACTATGTTGTGATTCACAAATGGAACTGGAATATTTTTCCCTTTATTACTCTTTGTTGCATCTGGTGACCATAGATAAAATCTAAGGAAGTCCAGTATTCCAGACTGCTGGAATAGTAAATTTTGTGTTTGCTCTTGCATGATATTATTTTTGGCTTCAGGAGAATTATACTATTCCCAAATGCCTTTTGAAAATAACTTTTACCCAAAGTTATAACTTTCCTGTTGTATTTAAAGGGATTCGTACTTGCTCTGTTTCAATAAATTTCATTCTTCAATGATCTGGATTTTTTTTAAAAAAAATCTATTTTTGAGCATTTTTTAAATGCTTGTGGCTTGAATCATGTCAACTGGATTTCTATTTTCTCAGTAGAAACGTTTCACTCCTTATCCAAGGAGCTTCTTCAGTCTGAGTGAATTTTTAAATGCTTGCATTCCAAATTTGGAGAGGTGGGGGAGAAGGGAAATGCCTCTTCCTTAAAATATGTTGAATGGAAGTAAATATGGAGAGAGAGGAGAACTTTTGAGGACTCTTGAGTAGATTTAGGATTCTACTCATGGCATTGTGCATCCTTTCTGCTTGTGACCTATGGATATTGGAATGTGTTCCTTTCTTCTGTAATGCAACTCTTGGCAAGAAGAATGTTTTTATTTTTGGATAATTTCTTGCAACTTGTAACTAACTACGGCCTTGTGGCTTTTTGCAGTTTCTTGCCTACGATACCCAATTGGTGTTGGGCAACAGGAAGCACACCATCAGTCCTGAGGAGTACGTCTATGGAGCCCTCAAGATCTACACAGACATTGTTTATATCTTCACTTTCCTCTTGCAGATTGTGGGCAGCAGAGAGTAGATGGCTGAAACTATTTAAGACTTTGACAATCTTCCCCAGAGATCAGGAAGTACAACTTTCTGGCTCCAATGTACTGTTATATGCTTGCCTCTAGCCCATGCATAAAAGCTATGAAAGGATTCACAGAGTGGACAGGGAAGCATAATGGGGAACCATATATTGTATTCAGTGAGATATGGATCCTAATCTTTTTGTTTGCTTCTCCATTTCCACATGTGGCATTCCCTTCTTTAACTTGTGCCCTGGATTCATGAATGTAGTGTGTATTACCACTCTAATATGATGTATTGTAGTCTTTTCAACTTATCCTTTTATTTGTATTTTTGTCAGCCTCTAAGATGCAGATGACTCTTCTAATTAGAAAATCCACTGCTCCAAGGCTCTATTACATAAGTGCAAATAAATATATATATATTTTTGAATTAAAGGTTCATGTATTTATGTAAGGGGAGGTTGTGCTGCTTACCTGTTCAACCAAAAATATGGTCCTCTAGTAATCAGCAGCAGTCTTTATTGCGGTCATTAACCAGCACAAGGAATTTCCTCTAGTAATCATCTGAAGGAGATCTGAAGGAGGGGTTTATTTGCCTTGCCTTGAATATGAGTTGAATTTACTGTGTGATTGGAAACCAGAGTTTACTGAAGTCCTTATTCACACAGAGTTTCATTTGCATTCAAGAGAAAGTGAGTACGGCTGCTCTTCTAAGGCTTTGCCAATTCGTGTGGCAACATCGGGGACTGAGGGATTTGGAACCAGCAGACATAGCTCAACCTCTCTTATGCAGATTTAAAATATTCTACTCATGCTTATTCCAGATTACTTGTGATTTTAGCCTCATTTAGATGCTGAGCATGAGCTCTATTCTTAACCTATGGCTCCTTTCTTACTGGAAAAAGCTGTTTTGGCAAGACATACTGTATATAGAGTCTATCTTGCAAGGCTGGTGTCTGGGCCTAGCATTGTTGGCTATCAGATGGGGCTTGCTATCAATTTCCAGAGTCCTCTGGCTGTGTTCTTTGCCTACTTGCCTTGCCTTGAGTAGCAGTGAGGATTGTAACCAAAGGAAAACAGGAAATGAACAAACAGTATCATCATGGCAACGAGGTGGGCCTATTCAGGGGATGTTTCCAAGAGCCCCCTGAAACCTGGAACTAACATTAGTAACTGAATTTTAAAAGATGTATGTGAAATGATTCTCGGTGTTATGCATAACATAATCACAAGTGTGTAGTATGTCATTTGGTCAAACTATAGGACACCTTGCCTGTGCAGTTTCCACTAAGCACTAAGATTAGTAGAAGACACAATATTTTTGTTGCATTTAGATTTTTGGAGGGGTTTTTTTGACCAGTGAATTATTGCATCAAGTCTTGACTTTTTGTCCTTAAAGAAATCTTTGAAAACATAGAATGATAAATGTGGAATAAAAAGCATGGACAATGGAGAACAAAAATCAACGTCATTAATTTCATAATTGTTTCAGTTTGTAGGCTATTAACTATAGGGGATATATACACATGCAATAAACATTATTTTAACTCGACAATTAACCATCAAGTGTGAACAGTAAGTAAATGATTCCCCCCCCCGCCCCAATTTTGTTGTTCCTACTTTCTCCTTCAGCTTGGAAGTATGAAGGGGAAAAAAGATTAAGGTTGGGAGGCCTAATCCACAACCTAATTTAGACCACCCTTTGCTACTGGAAATTTCCATTTTTAATTGGTCTTTGGAGAGTCCCTAACACAGATGTTAATTTGTCAAACACAGAATGCCCATCAGTAACACTACACATTAGAGGATTTGGACTGTTACAAATACATTGCCCAGCTTCACTTTCATTTTTGTAACTAGCTCAAAATCAATTAACAAGCTGCCTGAAGTTAATGATTCCAGAAGCACTTTATAATTGTGCGTATGTGATACAGCCATTGTGATTACTGTAGTGGCACTGAAAGACAGGCTCTCCATGAAGTTGATGACTGATTGTCTTAAGCACTCTAGTTACCAACACATATTTTGATCAACAGTTCTGTAGTTTAGTCATATACTGTGTTGAAGTGCACTTCCCTATTTTGAATCTCCCACTATTGTTCTTGATTGGATAAACCCAAGTTCTACATGAGAGGGAGAAAAAAATCCCTTTCTCTTAAGCATTATTTTATGTACCCATGACCCCCTCACATACCCTCCCTTTTTTCCCCTAAACCAAAAGCTTCCTAAACTAACTTTTTCATATAATGGAGTTTATCAACCCCCTTGAGCCTTTGGATTGCATTTATTACACTTTTTTTCCAGTCTACAGTACTTTTTGAGTGTACTGAGCAAGAACTATATGCTGTATTCCAATCACCATAAGTTTGCATTAAACCATTTTGCTAAATGCCACATATACTTTTTAATCCTTTCCTCCTGATCCCTAACATGACTTGGCTTTTAAGATGTTAAATTGGGATTTCGGAGATTGAGGTTTAGACCCCTTCATGACCATGGAAGGAAGGCTGAGCGCCGAAGAATTGATGCTTTCGAACTGTGGTGCTGGAGAAGACTCTTGAGAGTCCCTTGGACTGCAAGGAGGTCAAATCAGTCAGTCCTAGAGGAAATCAACCCTGACTGCTCATTGGAAGGACAGATGCTGAAGCTGAAGCTCAAATACTTTGGCCACCTAATGCGAAGAGAGGACTCACTGGAAAAGACCCTGATGCTGGGAAAGACTGAAGGCAAAAGGAGAAGGGGACGGCAGAGGATGAGATGGTTAGATAGCATCACCGATGTAACGAACATGAATTTGAGTAAACTCCGGGAGACAGTGGAGGACAGGAAGGCCTGGCGTGCTATGGTCCATGAGGTCACGAAGAGTCGGACACGACTAAACGACTGAACAACAACAACAACAACAATGACCATGGAGCTCACTGAGTGGCCCAATCACTCTGCTCGAACAAAAAACCAAGAGGAGCTTCAAATGACGTGCGTCATGCCGGCCACATGACCGCGGAAGCATCTTCGGACAACGCTGGCTCTTCGGCTAACAAACGGAGATGAGCACCGGCCTCTAGAGTCGGACACGACTGCACAAATGTGTGGGGGGAACCTTTACCTTTTTTACTGCCAATACAACAGGAAGATGCTGGGGCTTAGTTAACTCCTTCCTGTACTGTATAGATGTAGCAATGCCCTTAGTCAAACCTACATCACAAGATAGTTGTTTGTGGGTATCCCCACAGTAAGAGTAAACCCCATCTACACTTCAAGGTAGAATGTAAATACTGTTAATAGCAATAGTAGAGAATATATGTAGCTCACAGTTGAAATGTTGGGATCTTGGTGTTCAATGACTTTGCTTTTCTTCATGCAAACTTTTAATTACCAAACCAGGGAATATCATCAGTGCTTTGCAGGAACAACCACAGATGACAGCATACAGGTAAGCTAATCAGAAACAGACATATAACAACTATTAAGATATGTAAGTCAAACACACCTAACAAGCCTGCAAACCTTATTTTCTGGTGTCAAAGCACTGATGTTATCTAGATTGGCAATGAAAGATCTGAAAGAAGAAAACCGAGCTCAGCAAACCCCAAGATCCCAACGCAACAGTTGAAATAGTTCTGCTTTGCTTACATTATCTTTTGATTTCAACCATTTGATATCTTAAGCCTAAGCGATGGAATATCTCAAGCATCCTTAATATTTCTTGGGCTCAAGACTGCACAGGATCCGGGGGCAAGGCCTAAAAGCCAGGAACAACTCCGTTGGTGCAGTTTCACAACCATTCGTTCTGGGCTCCTATTGAATTTTGTTGTTGTTCAGTCATTAAGTCGTGTCCGACTCTTCATGACCTCATGACCATAGCACGCCAGGCCTTCCTGTCCTCCACTGTCTCCCGGAGTTTACTCAAATTCATGTTCATTACATCAGTGATGCTATCCAACCATCTCATCCTCTGCCGTCCCCTTCTCCTTTTGCCTTCAGTCTTTCCCAGCATCAGGGTCTTTTCCAGTAAGAAAAGTCCTCTCTTCGCATTAGGTGACCAAAGTATTTGAGCTTCAGCTTCAGTATGTGTCCTTCCAATGAGCAGTCAGGGTTGATTTCCTTTAGGATTGACTGATTTGACCTCCTTGCAGTCCAAGGGACTCTTAAGAGTCTTCTCCAGCACCACAGTTAGAAAGCATCAATTCTTCGGCGCTCAGCCTTCCTTATGGTCCAACTCTCACAGCCGTACATTACTACTGGGAAAACCATAGCTTTAATTATACAGACCTTTGTGGGCAAGGTGATGTCTCTGCTTTTTAATATGCTATCTAGGTTTGCCATAGCTTTCCTCCCAAGGAGCAAGCGTCTTTTAATTTCATGGCTGCAGTCACCATCTGCGGTGATCTTAGAGCCCAAGAAAATAAAATCTGTCACTGCTTCCATTTCTTCCCCTTCTATTTGCCAGGAAGTGATGGGACCAGATGCCATGATCTGGGTTTTTTTAATGTTGAGTTTCAAGCCAGCTTTTGCACTCTCTCCTTTCACCCTCATCAAGAGGCTCTTTAGTTCCTCTTCACTTTCTGCCATTAGGGTGGTATCGTCTGCATATCTGAGGTTGTTGATATTTCTCCCAGCAATCTTAACTCCGGTTTCTGATTTATCCAGCCCGGCATTTCTCAAGATGTACTCTGCATATAAGTTAAATAAGCAGGGTGACGTACTCCCTTCCAATCGGTTCCTATTGAATAGGAGCTTGTAATCATTACGTTCGCCTCTTGGGGGCACTTGCGTTGCATCTCAGGGTCTCTCTCCTTTTTTATCTCATCAAAAACAATAGGAAGTTGATCAAAAAGTCCCTTGAGCGCGGTTCCCCTCACGGCCATTCTTTTCCTCCCTGGTTTTCTGGATTCCACCAATCCACGACCGGCCGCAATTGCCGAGGAACAGAGTTTGGAAAGAGCTTCCGAGAAGGCCTGGAGGAGGGGACGCGGGTAAGGATGCTTGGAGCACGCGCGCGTCGAGCCTTGTCTCGCCTTGCCTTAATCGTCCGAACAAAGACTGTGCCGAGGAGGAGGAGAAGGATGGGAACCTTTCTCCCAAGTAGGCTTCGCTAGACGAGGAGGGCTGGCTCCTTACTTGAAATTTAATTCTTATCTGGGATTTGAGAACCACCCGAGAGTTATATCAGGTTCCATTCCCCGGGGGTAGCAACTAGTCCTCGTTGCTGGGGTTCCCCAGGTAAAAAGACCGTGCTCGGTGTTGGTGGGCGATTCCTCCAATTAGGCTGGGCGGAATTCCGCCGGTAAATAACTTTCTCTGCTCCGAGCAGAGATGGCCCCATGTAACGGCTCCAACCAGAATTGCGGGGCCAGGTAGGTTCAGAATTGGCCTCCGTCGTGGGGACGAAGCCAGCTGGGTCGCCTTTTCTCGTGGCGCAGTCTGGTTCTTTTGACGTGGCGAGATGTTGAATAAAGCAGAAAGGAAGGACCAGACCGGCGATCTAAGCTACAGATTCGACAGTGAAGGGGCTTCCACTCAAAAGACATCTCATCTTTCCCTCTGTAACAAATGTTGAATTTGGGGAAGGGGCGGGGTGGGGGCGAAGAAAAAAAGAGAGTGAGAGAAGAAAGGAAAGAGAACCAAGAGGAGGGCAGCTCTGGTAAAATGCCCTGAATGAGACAGGGCAATTGCATGATAACCACTGGTTAGCAGAGTCTTAACAGATGCGCTGAAGTAGCAAAAAATTAGGTCAGGCTTACAAGAATTGCCTCAAGTTGCATTTAGGTTGCCCCAGGGACTGCTGGGATAAAGAAACACAAAATGGTTGATCCCCCTAACACAAGGAAGGGTAGAACTTCCGAGGCTAAATGGGTTTCCTATAGAACAGTATAAAGTGCCAACAGATATTTTGGACCCTAACTTTAAAATCTTTTATCAGAAGATGTTTGAATCTGGTACTTTAACAGATTCTTATAATGAAGTTTATATCACTGTAATGTCGATGAAGGTTCTCAGTCATCCAGGTGGAACAGTCTGTGGCTTGAATCATGTCAACTGGATTTCTATTTTCTCAGTAGAAACGTTTCACTCCTTATCCAAGGAGCTTCTGAAGCTCCTTGGATAAGGAGTGAAACGTTTCTACTGAGAAAATAGAAATCCAGTTGACATGATTCAAGCCACAGACTATCACTGTAATCTTTACCCCCAATAAATATGTATTGTGTGAGTGATAGGCCTATTTCATTAGTGAATCAGGTTGTTAAAATACTGTCTGGCATTCTTGCTAACCAATTCCAGAAATTACTGGCATCACATATTTTGTGCAAGCAGATCAAGATTTATCATTGACCAGGAGCTGATAATTTGAGGCTATTAGGGAGCTGGGGATGGTGACAGCCGACAGGAAGCTCTGGCGTGGACTGGTCCATGAAGTCACGAAGAGTCGGAAACGACTGAACGAATAAACAACAAAATTAGAAAATATTTTATCTAAATCATGTCTCATCTGTATTATATGGTGAAAAACCCATAAAGTAACATTAAGGTAGATCCTGCTGTAATTATCTGATAGGATGCAGAGAAGGCCTTCAATAAAATTCATTGACAATAACTATATTTTATTTTTGCAAAATGTTTTTACTCAGAAATTTTAAAATGGATTAAAATGTTATTTTTTTTGCAAACAGAACTAATGCAATCTTATCCTCTTTTTGTTAGAGATACAGCAAAGTTGGTCTCTCCTCTGTATATTTAGAAACTTTGGTGTGTGCATTTCAGCAAAATAGTGGGAGTTGCGATTTAACAAATGCTAAACAAGTGCTATTCATTTATGTTGGCATTTATTGATAAATCTGAGTCATCCATACCAAAATTAATACAATTAATGTATACTCTTGGACTCTTTTCTTGGTATACTATCAATTGATCTAAATCTGAGTATATGTCTTAGGATAGATTTGATGATGCCTGGGCAAAATAATTTATTTTGGGCTGAGAATATCTAGAGATCTCTGGTATAATTAAACTAAATTTAAATAGAAATAGCAACAGATTTGGAAAGATGAACCAATTTGATTTAAAATTAATGATCAATTAATTAAAATATTTGATATGTTATACACCTATCTATTTTTGATTGGAGATGTGGAGCTCAAAATATAACATTGGTTCCTATGATGTAATCATGCTTTATAATTTCTTTTTTCCAGACAGAAGTTATTTCATACATTACAGTAATTTTATTTTGGAAGGTTCATTGGGTTTTGTAAATGCATTTTTAAAAGTATATATGAATGGTTTGGAAACTAATAAAAGAACAATGGACATTGATATTGCACGCTCTTATAATTGCAAAGAAATATTGATAATACAGGGTGTGGTGGCTCAGCGGGTAAGATGCCAGGCTTGTCGATCGGAAGATCGCAAGTTCGGAGGTTCGAATCCCTAGTCCCGCGTGACGGAGTGAGCTCCCGCACTCGCCCCAGCTCTTGCCAACCTAGCAATTCGAAAGCATGCAAATGCAAGTAGATTAATAGGTACCACTTTGGTGGGTAAGTAACAGCATTCCGCGTGCGTCATGCCGGCCACATGACCGTGGAAGCGTCTTCGGACAACGCTGGCTCTTCGGCTAACAAACGGAGATGAGCACCGGCCCCTAGAGTTGGACACGACTGCACAAATGTGCAGGGGGAACCTTTATCTTATTGATAATACAAGTCTGAAAAGCCCCCCCACTTTTGATCGTATCACAGCTGTGCGTTTTAGAACAGAGATCCTTCCAATGACACTTTCCCTTTCTCACTTGTGTGAGCTGAGATTTATGTGCCATCAATTTCAGCATTACAATCCTTGTATATCTAATGGAGTTGTTACCAAGGGGAAGCACGATGAACAAAAATCTAAAATTTGTGCATTTGGTTCATGTTTACTTTTGCTTCCTTGAAATGGAGTTAGAAATATCCAAATACGGGTAAGGGTTTTTTTCCCTCGATTGTTCGTGGATGTTAGTAAGATGGCACAGTGCATATGTGAGTTAACCAGAGAAAATAGACCACAAAGAATTGGAGATAAGTGAAAGTACTGAATGGAGATGTGATCCTCATATTCATTTAACTAGCCTGTTGTTCTTTCTCTTCATTTCTAATTGAACACTAACATGGGGATGGCTGATTCCCTAGAACCACCTTAAATATCTAAAATATTTTAAATATATTCAACGTCACTTTAAGAACCACCCGCCACTTGGATTTTATTGTATTTTTATTGTAATTTTATTGTATTTGTATTTTTATTACTGTTTTTATTGTATTTTGTTGATATTATGCTGTGAACCGCCCAGGGTCCCTCCTTGCGGGGGAGATGGGCGGTTATAGAAATTCAACAAATAAATAAATAAATAAATTATACATGATTCTAGCTGGTTAATAGCTTCTAAATGTTCTCTCCAAAGAGAGTATCTTGTTTTTTTTCTTGCCATCACAGATACATGATTTATATATCATATTTGTACAGTAATGTTTTAAATTGCTATTTGTTATGAACCTCTTAGAATTCTGTGGAGAATTGGCAGGATAAATATTTTAAATACATAATGCCAGTTGGTTAGATACAGGCACTTGCACAATGCAGCACTGGTTTCTGAACACATTAGAATATATTTGAATGCCACTTGAAAGCTTACATGTCACTTTTAGGGGTAGGCAGAAAATAGTTTGTAACCTCTTGATCAGTCTTAAGGCAATTGACAATGGTTTCTGATTCCCAGTTATCTAGTAATATAAACAATCCCCAACTCCCCCCTCTCAACCTTGGGAGAATTTTGAGAATGGCTTTTTATGTGAAGAGATTTGTGGCCTTGGCTTTGGCACTGATCACAATTCAGGGTCTGAAAATGCCCTCTTAGATTCTCAGTTCCATAATTCTTACACATAACTGTCTGCCTCAGCTCATTGATTAGTTCAAATTTCTACTGAAAAACAAATACACACTAGATCTCACTAATCTGAAGTTTGCCCATCTTGATTTTGACACACACCATTTTTTGCAGACAGAGATGAAATGAAATGTTCTCAAAAACATTAATGATTCCAAAAGTTCTGTTCATTATCATTCTAAGCAAGCAGTCCGCTGTGTTCATGTTTACAACAAGGGAAGGTCAAATTCAGATTTACCATCTCTTATCCATCATTTTTACTTTTTGCAAACTATTTGGGGGGAAAGTGTAGATTAAATTGGCCAAATACAGTATTATGTTTTAGTTCAGTTTGCTACTTGGCATCACTTTTTTTTCTGTTGAAATTCCATTCATAGAACAAGCTTATGTGTTTTGAAGAAGCTGCTCAAAGTATTAATCGTATCAGTAAAACAGTCTGCTTGGGCATATTTGCATATTTGCAAGTTCCATCCTGCTGATTTCTACAGAAAAGTAGAAAGTAGATTTCTACAGAAAGTACACCCATTATGTACTTTCACTTTCAAAGACAGATCTCATCCCTAATAGTACAACACCGTCAAATAGACGTCTTAGGACAACAGTAGTGCATGTTGAGTTGTTCCTTCCTTTTGCTTTATCTTAACTCCTGGGAATTTCTGCTTACCATAAAAATAAACATTTCAATTTATTTAACATATTTTTGAAATATTCTTATGGTAATGCATGTCATAATACATTAAAACATAGCTTTCCAAACTGTGTGTTGCGACACACTAAAGTGTCAAGTGTCGCAACACACAGTTTGGTGTGTCGCAACTCAACCCGGAAGCGGCAGCAGGGGCATGCACGGTGGCGGGGCGCGCAGTGGCACGCCATCAGCGCTTCCGCGTTTTAGCGGAGGCCGCCGCTGCCGCTGCCACCACCATGCGCCCCCCCGCCGCCACCATGCATGCCCCTGCATGCACCCCTGCACCGCCGCCGCTGCCGCCGTTGGTGTGTCGCCAACGGCGGCACTTTGGAAAGTACTGCATTAAAACAATATAAAAACTTAATTTAAAATGTGGAGAGAAAGAAAATAGAAATAAAAGATTCTTTCATGCATTACTCATAACAAAAGGGACAATATAAAGGCAAATTATGGATTATGCTCACAAAAGTTTGCCAAAATAAAATTATTTTTGCAGCCTTCTGTATTCAAGCAGTAATGGATTAACTTCATTTTAAATGCCCCAAGTTGGAAACCTGCATCTTAAGAGAAAAGGAGCAAGAAGAGTAAAATGGTGAGATTAAATGCAAAATCAATATTGATATATGTTTAGATTGGCACAAGCCTGTTTCTGGGTATCAAAAATTTTTGGATAGTGTATTCACAGCATAGCTAGTTTTACGTGCAAAGTTCCAAGATAAATTACTGTACACACTAAGACTGTTAGTCCAAATAATTTTACAGTCATGGACCTGAATTCACAAGCAAGAACTGGCTTGTTCATTTTGTACTATATTTAGCACAATATGTGAACTTATTAATACCCTGTTTAATTGGTCATTCAGAAAATTAATATAAGGACACAAAGATGTTGAGAAAGACAGTTTCTGTCCTTTTAACATTTTATGACTGATAACTGTTTCCCCCTTTCCTGTCACTGCTCTAGAAAACAAGTATCTGCTTTTTCTAGCCGTTACTGTTGTAAAATAACAATTGCTGCCAGAGGCAAACAGTCCTGATATTTCATTATTTTTCAATCATTCCATTTTTTTCCAATTTGCTTTGTTCAATAAGATGAGGTAGGTACTGGATGGTAAGAACCCCTGACCACCTGCCTCTAACACAGGTGAGCAATCTGAAGCCCTCCAGATATTGAGCTTAATTTCTTGCATCCTACGCTGTTGGCTGTGTTGGCTCTGGCTGCTGGGAATTGAAATTCAATAATACTTGGAGGACCACAGGTTCCCTACCCTTGCTAAAGACTCCCCTCTGGGGTACCTGTCAAAACACAGAACAGGTTAAAGGTCCCAGAAACGTCCCCCTTCCTCACTTCTGAGAGTCATCCTAGCTGCAGGAAAACATCCTGCATCGGATCCATTTTGCCTTACTGTTTATGCCTGGTATGCCTTCTTGGCCTGCATTGGAATAGCAATACTGGCCTTGATAATTTAGAATAAATATTGCAGAAAAAGGGTGCTGCCTCAGCACATTATCTCTGGGCTTGGACAACAAGTTAGTCTATGCTGGCTGGGGAATTCTAGGAGTTGAAGTCCACACATCTTAAAATGGTTGAGGTTGAGAAACACTGGCATAGACTAAAGGTAGTTGTGGGAATCCAGCCATTATCTGGACATAAATCAAACCACTGCTTTAAGGTGTAATAAGGTTTATTTATGAGAGTGCCTTGGACTGCAAGAAGATCAAACCAGTCCATACTCCAGGAAATAAAGCCAGACTGCTCACTTGAGGGAATGATATTAAAGGCAAAACTGAAGTACTTTGCCACATAATGAGAAGACAGGATACCCTGGAGGAGATGCTGATGCTAGGGAAAGTGGAAGGCACAAGGAAGAGGGGCCGACCAAGGGGAAGATGGATGGATGATATTCTGGAGGTGACGGACTCGACCGTGGGGGAGCTGGGGGTGGCGACGGACGACAGGAAGCTCTGGCGTGGGCTGGTGCATGAAGTCACAAAGAGTCCGAAGCGACTGAACGAATAAACAAAACAAGGTTTATTTGTTTGAACATAGCATTTTGTAGGGATACTGCAGTTGTGGTTTTTGTACCTGAATTTAGTCTTATGTTTCATATCCTCTCTCTCCTGTGTGTGCATTTTTGCATGTATGTATATTATGTTGTTTTAAGCATCTCAGACTTCACTTATTTTTCCAGGTGCTGTAAGCCACCCAGGGACAACATGGAAACTCTTGGACCTCCACCGCCCTATGATGACAAGAGGTCTGGAGCCGAAGGTGGGAGAGCACAAACAGCACCGCTAATTAACATGCAAGGGATGTTAAATGAAAACATTGTAGAGGGTTAAGGGACAGGAGAAGGAGTGTTGGCAGTTAGGAAAACTGTGGCTTAGGACTGTAAAGAGGGGGCCAAACTAGACAGTGTATTAAATGCATATCTTTATTGAGAATTGAGGCGAGGGCTGTTATTGGGGTTTCAGAGTTCTAATCAACGGATAACAGGGTGTTCTAAGAAGAAGTAAGTTCAGCCATTGTTTTAATTTGCATCCAGATAAATACAGTCAAGCATTGCCACAATCATGCCAAGAAATCTAGTGTGGCACCATCCCAGCACAGCTACAATTGCTGTGCATTTTGTCTGAAATATAGTGTTAATCAATGTTGCTCTTTTTCGCCTTCTCTTAACAGGTGATAGAAGTTGTGAGATGGAAGAAGGGGATTTCCGAATTGCATATTGGGTGGAAAAAGATGTTAGGCAAACCTTCATTCGCAAGGTAAGTCTGATGCCAGCCCCACTGGGTAGGCCAGACCAGGAAATCAACTCCCCAGGAAGGCTAAAACTACTTTTATTGAGATTGGCTAAAATAACAGAATCTGACAAGTCTGATTGTGCTATGACTCCTCCCCGTTCTTATACCCCAGTGAACGAGGGAGGCGTCGGCCTGAGCTGCTTCCAAATGTTATCTGGTTACTCTGGACTTAAAAAATATTTCAGCCCCTTTTGCCTAGGCAGAGGCTCCTGCTTATCTCCCTCCGGGTCATCTTCCTTACTCTCTACACTTGTGCAAACTACAGAACAGACCTGCACAACATGCGACCCACCAAGCAGCCTTGTGTGGCCCGCTAGCCTTTTTTAAAAAGTCAATAAATTTGCTGCCGCTGCCCCAAAATACGTGCTGCCGAGTGCCTCCAACACCCTGCTGCTGCCACCCTGCTTGCCGCCAAACAGCCGGTCCACACGCCAGGTATTCCTTTGTGGCCCACGGTTATTTTTAATTTATCAGTGTGGCCCTTTCTCCTCTACAGGCCTGCTATAGAATCTCTCCTGAATTGGATGTTAATGTACTTGGTGCATATCTTAGTGAAATGAAGTATGTATCCCCCCACTTTAAAATGTCCTTCATGTGATGACAGTTCTTCCATAAACTCAGGGGGGAAGAAGGGAGAGTGATCAAAAGTCTTTTTGTATGAAAATGAGGTCCACTCTCTCAGTGTTAACCCAGAGTACTGTGGAAGGAATGAGACACATCTCCATTGGCTTGTAACCTTTTGCATGTCAATCTGTGGAGGGCTTGGGGGACTCCCTGCGCCTGTAGTAGAAGTGGCAAGAAATTGGAAGGGGGGGAATCAGTGAAGACCCCTGCTTTTTATTTTCTTTTTTTTAAAGCCACATGTCTGAAAACAGAATCACTCAATTCTGATCAGCATTTTAATCTATTTCACTATATATTAAGGCTGTGCAAGGAAAAATTGTATTTCAAACATAACTTAAGCCAAGCCTGTATCTTTCCTAGGATCACATGCAAACTGTGGAGGGCTGCCATGCAATCCTGAAAAAAACATGAAACCGTTTTAAGGAGTTGCTGACAGATGTTACATGAACATCCCTGTCTCCTCCAAAGCATCTTTGCCCCTTCAGATCTGAAACGTTGCATAGCCCTTCTCTCTGTGTGGGTTGATACAAATGCTTTGCCTTTTTGTGTGCAAAACCACTGTTTGGGCTATGTTTCCATTTGCAGAAGCTTTCTTGGATCCAAGCTCTTTTTTCCTAACGAGAAGACTACTTCCAAATCATAAAGTCCCCCTAGGGGGAGATGGAGCGGTGAATATAAATCGAATATAAATCAAATTATAAATAAAAAATAAAAGATTACCTTTCGACGTGAGAAGAAATCTAAATTACTGCAATAAAATCCATAAGAGAGACTAATAACCGAAAGACAAATGTTACAATAATAGGCCATATTAATCATATTATGAATGATTCATACGGCTGTATCTTTGGTCTGTTTGTTGTGGGTGAGTCTGGAGTTGGGACTAAAGTTTACTAACAATGAGCCAGATAAAATGGTCAGTGTTTTAAATTATGTTGATATTTTTATTGAGTTGATAAAACATGATTTAGAGATACAGAGATTGCTGAATGGTCTGGAGAGATGACACGTCTCCAGTTAGATTGGCTAGGTGATAAACCAACCGTTTCCTTACCCTGTCTAGAATAGAAATTCAAAAATTGGTGTAAGCTCAGGTCAGGCTGACAAAATTCCAGTACAATGTTACGACCCCATCTTTTGTCCCCACCCCCAGCATCGAGCCCAGTCAAGCCTAGACTAAATAAATGCAGTCTAAAAAAATCAATTTTAGTTTTATTTATTACATAGTGTGTGTTTTTCTTACCTTTTTCTTGTGTTCATAATATTCAAGATTTTTTAAAGATGCACACATCTCCAGTAATATCTACTCCAAAGGGGAAAAAAGCCAAATGCTATGTAGTTCTGCTCTTCAAACTTTTTAAAAGAATGCTGATAATCTTGTAGCCTGAGTTAAATTTAGCATAATACTGGCCGGGCCTGTATGATCTAATATTGCTGGATATTTCATAGCTGGATATTTCATGCTTAGCTAATTGGGATGTGTGGTCTGTTAATGTGAACAAATTATCAGCCATCTGTTGGAAATGCTTTAATTTGGATTCCTGCTAGGAGCAAGCCCTTGGTTCAGTGGTTTAAATGGTCCCCTCTAACTTTGTGAGGTTGTCAGAAGTGAAATTGAGTACAGTTATTCTTTTACATAATTGTCATAAGTGACTCCATTTTGACTTCATTCTAACCCTCTGTATGGGTCAAGTCAGAGGGCATCATAAGTTCAACAGTCATGACTCAGAATATTGCAAGGAGCTGTAATTAACCACAAGTCGTCCTAGAGAGAGATAGGTAAACAACTCTACTTGTGTAGACAGCTAAATCTCATCAAGAGAGAAACCCCATTGTAAAGAAGAAATAAGGAATGTTTTCTTTTGGAGCTTGCAGAGAAGGAAGTGAGACATAAACTCCAGGGTCATCACGTCCCCAATCAACAGGGAAGGGAACTGGGACTTACCTAAGAAGGGAGGTGTGAAGGGGGAATGCAGGGGAGGGAATTTGGGAGAAGTTACAGGCGGTCCGAGGTATTGTAAAACGTCGGGGTGAGGTATAAAAAGAACCTGTGTCTTTGTGTTCACGTGTGTGCTCCTTGTCAGCCAACCTTGTGGCGACAGGAGTGACATCCTTTTGCAAAAGATAAAATAAACCTTGATACTGTTAATTACTGTGTGGTTTATTTCGTGAGCTCTGATTTGCATCTCACAATTTGGGGGCTCGTCCGGGATCCAGGAGTCCAAGGGGGCCGGCAGGACTCTGTCCTTGTTAGGGGCGCGCCGGCTGATTTCAGCTGCCTGCAGGCTCAGCAGTCTGAGCTGACCCCTTTGCGACTCCGTCCCGAGACATACACGCAGTAATTACCAGCTTCCAAGGAAAACCCCAACTCTAGCCCATTGGAAAGCGGTTCAGGGAACCGGTGGAGAACCCGAACAGACCAACCAAGTAACTTCGTGCGCACGGGTCCAGGTAAGACTCTTTTGTCTGGGACAGAGTACCCTGGGTGGTTAGAGGGGATTGTTTGCGGTGTGAGACCTCGTGTGAATGTTGAGATACCGTAGGGAAGAGTAGAAGCCTTCCTGAACGGCTAACCTGAGACCCATACCTGCAGTTCCGTGGCTCAAGTGTTGGAACGTCCACTGAGTCCGGTCAGGCTTGGGTCGGTTGAGTGTGTGTGTGCGTGGAGGTCAAAAGAACCGTAGTTCATCACTCACGGTCGACGGTCAAGGGACCAAATGGGTTCAAAGAATTCTAAGCTAGCACAGAGAAAAGGGCAGGGGAATGTAGGGGAGACAGGGGAAAAGCCTAAAATACCATCAATTTCCCCTTTAAGATTTTTGTTAGATCAATGGGAGGAAGACCACCTCCGTCCTTGGACAAAAGAGCTCAATAAAGAAACCATGGTTAACCTATGTGTTGAGAAATGGCCAGAATATATAATTTTAGAACCAACCTACCGGTGGAATAAATTTGGTGAGTCAGACCCTTTCTGGATTGAACACATCAGGGATTATATAACTAATAAAAAGGAATTAGCCACTGAATTGCCCTATGTAGCTCCTTGGTTTCATGTTGCTTGGCCAGATTGGCCACCAGCTCCACCCGCCAGGGTGCTGGTGCTGGAGATGGAGGCAGCAAAGGAGGCATCAGGAAACCAAGAACCCAGTTCCCTCTCTACTCCCTTCCAAACACTTCTGAGCCCACTATCGGTTCAAGGAAACCTGCAGGACCGAGGAATTTGGCCAGACATTCAAAAGAAAATACAAAAGATGGATAATTGGGCAGGGACCCCTATAACCACCTTGTTGATAGAAGCGCAGAAAGTGTATGTGAATAGGGACGCGGAAAGGGCTAGAAGCGAGGGAAAAATACTGCTTTCGGCAGTGAATCAGCTCATGGATAGAAAGTTAAAACAAACCAAACCTAGCCTGGCCGCCCAGCCCCGAGAGGATGGTAGAAACAGAGGAAAGGGAAGAGCAGTGAGAGGCAGGGGTCTGGGTATAAGGAAAGACAGGAGGGAAATCGGCGGGATGCAGAGAAGGGTCCAAAGGAGGTGTTTTGCTTGTGAGCAGGAAGGGCATTTTGCCCGGGACTGTCCTCAGAAATTGAGGAGACAGGAGAGGGAACAGAAAGTGTTTGAATTGTATGAGGAAAGTGAAGACTAGGGGTGTCAGGGGCTCTTGAGCTTCGAGTCCCATAGAGAGCCCTTGGTAAATCTAAAGGTGGGACGGGATGAAGAGAACGTGGTCTTCTTGGTAGACACTGGCGCTACCCGGACTTCCATGGCAGTCCTCCCGAAAGGGGTCAAATTGACTAAAAATTCTTTAAAAATTTCAGGGGTAACGGGGAAAGCTTTCATGGCACCTCTAACAGAGCCTATGGAAGTAACATTTGGAAAAGCCGGAGGAAAAATTAAGAGGTGTAGAAAAAGAATTACAGGCTCAAGTTTAGCTTATGGGAGAAGTGGGTAAAACAAGCCCTAAACATCTATGTTAAGAATAAAGAGTCTTTGCCAGAGGAGGAGTCGGAATATGTTCAGTTTTGGGTAAGATCTACCACCCTGATGAAATAGCAGTCTGTTTTGTTTGTGAGTATTTGTCTTTTGGATTTGTGTGTATTTTGTGTGTAGTGAACGCATGTTGCTTCTGGGTTGAAGAGGAGAAGGCATAGGGAGACTTTTGTTGTCTGGGGTATGTGTGTTTGTCTCTACCCCCCCCTCCTTCTGCCTGTGGTTAGTTTGCTGGTTACAGGCTCTAGGAGGAAGAGAGGGAGGGGGAGCAGGGGGAGTCCAAAGGAACTACTCAGAGTTGCAGAGGCAAACTGAAGACTATGATAAAAGTACTTTTACTTGTATTGTATTTACTTTCTGTACCTACAGATTAGACAGATATTGAAATGAATTTGGGAAATTGGAATAGTAAGAGAAAAGGGAATGTAGATGAGGGAGTTAGATTTGTTGTGGACATCTCCCTTGTGTTTCCCCAGCCCTTGCAGCAAATTTAAACTGGGGAGGTCATGAGGTATGTTTACTGGAGCGGTCAGGTTTGTTTTAAGAAAGCATTGCCCCTTTAAAGGCAGCGGCACTGGGCAATGGTGGAAGCATTGAGAAAACAGCAAAAGCCCTGGTCTCCATGTGCAGGAGAGGGAAAGTTTTTACCCATAATTTTTTTATATAGGCCAGATTCCCCCATAAACGTGTTTTGTTAAAGTTAAGGGCTCATGTGAGTTCTTGTTTGTGTGTTGTAATTTGTACAAACTTGCATGTGTATAATAAGAGGACTGAGGGCTCCTTGTCTCACCCAAGCCCCACTTCTTGTTGAAGCTGCTTGAGGGTGAAAGAAGGAGAGAGGGAATGGATAGAAAGCGGTATAAGTGTAATAAGTTGGGACATTTTGCTGAAAAGTGTCCTGAGAAAGGGAGAAAAGTGTCCTGGGAAAGGGAAGGAGAGAAAGAAAGATAGGTGAAGGAAGGAAGAAGAAAGTATGAGAAGTAAGAAGGTTTAAGAAATGTGATTCGGAAAGCTTGAAGGCATGTGTTGCGTGTCTGGATCTAAGGGATTCAGAGGACGAAAGGAAGAAAAGAGAAAGAAAGGGGGAGAAATCTGCCTCCCCGATAAATAGGTTCAAGATAACAAAAGAAAGAATTGGTATGTAGAAGAAGGCTAGGCGGAAAGTTGTAGAAAGTTTTGGGATGTTGCTGAAGAAGGTAACCCGAGAATTATGCTGATGTTGACCCTTCCAACAAAGAGACAAAGGGAATGTAGGTGTATGTTTGTGTGTGTGTGTTTTCAGTTTGTTGAACTGTGTGGTGTGTGAATAGTAAAAAAAAAAAATGTTTTTGATAAAAATCTGGCTGTAGTAGAGCCTCCATGGATTGGCATAATCTATCTGATGATTTTGTTTTGTTTCTTTTTGGGAATTTCTTTCCTGCAAAAGCAGTCTAATTATTAAAATACATTATGACAATGCACAGTTTTAGCCTTTTAGGGTTTTTTTTTGGAAATTAATTGGGAATTTTATAGTGCTATGTGCCAATGTTTCTACTCAACGTGGCTGTGTTATTTGGCCACTGAGATAATTGTCACTGTCACAACCAGGTTGCTTAGAGATAAGCCTAAACCCTGGAAGTTTTGTCTTTAGTGTTTTTGTTTTTATTGAAGGTGGCTTTCTCAAAGCTCCTGCTGTGTCCAAGCTATGGCTGCCACTGCCCTACTGGTGGCAGAAAGTAGGAAGATTATGTTTGGAGGAGCTTTAGTAGTATTGAGCTTCCATCAGGTTAAGGCAATATTACAGCAACAAGCCCACAAGTGGCTCAGTAATATGAGACTCATTAAGTATGAGGCAATTCTGATTGAAGATCCAAGCCTCATAATCACCACTGACCACAATTTAAACCCAAGCCTGGGGTTGGGGGGGGGAGGCAGAAGCCAGTTGCTTTCTTGTGTAAACTTATGGCTCAGTTCATGTCAGGGAAAAGGGGTGGAAACCGACAGCCAGAACATGATTGTGTCAACGTAATAGACTTGCAAACCAAGATAAGGGAAGATCTGAAGGACATTCCTTTAGACACAGGGGAAGTATTGTTTATAGATAGAAGCTCTCGGGTGGAGGATGGTAAAAGGGAAAATGGATATGCAGTGGTTGATGGGATTGGGTGGACATGGTTGGAAGCAGAATCTTTACCTGTTGAGTGGTCAGCCCAGACTGTGAGGTTTGGAATACCACACACTTTTGGGAAAATATGGAAAGAGAGAGGTTTGAGTAATAGCAAGGGAAAGGAAGTGATAAAAAGCATCTGGTGGCTGATGTGTTGGAAGCCTCCAAACTCCCCAGTCAGCGGTAGTCCATGTTTATGGGCACCAAAAAAAGGGGGGGGTGTCTTTTGAGGCTGTAGGAAATAACCTAGCAGATGAGGAGGCAAGGATAGCGGAGGAAGAGGAGATAATACTGCTACTGACTCCAACCCTCCCTGATGTCGGGATACCTTCTTTCCTGACTTCAGAGGAAGATTGGATGAGGGAAAAGGGATTTAAGGAAGAGAATAGTAGGTGGTATACCCCGGAGGGAAAACAGGTCCTGAATAAACCTCTGATGAGAAAAGTAATGGAGACCCTACATGCGGGAAGTCACTGGGGAACACAGGGGATGGTGGATATGGTACAGACTAGCTACACATGTAAGGGGACACATACCATTGCTGCCCAAGTGGTGAGGGGTTGTTTAACCTGCCTAAAAGTAAATAAGGGAGCAATGAGAAATACTGTGCCTGGAGGGAGGGAACTCTCTCTCAGACCCTTCCAGAGGATCCAAGTAGATTACACAAAACTTCCCCAGTCTGGGAGAATGAAATATCTATTGGTATCTGACACGATGGGTGGAGGCTTATCCCTGTGCAAAGGCTAATGCAAACACAACATGTAGAATCCTATTAGAACAGGTCATTCCTAGGCATGGGATGACTGAAAGAGCTAACCAAAGGTTAAAATTGACTTTAACTAAATTGATTAAAGAAACCAGGCTGCCATGGACTGCATGTTTGCCTTTGGCTCTTCTCAGAATTCGCACTCAGCCCAGGAAGGATGTGGGGGTCTCTTGCATATGAAATGATGTTTGGCCAGCCATATGAGGGGAGGATGGGATTGCCCAGGGTGGAATTGTCAGATGTATTTGTGAGGCATTACGTGCAGAAACTGTCCCAGAATCTTGTCTGTCTTAAACAGAGACTCAAACACCCCCCTTGGACTTCCAAGTGCATTCCTTCAAAGTGGACCAGTGGGTGCTGATTAAGACCTGGAAGGAGGACAAGCTGAAACCAAAGTGGGAATGTCAATTCCAGATCCTGCTAACCTGAAACTTTACTACGAATGGCTGAGAAGGGGTGGACTCATCATTCCAGAGCCAAAGGGCCCGTGCCAGCCCCTACCCAGTGGACGGTGGTGCCATCTGACAACCCGATGCAGTTAAATAAATGTACTTAGCAATAGAAGATATAGCGGGAGGGGCAGTCTTCAGTGTCTCTTTTGTTGTTGGGCTTTGGTGTATGTATCTTTTCAGGAAAGAGTGGTGTCAAATGCTGCTTCCTGCTCCTGGACCATCTTAAGAATACATCACTCTCCGCTTGCTTGCTTAATGTGTTGGTTTTGTGAGTGTAATTGTATATGTAACTGCTGCTGCTGTTCTCATTGATTGTGCTCCTGTCCACAGTACATGTCGAGAAGAGTGTGATATAGTAATAATTGAAGATTGGGTGGGGGAAACAACTGACTTGGAATCTGTGATATTGGCCCCAGCTCCAGATGAAAATTGGACTATAATAGTGAGTTGGGAAGAATTCGAAGAGTTCTTTCTCCAACAGATGCCTCATTTGGCATCATGATAGATACACTGTCAGTCCTAATGTGGATGAGTCATTACACCCAGGGTCCCCACCTCTGCATAAGAAATCAGGGTTCGTGGAACCCAACATACCCTCGTAATAATTCCAAGGCTATAGCCTTTGCCTGGAATATGGGGGAGTTTGGGAATTGTAATGCCATTCCGGAAGTAACACCTGAGGAGTGGCTTGTACATAGTAAAAGCCAAAATCCATGTAAAAATCCCGAACCCTTTGATAACTGGACAAAACAGCTGTGCGCATGGCAAACAGGTTGGAGTTTATCTAACGGCATTTGCCTGTCCATAGGATTGGTGTTGAGACCGGGGATGTGTGGACACCCACCAAGGTCTGACAAAAATTGGACGGTACAATGTGGGGAAGGGCCATTTCCAGTTTCCAACATTAATCACCTCACCAGAGGGTGGAGGGGGACTTGCTTATTGAGAAAAAGAAACATGAAAGTAAGCCGAGTGATAAACATGAATCCTTGGCCGAAAGGGGGCTGTGGGGGGGGCAAGCCTGGGAGAGGACTTACATGATAGAGGACAAATACATGTGTGGGAATTTTAAAATTGCACAGACCTTAGTTACAACTATTGTCCCCATATTGGTCTTGGATATAAAGCCATAGAGGAGATCACCAACCGAATGCGTAAGCTAGCATTCGTCCTTGTACAGACATGGAAAGAAATTGATACAGAGATAGGGTGGTGGTGGTTTGAAGGGATGTTTGGGGATTGGAGAAGAATAGTGTTTATGGCCTTATTAGCTCTGGGAGGGTTGTTGGTCCCATGCTTGATACCTCTCCTACAAAACATGATAAACAAAACAATTCAGGGTATAGCCGTGACTGCACAACCTGTGTCAGGGGATACCAAACTCATGAGGTTAGGGATAATTAAAGAAAAGAACCCCTCCTTAGTGAAAATCTTGAGGAGTATAGGTTAATGTCCTAAGGTGTAAAAGAATAAAAAGTATCAAGAGAAGAAGTGGGGAATTGTCAGAAGTGAAATTGAGTACAGTTATTCTTTTACATAATTGTCATAAGTGACTCCATTTTGACTTCATTCTAACCCTCTGTATGGGTCAAGTCAGAGGGCATCATAAGTTCAACAGTCATGACTCAGAATATTGCAAGGAGCTGTAATTAACCACAAGTCGTCCTAGAGAGAGATAGGTAAACAACTCTACTTGTGTAGACAGCTAAATCTCATCAAGAGAGAAACCCCATTGTAAAGAAGAAATAAGGAATGTTTTCTTTTGGAGCTTGCAGAGAAGGAAGTGAGACATAAACTCCAGGGTCATCACGTCCCCAATCAACAGGGAAGGGAACTGGGACTTACCTAAGAAGGGAGGTGTGAAGGGGGAATGCAGGGGAGGGAATTTGGGAGAAGTTACAGGCGGTCCGAGGTATTGTAAAACGTCGGGGTGAGGTATAAAAAGAACCTGTGTCTTTGTGTTCACGTGTGTGCTCCTTGTCAGCCAACCTTGTGGCGACAGGAGTGACATCCTTTTGCAAAAGATAAAATAAACCTTGATACTGTTAATTACTGTGTGGTTTATTTCGTGAGCTCTGATTTGCATCTCACAAGGTTGAGAAAAGATGTGACAGGATGAAAATATTCCATAGAATTCAGCAAACAGCTTTCATCCTTGCATCAGTTCTTGCTGCCTTGCTGTGTGAGCATCTGATTATAAGTCACCCACGACTTTGTTGTTTTGCATTTTCAACTTGCATCTCTTTTGTCTTCACAAACAGGTTTACAGCATCATCACCCTCCAGTTACTACTGACTGTGGCAATTGTTGCCGTCTTCACCTTTGTGTAAGTCTTCATGGGTCCAAGATGGACAGAGCAAGCCAGGTGGACATGGGACTGAGAATGCACGATGGACAATGACTGCTGATACCCTGCCAGACTCGTATCAGTCAGGCAGAAGAAGGAGAAGGGCTTCATTTTTCTTCTTTTTTGTGATGCATTTTGGCTTCCCTCTCCCCCTTCATCCTACTATTGCTTCTGATAGTAGGGAAATAAATTATGTTACCTCCAGGGGAGCAGGGGGAACCTTAGCTGATGCTCCAAAGCCTTCTGTAGCTTGCCCTGTTGTCAAAGGAGCAACAATGATAAAGCTGTCCATTAACATTTTATGATGCTTCCAATGGCAGACTTCCCTCTCTATCCTATTGTTCCTGAGGTGTTCTAAGGGTAGGGATTAGCATAATAGAGCTCTTTCACCAAGTTCCTGAGTTCTGACAGTAGAACTTAATTCCAGTTGGAAATTCTAATCCTAAATGAGAGAGTTCTGTCTCTTTGCCCCTTTTTAAAAGCCAAAAAGAGAGATTATATTCATTTTGATTTTGCATTCTTCTAATTTAAAGAAAATAAACCTTTCTAGCAATTTCACAGTTAATTTTTCAAATAACTGTCTTGCTATGACATTTGGGTTTGTGCTGTTATTTAGAAGCTGGAGGTACAAGTTTATTTTGTTCAAGTCCTGCAATTTATTTATCCCTTTAATGTTATCAGCAGGGAAAATGGTAATGGGGTGGCTTCCCCCTACATGGACAATAGAGCTACTGATATATATAGTACATTCAAGCAGAAGTGGAGAAATGTATTTCCCTTTGGCTCCTTTTTGTTCATATCCTGGAAACCTACAGAAGTGCAAAAAAAATGGGTAAACTTGGTATGGAAATGCCTATTTGCTTGAAAGCCTCTTCTTTGCCTTAGGTATATATGTTTCAGTAACTGCATACCAAAATACACAGCAAGCACAAGCTAATCGCCCAGAGTCTACTGCGGTAGAGATGGGCTGTGATAAATTTGATTAATAAATTAATTAATAATCAGCAGCTAGATACAAGCCAAGCTCTGGGTGGCCCAGCTAATGATAAGGTGTTAATGGTTCTTGATCACAAAATTCCAGTGGAAAATGAAAGTGTAGATAATCTTAATGGAACTTTAGGCTAACTTAGGTTAAAAGTGACTGACAGTCTAGTAATACTTGATCTCCTGTGTCATTCTTCTCCATAGGACTCCTGTGAGCACTTATGTGATCAGTCACATTCCATTATACTATGTATCTTAGTAAGTATTATTCAGATGCCATTGCTGATCCATTGCTCTGCTGTAATCTTCCCTAATTTGGTGCCTTTTAGATGTATTGGGAATACTATTGAAGGGAATTACCCATGATGTATTGGGATTCTGGTGCTGTAGCCCCAGTACAGATTGGGAAAAGCTGATTTATAGTTGATTAGGCTGTACCCTATGAGATTCTCTGCTCTACTCTGACTTCCATCACCACCACTCATAAGGGTCTTATCACTGTGTAATTGCATTTGGTACCACTTTTCAAAGGAAGTATGTCCTACCTTCTTAACTAAGCATAGTCTGATAAAACTCTATGAAAATTCTGATAAAACTTTAATAGACATGTTCAATTGTACAGCTTAAAGAACTTCCAGTGAAAAAGTTTACTCAATATAGAGGGTAGCTTGCCCTTAAGACCTGTCATCATCCAGTTTGCAATAACTTGTCTTTTTTACCTTCCCAGTGGTGTATTTCTGATCTGTTACCTAGTGCTGGTGCTTTGTCAAAAGGTCCAGTAAGTATCCTTAGGTAACATCTGTGATTTTATGATGCATCAAATTCAAAATTTGCTGGGAATTTGGGGAGGAAGGGTGGAGAAGTAGTAAAAGGGTTGGCATTCTGACAGTGTGGAAATATACAGCCTTGCAAGATGATTTCTGCCATTTTTTCTCTGCAACAGAATAGAGAGTTGTAAAAATGAGGCCTGCATGAGGCACTTCTCTTACTTCCAAATAATGGATGGGGAGATACAGCAATCATATGTTCATAGGTTTATAGTTGTTGCAGCTGAAAAATAAATTTGGATGAAAAGCAGAAGAATAAGAAGAATCAAAGGGCTTAGGGTAGGTAAGCAATGAGACATAATGGGAATGTTGTCTATAGAATGGTTATACAGTAGTACAACAATGAAGATGCACTGTCACAACCCGAGGATCCGAAAGACCTCAGGAAAAATGTTGTGGATTCAGAAGAATTAGAGTGAAAACCAACTTTCTATCATAGGAAATGGCCTGTATAATCTTTTTGAGGCTATTTTATACATCCCTTCGCCAGAAGATGTTTATTGTTGGCTTTCTTTGTGATGGGACCCAAATTGCTAACTTTCTCCATATAGAAGTTAGATTTACACCTTCTTTAGTAGGAAAGCAATTAACCCTTTTTTCTAGATGGCTTTAAGAGATTTTCACTATATTTCACACTCTTCCAGCTGTGATTTCTTTTATTTTTAACATTTTCTGTGCAAGTTTCTTAATTGTTTTAAAGTCAGGATGCAGAACCTTTTTCAGGCTAAGGGTTTCAAGCTATAGTGTTTGCTTAAGAAAGTGGAGCTAGAGGTCAAGTTGTAGCTTCTTAAAATCTTAGTTGGGAAGCTACCTGTTGCCAAAGTAACTTGTGAATTTTGCTCTTAAGAGACTTCAAATTGAGCTGTCCTGAGTGCTGTTTGAATCCTAAGGCCTTTCCTCCCCTTGCCTTGCTTGTTTTGCCAAAACCAGTATTTTTTCCTTTGCATCTTCTTGGATTCAAACCATATCCTACTAAGGCAACTGCTTGGAATAGAACATGCAGGAAGACGGGCATATCTCTGAAACAGTTCTGCCAAAGTACACTTTTTCTTGAAGTGGGACCATTTGTATGGGTTCTGACTTGGTTTCTCTGGTCTCTTTCAGGAGACGATTTCCATGGAACATGATCTTTATGACAATCTTTGTAAGTAGAATGTTGATGTTACAGGCTGGGCTAAATTTATGAGATATAAAATCCCTAACATGGGGAGACCAGTAATGGTGGTAAAGGGGCCTAGGATGGACATTAAAGAGGGCAATGTATTTGCATTATTACAAACCTTCAAGTAAAAGTTATTAAAACACTTGGCAGGAAAACGATTGCATTCCCTCCAAACTACAAATGTCTCATTACATTCAGATAGATTATCTAAATATTGTATTTTTCCCTTTCAAATAAATAGATACACAAGGCTTGTTACTGATGGAAAGATGGTATAATCCTACATCCATAATTTGGCATTGGGGTAAAACGCAGCACCTAGGCTGTTAACCAGTACTAGTTCCAGAAATCATATAATGCCTGTACTGTAAGACCAGCACTAATTGCCAGTTGCTTAACTGCACAATTTAAGGTGTTAATATTAATGGCTTGGGGCGTGGTGGCTCAGCGGATAAGACGCCAGGCTTGTCGATCAGAAGATCGCAAGTTCGGAGGTTCGAATCCCTAGTCCCGCGTGACGGAGTGAGCTCCCGCACTCGCCCAGCTCTTGCCAACCTAGCAATTAGAAAGCATGCAAATGCAAGTAGATCAACAGGTACCACTTCGGTGGGATGGTAACAGCGTTCCACGTGCGTCATGCCGGCCACATGACCGCGGAAGCGTCTTCGGACAGCGCTAGCTCTTCGGCTAACAAACGGAGATGAGCACCGCCCCCTAGAGTCGGACACGACTGCACAAATGTGCGGGGGGAACCTTATATTAATGGCTTAAGACCTAATTAAGGGGGACTACTTCTCCCATTCTGAACTTGTCCAGTTGTTGAAGGTGAGGCATGTCTTTCTGAGCTGTGAGAGAGGGCTTCTCCTGAGCTTCTTCCAGACTATGAAATACGCGCCCTTGGGAGTAGCTTCTGCTTCTTTCCCCCTCCTAGCTTTTAAAGGACCTAAAAATCTTTTTTGCCAGGCTTTAGTTTTTAATTGATTTTAGTATTAATTTGTATTTCTGACTTTTTAAATCCTGTTTTAATTATTAAAATGTGGTTAGCCACCCTGAGCACATGCCAGAGTAGAAAGGTCTACAGTAACAAAATAAAGAAAAACTACACAGTATTTTTGGGTTGTAATGCACACCTTAAATTGTGCTCATCCAGAAGCAGCCAAGGTTTTTACAGGAGAAAAGATGTATTTTTTCGAATAGAAAAGTATATGTGTTGTATGTTGGGGAAGGGATTCCTCTCAAATTCCAAAGCTAATTTTCGTGACTCCTCTCTTATAGCAAATACTACATATTTGCCCATGCAAATCAGCCAGCCAGTCCTGCAGTCTTTTCCATCCACATTGAATTAAGCAGAATCTCTAAATTACTGATCCAGAAGTTGTAAGATTTATGTACGCTCCATTTTGTTTACCATCCCTTTACCAAAAGGAAGTGGTTTCAGCTTACAGTTTTAAAAAAAGACACGTGTTGAATTTTGTATCATCCAGTTCACCAACACAGTATTTTCAGTGACAGTTGGTTGCATCTTTGGCTATGAATAATAACATTTTGAAAAATATCAAGTGAAATATATTGATGTGGGAATTAGCTCTTATCAACTCTGTCCATATGGCAGCTTCATTGCTCTGGCATTTATTGCATTAAACAAACTGCATTGTTAACAGGACTGTTTATTCTTGACATAAATGATATAATAGCAATTGAATGAAATGTTCTTGATCTGGGCTTGCTTCTTAATTTATGCTTGTTCCCTTCAGAATGGGGAAGGGAAAAAGTTGCAATGGAATAATATATAATATATCCATTTTTAGTTTGTTGGCTAGATCAACCATTGCATCACCACACGTTTGTCTAGATACAGCCAATCCAGTACTACATAGATTGTTGTTGTTGTTTCGTGTCAGAAGCTTTCGCTTCTGTAGTGAAAGGATTTGCTGGTGACATCACCATTGCCCGGGGGACGCCCAAGGAGGCTCCTTTCATGTCCCTGTGAATTTTCCCCACCGAAGTGGTACCTAATTTATCTACTCGCATTTGGCATGCTTTTGAACTGCTAGGTTGGCAGGAGCTGGGACTGATTTTACTAATTGCCAGGAGCTTACTCCGGCACGTGGCTCTCGCTCAGGTTTCGAACTCCCGAGTTTTTAGCCTTAACGGGTTCTGACTCAATGTCTTAACCACTGAGCCACTGCGGTCCCATTACTATGTAGGTAATGCTTTGCTAATTTTATGTTTTCTGTTTTACCTTTTTCCCTAGACGCTGGCTTTGGGCTTTATGACAGGCACCATTGCTAGGTACTGTATGAGGGAGTAAATGAAAATGATAAGTGTACAGTGGGGACAAACAAGCTGGATTTTCTCAAAAGATAATGGCAAAGTGTTGAATATTTATTGTTGGAAAGTTATGAATAGCCATAGGCTTGGGAAACAAAGCCTCCTGTTTCCTTAAAACTGCCAACAAGCTGTTTTTTATTTTTGTCCATAAACACATTATTGTCTTCAGTGATTGGGCACTGCATTATGTGAATTTATTATACTTTTCTAATTGGCTCTTGGATGGCTAAGGCCCCTTTTAATTTAAAAATAAAACCAGATTTTCCCCTTGTGGAAGATTGTGTACTAGAACCATTGTAGAATTTGTATCTGGCTGCCCTCTTCAAGTCCTTATCAGTCTAATTTTCATACTGAAAAAGCAATGTGAGTGAAAAAATGGAAACATTCTGGACAAGGATTGAATGACTTTACTTATGAACCTGTTGTGAACTTTTAAAAAATAACTGTTGAAAGATAACACAGTAACATTTCTGGAAAAGTTCTGCCTTAACTTGAGTAATACGTTCCTGATTTATGTGGGATTAGAATGAGCTGTGCATGAGGATACCTTCGAAGTTTCTTCAGAAACTTTAGTTGACCTTAGATTGGTGTCAAGGATATTCAAGTCATCCGTTGATCCCACAACAGTCCCACTGGTTACCAGGTTGTTTCCGGGCATGATGTTTACTTTTAAGAAGTAAACTGGCCTGGATTGAGAATATCTGGCTTCTATACCAGCCTGCTACTCTTTGCAGTCAATCAGAGAGGCCCTTCTCTATATCCAAGATAGAAAGTAGAAGTTTGGATAACCTCATTATGATCGCTTCCTGCTTGGTTTGTGAAGAATTTTCATTCTCCTTGTGAATCTTGTATAATAATAAAATTGATAGAAGAAATCCTAAACACATTTTTAAAAAACCTTTTTTGCAGCATGCATGAGACCAAGGCTGTAATCCTTGCCATGATCATCACTACAGTTATAACGATCACTGTCACTATTTTCTCGTTCCAAACAAAGGTGAGTTGTCCTGTCACTTTAATATAGTTTGCAGGTTTTGTGGTGTTGATATGCCTTCTATAAAGCACTATCAACACGTTTTAATCCGACTTCTCAATTTTAATGATTATTCTGATCATACCGTACCTCCATCAGGTGATTGGATAGATAGAATGTTAAGATAGTTTATTTACTATATTTTGCTAACTTTTTATACCACTGCATTTTATTTTATTTCATTATTTTATTTTTCAAATTTATATAGCTGCCCATCTCACAAGCAAGCAACTCTGCATTCCTAACATTCTGGCAGATTTTTACTAAACCAGTATTGGCTTCACCATTATGTTAGCGGTGATGTTGTTTATTTGGTTTGGGCTTGCATGTCATGCAAACCGAGCCATTGCAGTGTATAAATCATGGTTTATGGCTTAATGTGTGAACCCAAACTAATTGTGGCTTATTTAATAAACTGTGATTAAAACATGACAGCTGTGTGAACCTAGCCTAAAATTATATATGATTTCATAATGAAATATTTTGTAAGCCTTTCTTGATAGCAAGCCAAACTAAAGCTATGCTGGTGTTGTTACACAGCTGGCTTAGTTTAATCAATTTAAAGGGATCTACTTCAAGCATGAATCAGCTTTGTTACAATCCAAAGATTTTAAAAAAAGTTTGTACAAAAGTGTGCTTCTACTCACTTTGTTATATGGTGGTGAGAGTTTGGTATGTCAGGAGAAACAAAAGGTACTTGAATGCCGTGGGAATGGGTCACTTAAAATGTTTGTGTGGTAAAGCAAGAGGGATTGGCAAGAATGAATTGGTACTGAATACAAAAGTGAGTGATGAGTATGAAAGAAGTACTCTGAGATGGTTTAATCGTGTAGAGAGAACGAATGAAGATCAAATCACAAAGCAAGTACCTGAAGAAAGAGCATGTGGGTTGAGAGGAAGGGGAAGACCATGGGAGTTGTGGTTGGATGGAGTTGATGAGATCCTGAAGGAGAGGCAAGAAGTTTAAAGAACAAATTCATTCATTGGCGATCACTCGTAGCCGAGTAAGATTGTCTTCCAAAGGTAAAATTTTAACAGTGGATCCGTAAGTGGCTATAAAGGCCAATTCTGGATCCGCACAACCTCCCACAATGAGGGCATAGGTTTCCGGGTGGGAGACGGTCATGATGAGGGTTTGCCTGACGTGCCTTCCTTTTAGCTCTTTTCTCCCTTTCGCCCTGTACTCGTGCTTCTTCAAAGTCCATAGCGCCATTAATAAAGGATGACCTCCAATTGAAACGCTCATGTGTTAGGGCTTCACAGTTCTCAATGCTGATATTACATTAAGGAAGTGTGTGAAGCAGTATATGAACATGGTGGAAGCAAGGATGGAAAAGTATGAAGCAGTGTAGTGTATGGTGTTAGTATAAACTAGATTGAGTTATATTCAATTTTCTTTTTTTTTTGTCATTGCATGCCTTTAATTTCTTTGACTCATTTCATACTCCCTTTTGCATTTTGCATAATATTGGCTACCCTATGTATGTATAGTATATATTGGGCAATAAGATAGTGTCACTTGTGCTGTAATGCATCATTCTCATTGGCAGGTGGATCTCACAACCTGGACTGGTTTTTTCTGCATACTGGCAATTGTCCTCTTAGTGACTTCTGTCACCACTACTGTTGTCCTGATAGGCAAATATGTAAGTGGCTGGAGTGGGCGACTGGTTGAAATATGGCTTTCAGAAGTGTGTGCATTAATTAGCGTCTATATGTGTTTTCATTTGGAGTATATATGCTTTGATTGGGAAGCTATGACAGATAATGAATGCCTCTATCTGTCTATTTTCCTTTTCTAAAGAATTGATTCCCCTTCACTTGATTGAGACCTGTTTTGAAATTCAGCTGTGGCCTTACAGAGCCCTTCGATTCATACTGCGTTGTCCCTTTATAATGTTAACAGGGCTCTCGCTAACTGACTGCTTAAACTTCCTCTTGCAGAGACATGTAATTAACTGGATCTTACTTATCTTCTTCAGATCTATTGGGTCCATATGCTTTATTCAGCCATTTGTGCCATCATCTTTACTCTGGTTAGTAAAGAATTACTTCCTATTGCCCCAAGATGCTTTTTATGAAGATAATAGATGTACAGCATTTTGGAACACTCTTTGCATGCTATGCAAAATAAGATTATGCCTGTATAAAACAACTCAGCAGTTCATTGTCTAACTGGTAATGATTCATCAGAGGCAGCCTTTCACTGACCTGTCATAAATAACAATAATATGAAATGCCTAAAGGATAAATGAAGCTGAAGAAGCAGAAAAATACTAAAAGCTCTGGATGGTGGGTTTTGTTCAGCTTCTTCAGAGGTCTGGCCGGTGATATTACAGTATTTTTAAATTTACTATTATTTTTATATTTTTCTTGTTCTTGACCAAAAATATTTGGGAAATTATGCTATACCATTTATCTTCAGAGCAAATAGATGTGTGCTAAATCCAAGGGAGTGAGGTAAATATTGTGGGAGATGTTTATGAAGGGTCTGCTAGAAAAATGCCAGAAGTGCTTTGACTTCAGCCATGCAAACAAATGGCAATGGTTGTATGTACAACCCCAAATTACGTCTAATTAAGTTAAGCTTTGATACGTTCCAATAAAAGGAAGTTGACTATTTACAGTAATGGCAAGTGGGGAATTTGCTGGTTTTTTGTAGGGTAAATTACTTGATATGATGGAATCACTTCTTTGAGTGCTTCTTCCAATTAAAATATTGAGGGTGGTAAGAATTGGATCATTAAGAAGTAGCTCCCTCCCTGGTTGTGGATTATAGGGCTGTTAGGCACTTCTGACTTGTATGTATGCTCTCTCTCTCTCTCTCTCTCTCTCTCTCTCTCTCTCACACACACACACACACACACAGAGTATCTGAGGAGAGGTTCACATTGAGTCCTAATATAAGTAATGTTTATTTAGAAACAAAGTAAATTATTTATAAAGTTTGATAGCAATCTTATTTAGAAGACTAGACTTACTAGCCAACTAATAACATATTACAATTTACCAGGCACAAGCATCAGACATATAATAAAGTTAATGAAATAAAGGTATACATAAAAATTTACTGCATTAAATTTTTAAAAATCTGAAATTTTGAAATGAAGCCAGAGGAACTCAACAGGCAAAGAGCATATTGATAGGATCACAAGAAACCGTATTGATCAACAACATTTTAAATGAGAATGAAGCAAGCGATTAAGGATATATGGCAAGAAATGATTGGCTGAACACTTGCTTCTTTAGAGGTAGATGATTTCTTGAACTATGAGACTAATTGCTTCTTTTGTGATTTCCTACAGTTCCTTGCTTATGATACTCAGTTGCTGTTGGGGAACAAGAGGTTTTCCATCAGTCCTGAAGACTACATTTATGGAGCAATCCAGATCTACGTAGATGTCATCTATATCTTCCTTTCTTTTTTAAGACTTGGGAGCAGACGTTAGGGAATTTTTTGTTGGCAACTTAAGGAACATGTTGTTTTCAGAATAGAAGTATCTTTGCCTCCTCCATATGAATCTGTTGTTTGCATAATACTATCATAACACATACTTACAAATTTTGTTGCCATATTATCATTCTTATTTTACTGTACTATGTGAAAGCATCGCATACTGTATGAAAACTCATTTATTGAGTATATGGGCTGAACCCCAAGTTCAATAAGCTTAAATCCCCTGAAAGTAGTATGATACTGTCAAAGTGAATGCATGCCCTGTTGGCTTCATTTGGATTTAATTAGATTTTCCAGGTTCAAGCCTAGTTTTTCTGCAACATCTGCATCCATGCCAAAGCTCTTATCTGTAACTATTAAAATTAGAATAATCCATTATTCAGTTAACATCAAATGATACAGCTAGCATATTAATATAGCATACAGCCAGAATGTTACTATATTTCCCTCATAGTACATGGGAGGCTTGGTCATAGCTATCATATTAGAATTCTTAAATTAGACCAAAGGCCCCTCTAGGCCAGGATTCTGTTTTGCACAGTGGCTGCTTGGATACCTATGCCTATAAGAACCTCATAGAGACAGGGCTGTTGCTGTTTTTCACTGACTAATTTAGTTGCCATTTTCTATAGCTTTCCAAGCTTTACAATATCCTTTTGGAATATCCAGTTGTTGAGATTGTAAGTTGCTTGCCAATCATTCACAATACTGCAGGCTGCCAGCCAGACATGAAATACACATCCTCATGAGGAAGAGATGCTCTTTATCGGGTACATAGAGAGTCAGATATCCCAGCCCCTTCCTCTGCTGGAGACAGAAGTTTGGTTCTTTTAAAACAAAAGGCAGACATTGCTAGACTAAGACTGGTAGAATTGGTCTAAACTGGTAGAATTTACCAGTTTAGACCAATTCTAAACTGGAAGATTTAAATGGAATCTCCCCCAAACTGGAAGAAGTCCAGGTAACTGAAGTAAAGGAAACATTAATTTCAAGAGTCTTTTATTTCTTTAGAAATAAGTAAAAAAAAAGTTCTAGCCAGAAACTTGCACAAGTTTTTGTGATGTGTCCAAGTCTAAGGTTCTTCATTTCTTTGTCTGTAAAAGTTAAAGAATCATATCTCAGGCATGTACAAATAGATAATTTTCTTTACAATTTCCTTGTGATCTGTAATATAAATTGCAATCCCTCATATATCTCTAGTAGGGATTCTACTAGAGTCTAGTAGGGATGATGCCATTTGTGGCAGACCAGCATGTTGTGGTCTGCCCAAAGCATTTTATTTCCTTCTGGACTCTTGTTTAATTTGCCAGCTACTGTTTTCCTACAATCTGAATAGGTTTCTAATTTACCAAAAGTTAATGCTTGTGTTTTAATGTTTAATTTTTTTTCCATTTTTTCTTTTTAATAAAAATTCATTTTGTTTATCTCTTATGAGATTGGTCTGTCTCCCAATAAGGAAGGGCTGAATCCTCTAGCACAGAGCTTTCCAAACTTTTCATGTTGGTGACACTTTTTAGACATGCATCATTTCTTGACACACTCTTACAGCAGGGCATCATTTTGCGACACACTCTTACAGCAGGGCACAAGGCAGGCACTAGGACCTGCGCGGAATCACAGCAGGTTTGGAGGCAGCTAGGGACAAGGCAGGCACTAGGACCTGTGCAGAATCCTGGCAGAGCAGGTTTGGAGGCAGCAAGGCACAAGGCAGGCACTAGGACCTGCGTGGAATCCTGGCAGGGCTCGGAGGCGGCAGCAGCCGCGACACACCCAGACACTGCAGCCGACACACTAACGTGTCCCGACACACAGTTTGGAAAGCTCTGCTCTAGCAACATAATTCTACACTGCACTGCCAGGAAGTTACTGTACACTATTGAAATTATTTCCAGCTTTTGAACTGCAGGTTGTGAGAGCCCTCTCTCACGCACAGACACACAGTGGATGGAATGTGATACACCCCCTAGAAAATAGATGATGGCCAGAGTAACTTCCAAGATAGGGACAGGATGTGAAGATCCAGGGGGCTTCCGGGTTGACTTCCAGCCTGCAGGCTCAGCCATTTTACACCAGTATTGTAAATAAATTACATAATATGTTTTACATACACAATGTTGGCATTTTTATTTTCAACTCCTTTCTTAATGATTGCCACAATGTAACTTGACTTCTTCAAGCTGCTGCTTTGAAAAAAGAGCAGGATAGCTATAGTAATTCAGGAAAAGGGATCACAATGGATAACTATATGGTTGGCATTCTTCTTTATCATTGTGCTTTCTCCTCTCAACTAATTTTACAAGAAACCATTAAGGTGCAAACCACCTTAGACCTATCTGTATAAGTGCAATTCCTCCAGGTTTTTTTGTTTTTTAACATGCACTGGCCTTATAAGTTACATATTTTATTTATTTATTTTCTATCCCGCCTTTATTATTTTTATTAATAACTCAAGGCGGTGAACATCCCTAATACTCATTCCTCCTCTTATTTTCCCCACAATAGCAACCCTGTGAGGTGAGTTGGGCTGAGAGAGAGTGACTGGCCCAAGGTCACCCAGCTGGCTTTCATGCCTAAGGCGGGACTAGAACTGACTCCTGGTTTCTAGCCCAGCACCTTAACCACTAGACCAAACTGGCTATTAGTTGTGAGGTGGGAGCCGCTCAGATTGTTTACATATTACAAGCATCCGACTAAATGCTTTTTTTAAGTGAAAACCATGCATTTAAGAGTATGGATGTTTTCGGGTGGGGAGGGATGAAATGTGCCCAACTGAGAATAAAATGCATGTTCAAATTGGATAATTGCATAAAGCTATGTTATTTATTACCTACAGTTATACTCCTGCAGTTCTAGAGAAGGCAGGTTCAGGACCATAAGATTGTTCAGATCTCTGAAGACAAAGGGTGAGGTCTATTTCTGGAGGATTAAATCTGTTGATGACCCTCCTAAAATCTGCTCATTTATCTTTAGGCATTTCCACACAAACAGTGGTAAAGGCAAAAGGGGGCAGAGCACCAGTGTGTTCACAGGTGAATTTTAGCTCCCTGACTGACTAAAATTCACCCGTGAACACCAATCTGTGCATGTCGTATAAATTCTCTCACATTATAACCATTTGGATGAAAGTAGGTAAAGAAAATCTGCAACAGGAAGAGCAAATAAGTGGAGAATAAATCTGACTTTTGAAAAAGCAGCACTAGTGATCTCACCCGCACCCAATTGTTTTTCCTGTATAATGCCTAAGCAATAAATGGTTTATGGAACTGACTACGGTGACATCTGTTCCTTTTGCCTTGTGTCATAGGATCGTGTTATGATTATACTAAGAATTGGAAGCTATGAGTGGAGTTGTGCCAGTGTTGCATTATGATGAAATGAACACAGAACATAAAACTTCTGTAGAAAGCAGGTTTAATGAGATAAAAGCAACAGTAACAATGAATCTCAGCAATTATTACAAACAGACTTTTCTCATAACAATGTACTGTTATAGACAATTTGATACATTAAAAAGGACCCTGCAATTTTATCACTAGTTTTAGGAACCTAAGGTTAGGCTAAAACCTGCATGTGAATTCTGTGTTTAGCTTGCCTACCTGTTGGAATGGAACCAATTAGCTTGCCATTCACTCAAAATTGCAGGCTTGCTTGGATTCTTCCTAAGTATCTGCAATAAATTGCCCTGCGCTTTTTAATGTTTCAAATATTTAATGAGTTCAATATTTCACATAAAATTGGTAAGGTAGAAATGGTGTGATCTGGTTTCATCTGTTGCCATAATATGAAGTGATACAACTGAAAGAACACAATTATTCATAAAGTATGCTGCTCACAAAGTAGAGAAAATAAAGTGCAAACAGCTGTATTGGGTTCTCATGACCCACATTATCATTGCTCCTGCGGCTTCATCTTTAATTATCCAGACTTAGCATAAAATCCCTTCAAAGCAAGAAAACTAGAATTCACTTTAAGCCAGACTGCTATTTCTTGCTTGAGATACCTCCAATGCTGAGGATTATTGCTTGATGGGAATTTATTGATAACCTTGATTCACAGAAATGCAGAATGAGAAATCAGTTAATTAGAAATGCTCTGCAGCACAGTGCTGTGCTTCAAATAAGTAGCAGAATTTGAGAAGCTGAAGGCAGTAACTTAATGACTGAAGTGTACAGTTCAACTAGTCTTAGTTTCTAGATGCTTTTCTGTTCTTTTGATGCTTCTCTGTTTTGTGTCAAATCATATTCTTTATTGGCTGCCTTCATCTGTCGGCGAGCTTTCATCTGTTTCAGACGTTTCTTCTCCACTTGTTTCTTAGCAAAGAAGAAAAGGGCCAATGCAGAGGGCATACCAATGATCCTGAGGAGATTAAAATAAACTAAAAAGCACCTGGAATTTAGGTTGAAATAGGCATGGGGATCCAAAGAGACAACTACCTCCTCCCCCTGCACTGAGAAAAAATGAAATCGTATTTAGTTTTTATTTATTTAATACAATATAGGGAATGCATGGGAAATATAAGGGATACAATTTTAGACTGGGAAGATTTAGGTTCTAGGCCATGGTTCACTATGGACCTCAACTGGGTGATTTTGGGCCAGTCACTTACCTCACAGAATTGAAAACTTCTCCAAGATTGTAATGATGTTTCTTCAGTGTCAAAATGGCCAAATTTTGATGAACAGGGTCGGGCCATTTTAAGAGATTTAAAGGGTGGGAATTGTAGTGGTTTGCTTCCTTGCCCCGTTAATCTTTAAAAAAAAATGCTAAAACTGGGCCACTACAAATCAGCCATTTTGTCACTGAATTCTGCTAACCCAAACTCAGAAGGAGGGTGTGGGTTGCCTACCTTGCTTTGGATCACAGAAAGATAAATGCAATGCTCACCAAGCAATAGCAACTGGGTTCTTAGAGGTCTTGAACCTTCTTGGGGGCATATATTCTACATGTCTATACATTTGTTCACCAAGCTGTGCTTTCTTCTGCATTTCTTCCAAAGCCCTTCTGCTACTGTGAAAAGCTTGAGCAGACATTCGAAAAGGCACCATTACACCTGCAGGCTGTGTCAAAGTGGCAGGAAGGTAGCCTGCAAAGGAAACATGAAATTGCACAGACATGACAAATCATACTAAGCTTTTCCTCTTTTCTTACATTACTAGCTCAAAAGCCTTGTCCTATTTATCTTGCCTGACAACCCACAAAGTAGAATGTCTCACCATAAATAATCATTTCCAGTTTTGAAAAACAAGCCTCATACTTTACATAAGGAACAAATATAGGATGTTCCAATACAAGAAATTATCTGTAGCTCAGGGTTGAACTATGAAGTTCTTGGTACTCTTTGAGCTTGGTTGTTTGCCTGCAGACGTTTCATTATCAACTAGGTCACAGCTTTCCAAAGTCACAGCGGCAGCAGCGCTTCCGGGTTTTTGCATGCCCCCGCAATGGTGGCGCTTCCGGGTTTTCTCACGTGCCGCCATTGGTGTGTCGCTGTGGGAAAACTTTGGAAAGCCCTGAACTAGGTAATATCATCAGTGTGAGTGTGGGGTTTGCTGCCTGTTTATACTGTATGCAGTAGCTTGCCCTGCCAGTTTTTGTGTGGGTGTAGTTTCCTCCTTGGTGGTTCCTTGTGGAATATTGTCTTCTGCCTGATTGTTTGTCTGGTGCTGATCCTGCTTATCTGAATGTGGGCTGCTGGAGGGGAACTGTTCTACTCTTTTTGTTTCCTTCCCAGATTTTTTATTGTCTCTTTTGAATGGTGTATAAATGTGGTTTATCTCTTCAAGCAAACAAACAAGCTCAGAGGGCACCAAGAATTCCACAAATATAGGATGTACTCATAGTTGGAACGCTATAGTGGCAGGATAGAAAGCCTTAAACAGTGGCTGGAGCAGGGTTTCTCAACCAGGGTTCCGTGGCACCAGAGGGTTCCGTGAGAGGTCACTAGGGGTTCCCTGGGAGATCACGGTTTATTTAAAAAATTATTTCAAATTCTGGCAACTTCACATTAAAAAGGTAAGTTTCCTTCTTTACTTTTAGTTTAAGAACACTGTTAATGCATATATACAGGCCTACACATGAAACAAATATAATTATTTTGTAACTTCTGGCCTATATTTGAGCCTGAATGTGTAGGTTCCCTGAGGCCTGAAAAATATTTCAAGGGTTCCTCCAGGGTCAAAAGGTTGAGAAAGTCTGGGCTGGAGAATATCCATCATACCACTCTCTAAGTCATGGCTTGCTTATACCCACAATAAACCCAAATGGGCTGGATGCACATAACTGCCTAAGCCATAATCCCCATTTTACAAACCTCAGTGTCTGGCATCTTACTCTCTCTCACACACACAAAATACACAAAGCCAAACATGCCACATTATGTGAACAAATAATCCTTTCTCTTAGCTACCCTACTTCCCACGGCTGTCGTGAGGACAGAAAATATGGGTAAAGCCTATGTCCGTCCTTCTGAAAAACACTTTTAAAAAATCTACTAAGCAAGGGGGAAGCCTCCCTTTCACTCGGGCTACACCTGTAGGGAGCCATAGAGATGACCTTGGAGAAAGTATTCAGAGACTGTTACAACACGTGCAAAAACATGTTTTGAGCCTGGGAAACGGGGAAAGTATTAGGAAGAGACGCCGACTGGTTCCGCCCTGACACTCTAAGGTATAAGAGGGAGGGAAGGAAAAACACAGCCAGGCTTTCAAGAGTCTGTTCCTGTATAGCCTATATTAATAAATATAGCTCCGGTCAAACTTGTGGAGTCTTTTTCCTGATCACACTCCTCTCTCAAGAAACAATTACCCTTCTCACTTAGCTCGCCCGGGCCAACCTCCCTTCTTTCCGCCACAAAGTCCTGCACGAGCGCCCAAAGGTCGCGCCTCCCCTACCGAGCATCCGAAAGCAAAGAAACGCCATCTTGCCTAGGACCTCTCTCCTGCTGCCTGCTGGGTAGCAAGCTACGGAGAGAGGGAACCTAGAACTACAGCTCCCAAGACGCCCTTCGCCTCCTTGAACGGACGGCGGTGAAAGGCCAAAGTGTCTTCCCAGACACGTCAGATGAGGATTACATCGACGCTTCATTTAGAACGTGAAAGTAGCGAATGAGGGAGACTGTGTTGGCAACTCCGATTGGCTAGTGTTTTTTCGTTATTTCGTGGGATTGGCACCAGTACTCTGGCTCCTCCCCCGCCACAGGGGGCGGGAGCAAGGAAGAGAGCCCTTAGCAGGACGGTGGAGGCGCGTGTCCGGTGACGGCGGGAGGTTGGAGTCAGCATGGCGGAGCCCGGAGAAGGGGAAGAGGTAGAGCCGGCGGCGGAAGCGCTGTTGCTCATGGCTGGCTCCGATGGGGAAGGGGATGCAGAGGAGATCGTGGAGGTGGTGGATCTTGAGCCGCCTGGACCCGGTAAGGGAAAAGAGAGCGACTGGGGCAGGATCCTGGAAACCAAGGGTCTGACACAAGGCACGAGACTAGAAAGTTAAGTGTGTGCTGGCTGGGGAATTCTGGGGAATTCACACATCTTAATGTCGCTAAGGTTGAGAAACACTGGTTTAGATTGTATTCTTACAGAAAATACTACCTTTTAAAAAGCATGTAGTAGCGATTTTATTACTGGTGTTTCAGAAGTGCACAGACAGGTGTTTGTTTGCAAGGAACTTACAGTCTAAAATTCTTTGTACTGGGGAGAGGAGCAAGGCCTCCTTGAGTGGGAGGGATTTTGGAAGTCGAGTTTGGATATATGTAATTTGCTTTCTCTGTTTGCTGATGCAGATTTTTGACTTGTGCTTTTTAAGTGAAACAGAGAGCCTGCCTTGTGAGGTGTATCTTCCTTCTTTAAAGGGGTTAGTGAGAGATCAAACAGGTTAGTGGGAGAACGGAGAGATCAGACATCTGGCTACATCTGCTTCACATATAAATCCAAGGAAGAAGCGTTTGCTGTTGGGTTATTTTAAAACTGCCTTTTTCTCTCACTCCAGATGATCTGGCTGATGAAATAGAAGATGTGGATTTAGAAGAAGAATCTGCTTGGGAGGAAGATGAAGGGGTGGGGGAAGGCATGGCGGCCCAAGATGACAGTGAGGTCACATTCTCTAAGCATACAGGTGAGCTGCTAAAGGGATGAGGGAAAGTCTTTCTCCTTTGCTACTGGCTGTCCCAAATTTGAATGCCTTGTCTTGTTATCTGGAAGCTTAGGAGGATTCTGCGCTTTTGGTTATGAACTGCCAAGGCATGGTGGTGTTGAGCAGGAGGTTTGGGGTAAACCTCTCTCTCCATGAACTGAAAAGATGGGTGCTTATGCATGTGTGTATCAACTTTACCTCTGTTGCCAGTGTTTATGGTAGCCAAACATTTGCACATAGACACATTCTGTGCTGCCTCTTCAGCCATGTATGGAGGGATCGCTGCGCATACAGCATATACACCAGTATTTTTCTTATGTATATGTGCAGTCTGATGGTCACTGAGCATTTGTTACTAGCACAATTATCCTGTCTGAATTAAATCCAGACAAGGTGTGGATCACTCTTTTATCACTGACTTGTATCAGTACCTATTAATGGGCCAACTGTTACTTATTATAATTACTTCCATCCACAGTTTAAGAGAAACCTCTCAGACTGGCTTAGAAGTAATATAATTATAAGTTAATACAATAATTATAAATTTATTTATAATACAATTATAAATAAAAATGCAATAAATATCTTGCAAGAACCAAGGAACAACAGTCTTCTAGGATTTTTCTTACAGAATAGTTGGTGGTTAATAGCCTTTTGATATGCCAGGGAAGAGATTTCTATGGTGGTTTTCTCTTTTCTTCCTCCCTGTCTCTTCAGCATACTTTCCACAGGGCTGTTGACAAAATGATCTATGGGGCTAACCAAAGGGGCTAAGCTAAAACCAAACAAATCACATGGTGGCTCAGTGTGATGTGTGAAGTTGGCCACTGGCTAGTCAGTTCACTTTTTACTCCGGAGTTCCATTTTGGCCATTGAAAACCAGCAGTGGTAATGTGAATTGTGCCACTGCATTTTCTAAGCTGGAAATAACATTTGTCTTAAATGGCCAACTACTCCTTAGCAACAAAACGTGAGATTACTTATAGAATAGCTTAACACATGAAGAGGGACTATGTCAACTTCCTGTCTTGCTTTCCTTAAAGTGCTGCTGGATCTTTGAAGCAAAAAAAGGGAAGAGCTGGCTTATTTATATAGTATTTTGCTGGGTTTCTATTTGGAAGTTTTTCCAAGGACGAATCCAGTTCTAGCTTTAAACAGACAAGCTAAAGTCTTAAAATAGCGTGAGCTGAGAGAGGACCAGTGTCCTCTCCTGGACTCTGGCTTTCATTGATTTGATTGTTCTTAATTCATTGATTACATCTGTTTATGAGAGGTTTGCAGATATTTCTTCTATTAACATGGTTCTGTTAATTCTCCACAGCATCAGTTTTCTGTGTCAGTCTTGACCCAAAGACCAACACGCTGGCCGTGACAGGTGGTGAAGATGACAAGGCCTTTGTGTGGCGTGTCAGTGATGGCGAGCTCCTTTTTGAGTGCACAGGTGAGGCATACCGAAACCGGCAATCCCTGCAGAGTATTGGCTGGCAGCACTGCTTTCCATGGGTGATGAAGCTTCTGTCATATTGACAGGCTTGCAAAAATGACAGGTTCAACAAACATATGTCTGAGTGCTTCTTTTGACCTGTATGCCTTTTGAGTGAATGGCAAGACATCAAAAGAGAGGCCATCTGCCATATTTCTAAACTGGATTAATTTCTCCCCACCCTCATTTTTGCTTTTGGCATTCAAGACACAGTGGCCCTATTGCATTTATACACACACTCATATACATATACACCATATAGTTTATTAGGCTGAAGCAGGGAGGGTGGTATTACTAGGAGTAATATTAATGCCCATATTATTAACATTAATGTTTATATAATGCTTTAAGAAGTCTAGTACATTGAGTTGATTCACACGTTGCACTAAACCATTTGAATGGTTCATACAACTTGTGAAGCCAAAACTAAACCACTTTATTATTTACTTGTTTCGCTTGTATGCCACCCAACTCTCAATGACCCTGGGTGGCTCACAACAGTCAAACAAAGAAATTACAATAGAACATAGCAAATAAAGAAAGAAAATAAAGAAAGAAAGAAAAGATGGCAAGCATGATGAAGTGAGGCCTGGGTGAAGATCCAGGTCTTCACAGCTCTTCTAAACAACAGCAGAGGGGGGGCCATTCAGATCTCGGGGGGGGGGACCTCCTTCCAGGGGGCAGGTGCTGCTACAGAGAAGGCGCGCTTCTGGGTTCCTGAGAGATGACATTGTTTAATCGAAGCAACCTGGTGTGCGCCATTTATTATCTTATTTTACCACATACAACAGTTTTTTCAGTGCTGTTATCCTGATATTGCAAGTGTGTCTCATGAGGGGAGGCAATTGGTTTGAGGCTCCAGATGGGTAGCCTATAGAGAAGAGGGGCATAGCTAACATTTCTGGAGGAATTCTTGACAGCCAAGTATTTCCTGGTGCCGCTTTGGCTGCAGTCTTATACCCACTTACATGGGAGCGAATGCCGTTCAATAAAATAGGTTTTGTTTATGGAAAATATGGAATTATGGATTATGGATTACACTTTTAGCCAAAATACACAAATGGAAAGTAGGATGGTCGTTGATGGAATGAGGAGACACCAGCTGGACATAAGTCCTAATTCACCTCACTCTTGCAGCCGTTTGCCATTGCAAACCAGTCTTCCTCAATTTGGTATCTCTAAAACCTGTCTGCCCCAAAACATGATCATTTTCTTCCCGCTGTCTCTAGGTCACAAAGATTCTGTCACTTGTGTCGGTTTCAGTTATGACTCCTCTTTCGTGGCCACGGGTGACATGAGTGGACTCCTTAAAGTCTGGCAAGTCGACGCCAAAGAAGAGATTTGGTCTTTCGAAGTGGGTGACTTGGAGGTGAGCCTGTGAGTTCCATGGCAAAAGCTTTGCCTGGAAAAGACAACGGGCTTTCCCAATGGAGAGCAGAGCGAACTTGATAAACTATGGTGGCATTGCCCCTAGGGGTGGGCAATCCATGAGCCACATGTGGCCCGGTAGCACCCCTTTTGTGGCCCACGCAGTTTTGTTAGAGGTGTGTATATTTTATCCTCTTTATCACTGGTGTGGGGCTTTAAGGAGCAAAACCAGTTGTAAGCCACCTAGAGGCTTAAGACATCCAAAACACCCTTTAGAATCCTCCAACACCTGCCCCCAGTGGGGAGATACTTTATTTTATTTTATTTATTTAATTTTTATCCCGCCTTTTATTTTTATAAATAACTCAAGGTGGCAAACATACCTAATACTCCTTCCTCCTCCTATGTTCCCCACAACAACCACCCTGTGAGGTGAGTTGGGCTGAGAGAGAGTGACTGGCCCAAGGTCACCCAGCCGGCTTTCATGCCTAAGGTGGGACTAGAACTCTCAGGCTCCTGGTTTGCCATTGGCTCCTTCCTAGGGCTGAGAGAGAGTGACTGGCCCAAGGTCACCCAGCCGGCTTTCATGCCTCAGGCGGGACTAGAACTCTCAGTCTCCTGGTTTGCCATTGGCTCCTTCCTAGGGCTGAGAGACAGGAACTGGCCCAAGGTCACTCAGCTGGCTTTCATGCCTCAGGCGGGACTAGAACTCTCAGTCTCCTGGTTTGCCATTGGCTCCTTCCTAGGGCTGAGAGACAGGGACTGGTCCAAGGTCACCCAGCCGGCTTTCATGCCTAAGGTGGGACTAGAACTCACAGACTCCTGGTTTCTAGCTCAGCACCTTAACCACTAGATCAGTTAGATGCCTAAGCTGCAATGCTTAAGGCACCAATTCCACTCCTTAAAACCTCTCCAAAGCTGAAAATATGTTTTAAAAGTCCAAAGAATTTGTCCCATCTCATATTTGTGAGATCAGATCATCACTAGCTGTACTCTCTATAGCTCCCAGACACAGTAGGAAGGCAAAGCATGGCCCAGATCAAAAAAAGATGGTTTGGTCCTGACTAGCTCCCCTTGCACTGAAGGAAAGTGCTGGGGAACTTAAAAGACCGTAGTGTGGTGATGTATGCAAAATCATACTCTTGATTGAAATTATATATGCAAGAAGCTGCTGCTATATGCTGTTTTCTCCTTATTGAAGAAGACCACTTGCATTGCATGATTATTGGGAAGTATAAAATGTGACCTTTTCAGAATTAGATGAGATCAGTCATTCCAAAAGAAAATTGTCACTACATGTGAGGCAAGGAAGGAGGGATGAGCATGTTACCTCTGCGTTCCCCACCACTACCTCCACCATCCCGTGAAGCTCTCCTTGCAATTTAGAAACCTGACTTATTTCAAGCTTCTTTCTACTGAATGGTTCTTAATAGCAAACTGTGATGATGCAGATGTTATTTATTCTAATATAAGTGCCCCTTGCATGACTATGAACTTCCTGGTGATCTTTAGGAAGCCTGTAGCTCTTAAAGATGCTATTTGAATCCCAGATATTAAACTTCTTAGTGATATGCTTAGGTTTTAGCTGATAGTTTCTCACATTGACCGAGTTCACACTTTGCACTAATCCATAATGTGTGTGTTTTGCTTTGACTTAGCATACATGGACCCAAGCATTATGTCTATGAAGGTTCTCAGTCATCCAGGTGGAATTGTCTGTAGCTTAAATCATGTCAACTGGATTTCTATTTTCTCAGTGGAAACGTTTCTCTCCTTATCCAAGGAGCTTCTTCAGTCTGAGCAACTTTGCCCCTTACCAACTTTGCTCAGACTGAAGAAGCTCCTTGGATAAGGAGCGAAACGTTTCCACTGAGAAAATAGAAATCCAGTTGACATGATTCAAGCTACAGACCCAAGCATTATGTTTTTCATGGTTTAGCATGAAGTGTAACTCTAGCCACTGTAGAGTGTTTAAACACTCTGGTTAAAATAAATCATGGCATAAGTGAAACGGGTGAAGAGTTTGTTGATCAACTGGACAAGCAGCCATTTCCCCCCCAGCTTCATTCATTTCCCAGCCTGTTGCTTGCTTTCTTCTTCTTCCAGTGGACAGAGTGGCACCCCCAGTCCCATGTCCTTCTGGCTGGCACAGCTGATGGCAACTGCTGGATGTGGAAGATCCCTGGTGGAGAGTGCAAGACCTTTCAAGGGCCAAACTGTCCGGCTACTTGTGGCCATGTCCTTCCTGACGGTGTGGAGTATTGTTTTTGCTGTTAGAATTGCTTCAGGGATGGGACTGCCCCATCGCTTTGCCCTTCAAAAACACATCCTCTCTCTCTTTTCACAGTGAGGAACAGCATGGGATTGTTTGGAATTTGGGAAGAGGGGTGAAAAAGTCTCTTGGGCCTCTTTGAAATTAGATTTGCCTGGATATGCTAGAGCAGAGCTTTCCAAACTGTGTGTCGCGACACATTTCTGTGTCGCGGCAAGGGCCCAGGTGTGTCGCAGGGGAACCCGGAAGAGGAGGCCATGCACCACGTGGAGCCCGCCGGCGGCTCCTCTCCTTCTGCTTCTGCCCCGTCCCCGCCGCCTGCACTGGGTCTCCCTGGAGCGCTGGGAGCCCTCTCGTCGGGCCGGAGCCGCCGGCAGGCTCCCTCGGCTCGGCCTCAGCGGTCGCGGGTCGTGGGCTATGCATCAGACCGCCGCCATCTTCTGCTTGTAGGCGACGGGAGGAAGCGGCGAGCCAGGCCAGGCCACGGAGGCGGAGAGCGCCGCCTGTCCGCCCACTCAGTCCTGCCTCTGCCTGGCTGGGGCCGCCGCCAAGGGGAAGGGGGAGCCGGAGACGCGGACGGTGCGGGGGCCATGCGAGGCAGGCAGCGGAGCCGCCTCCCCATCCCTTTCTCGGCTGCCAGGCCACTGGCACTTCTCGGAAGGGGAAAGCCATGTCTCCGGCCGCCGCGCTTCGAGGTCCCTGCACCCCCCACCCACCCCCAGCGCGGCAGCTTAGTCGCGTCCCTGCACCCTCCCACCCAGTTGCAGCCCTACCGGGCTGCTAACTTACCTGGCTTCTGCGGCGAGAGCTGGGTTCAGAGCAGGGACCTGTCAGCGCGGCAAGGGATGGGCGGCGCTCCACATGGTGCATGGCCTCCTCTTCCGGGTTCCCCTGCGACACACCTGGGCCCTTGCCGCGACACAGAAATGTGTCGCGACACACAGTTTGGAAAGCTCTGATCTACAATTACATACAATACAATACATACAGTACAAGACTGGGGGGCCGGGGGGTGGGATTTGGAGCCAGTAGCCAATCACGTGGGGTGGGTTTGGAGCCGGGAGCCAATCATGTGGGCTGGGGGCGGGGTTTGGAGCCGGGAGCCAATCATGTGGGTCGGGGGCGGGGTTTGAAGCCGGCAGCCAATCACGTGGGCCGGGGGGCGGGGACTCCTCATTAGTGTGTCACGAAATTATGCATGGCTAAAAGGCGTGTCACCAACATGAAAAGTTTGGAAAGCCCTGTGCTAGAGAATGACTAACACAAAGATGCTTCATGCAGGGAAGAGAGCTGTTGTCGGCTATGAAGATGGAACAGTGCGCATTTGGGATCTGAAGCAGGGCAACTCACTGCATGTTCTTAAAGGTACCAAATATTACATGGAAAGGAGCCTTCAGAAGTCACCTAGTCGAACTGCCACCCCACCGGTGCATAATACCTGTATCCCTATCATCTCACCTCTGCTTAAAAACTTGTATCTTTTGCCCATTTCTCCTGTTTTAGATCTTCCTGGGGAGTAGGGTAAGCTTCACAGAAGAATCTCTTTTCATAGCTCCTCCTTCTGAAGAATACTGAAGGCGGGATATAGGTTTCCAAGGAAATACAGAATCCAAAGATACTGATGGGGTTGGTCAGTCAAAATATGTTTCATTGTGCAACCTGTTCAGGTTTCCATTCTGTATAGTTCAGCAAGTTGGAATTACTGGGAGTGCAACAAAACTGAGATGCAGTCATAGATTTTTAACTGTAACAGTAGGAAGTTAGTAAATCGGCATTTCTAGTAAATTTGCATCCCTAACATGGCATTGTGGTGTTTCTGTCCACAGATAACAGGAGTTTGGGAATCAAGGTGTTAGCCAAGATAGCACATGAAAAAGGAAAGGGAAGCCCCTGTGCTCTCCTTCATTGGATGTGTAATCTTTGTCTCTCCAGGTAATGATGGGCACCAGGGTCCTTTAACGTGTGTGGCCAGCCAGAAGGATGGCAGTCTAATCCTGACAGGTTCTGTTGACTGCCATGCCAAGCTGATAAATGCTGCAACTGGAAAAGTGAGTGCTTCTCTCCCCCTTCCTCTTAGAGGTCCAGGTGTGCAAAGCATCTGCTTGGTCCATTGAGATAGGTTTGTTTAGTAATACTGACAGCTACACTTTTATCCCAAGTTTTCTTCAAGGTTTAACTTCCTTCCCCCCATTATCTACCCAATTGTCTTATGAAGTTGTTTGAACAGAATGAAGACGCTGGTCCAAAGTTACCCAATAAACTTCCCTGGCGAGTGAGGATTTGAACCTGGGCACCCTAGTTCTTGGGCCAGTTTGGTATAGTGGTTAAAGATACCGGGCTAGAAACTGGGAGACTGGGAATTCTAGTCCTGCCCTAAGCACAAAACCAACAGGATGGCTTTGGGCCAGCCGCGCTCTCTCAGCCCTAGGAAGAAGGCAGCGGCAAACCACTCCTGAAAATGTTGCCAAGATAACTTCAGGGACTTGTTCAGGCAGTCACCAAAAGCCAAGGTTGACTCGAAAGCACTCACTCTCCTGGTGCTAGCAAAGTGACTTTGGCAACTGAGAGGAAAGGTTCATCATCCCACTTCAAAACGGGGGAAAAGCTTGCCATGCAATGCTCACCTATAATTGCCCTACATTTGCCAGTGTGATGCCTGAGCAGAAGCTAATTTTCTTTCCCTTCACCTCCAGATCCAAACTTAGGATTTGGAACTGGAGAGAGAAATAAAATAGCAAGTGTTTCCCATAATCTCAAGCTGCATTTCAGAGTCATGGTGTGAGATAAGAGGCATCCAATTGTGAACGGAGTCCTGACTGCAACAACCTTTTTGTAAGCTAAAAAAAGTCAGCCAGAATTTGTTGATACCCAGTAATGATTGGTGTGTAGCTTTCCAGACTTCTGTTTTGCATTCTTGGCTAAGATTATACGGTTGTTGATTTTACTGCATGCTGCATACTTCCAGCCTGTATTTCCATCAACGTTTCAATCATAATGTTCTGGTTCTTCAATGCAGAGAAAAGCCATTATTGGCTGCCTCTTTCCTGCAGGTTGTGTCTGTGTTCAAGGCAGAGAGCAAGCCTTCAGCTGGAGAGGCAGAGGAGGCAGAATCCAACTCAGTGGAGTCCCTGGGTTTCTGCAGAGTGTAAGTATTCAAGGGGAAAGGAGTTGTTACTATGAGTTTAGTGCAGATGGCTATTGTTTTGTTCATAGATACAGGGAGTAAGAGCTTAGTAAAGAAATAGCCAGTAAATTTGTCCCAGAAAGGCACACTGCTTCTCCCACTTGGCTGAGGTTCTAGACCTCCTTCCCAGATCTTCATGATGGCTATTCTTCTGGATGTGGACCACAAAGATGAAGGAGATTTAACTTTTTCAAAACCAGGAGACAGATAGACATATTGTTTTTGTTTTGCTTTCAGTGATACTAACCAGATGCTGGGACATTATTTCTTTCTGACTCCAGAAAAAAATTACTCAGTTCCTCTTTGGCTTTTAGAAACTACTGGGAGGTGATCACATGAAGGGAATGGAAGGAACAACTGCCTGCAACATAATCTAGCGCATATGGTCTAGATGCCACTGTGCCATGAAATCTTAATTGTTTATTGGCTTCTATTGGCATTGCCCACGTGATTTCAAAACCATTTCCACTCATAAGGGCTAGTACCTTGTTTTGAACCAGCCACCCCCAACCTGATCAAGTCATCTCTAACCATCATCAATCAGACAGCAATTACAGGAGGACCATGGGAGGATGATCTGTATGGCCTGTAACCAGTTCTGCACTTGTGCAAGTCAGCTGCAGAACAGGCAGGGTTCCTGAAAGCCAGAATCTTAATGATATGCCTCTCAGCTTCCATGAAGGGAAGAATGATGGTGTGAACCAACCCAGACAACGTACTTTTCTGGTGATCACTGCATGGTTTCTTTTTCCAAGGGAGTGAAAGCCAGGTGAATCCTTAGTGCCCACCTTGTGGGGATGAGCCCAGGAACTCTTTAGTATACCAGGAGGGAGTGATACTCTGATGACTTATTTAATCTTACTACCTTTCCTACAAAACCGGTCAAAGCAATTTCCAGTAAAAGTCCTTCTCTTTGGCTTTCCTGTTGCAGGATGCCATTGGCAGCTGTTGGCTATTTGGATGGGACCTTGGCTATTTATGATCTTGCCACGCAGACTCTGAGACATAAGTGCCAGCATGAGGTAATGGCGCACGTTGTGATCACCAGGGGGCGCACTAGGAAGGAAGATGTTGGCCAGAGGCATTCTGGCACAGGAAGCACACTCTTCTTGGGAGCTACAATTTGGAGGCTGGCTGCTTCTCATAATTTCCTGGCCCTGCGGAAGCACCAGGGTGCGATTCCAGATTAATGTTCTGGAGGAAGGAACTGATAGATAAGTGTTCTAGCATTTCCCCCCCTCCTTTTTCAGTAGAGAGAAAAAATAATACTGCATCTGAAAAGTGCTGTGGTTTAGGAGGAAGGTTTCGTGTATCAGTTGCTACAGTTCAGGGCATATTGGCTTCATCAATTGGCCTGTCTCCCTGGCAAATCTGCCTCTGCTTCTGGCTCTGTGTCATCTTCCCCATCGTATCACGATTGGGTGCTTTTTGCCTTCTAGGAGAGCAAATATTGCAGAGTTACATTTTGGAATTGCCAGCCTATAGTTAAGCCCTTGCCTGGAAGCATTGGTTAGAATGAACTCCATGGAGACAAGGGAGCAGACTGGCAGGGAAGGAATGGCACGGTCCATCCCTCTCCTGTGTGCCACATGGAAAGCAAGCAGGCTGCTGGCAAAGAGAATTCAAATTTGGCATCCAACATAGGCAGAAGAGATGGATCTCTTCCTTGTTTCCCTCTCCCAGCCCCCAACAGTTCAGTAGAGATAGCAAAGCAAGCTGTTAATGTCTGTGGTCATAATGTGACATGTCTTTGCTCCTGTTTGAGTAAACGTGTTCCTGTTTTATGTAATTAGCATCCCTATGCCATGCCAAGCTTGATTTTGGCATGCCCTGTGTTTATAGGCCAGGCATGGTGCCCAGCTATTTTGCTTATTAGGCATACACATACTCTTACCATGGTAGGGAGAGAGATTTCATCCTTCCTTCCTTCCTTCCTTCCTTCCTTCCTTCCTTCCTTCCTTCCTTCCATCCATCCATCCATCCATCCATCCATCCATCCATCCAGGCAGAAACAGATGGAGACAGGTGGTCCCTCAAGTAGTCAGGCCCTATGTCATGAAGGGCTTGATAGGTAATAATCAACACCTTGAATTCACCTAGAAGGCAACCAATAACTAGTGCAGGTAACTGTCCGCACCACTGCTTCTGGGCCAGCTGTAGCTTCCAACTGATCTTCAAGAGCAGCCCCATGTAGAGTGCATTACAGTAGGCCAATCAGGAGGTGAGCAGGAGTGATGCCTGAAGGGCCTTCTGGTCCAGGAATGGGCACAACTAGTGCATCAGATAAACCTGTGCAAAAACCCTCTTGGGCACATCTGCCACCTGCTCTTTGAGCAGGAGCTGCGAGTCCAAGAGGATCCCCAGACTGTGCACTAGTCTCTCATGGGGAAGTGCAACCCCATTAACGACTAGAGATGGAATGTCCCCTGAATCAGGGGGTCAAACAAACAAAGCCACTTGGTCTGGGCAGGATTGAGCTTGAGTCTGTTCCCCATCCAGGCCCACACAGCCTCTAGGCAGTGGGTCAGGATTTTGACAGCATCACTTGGTTGGTCGGGGTTGAGGTGTAAAATTGGGTATCATCAGCATATTGTTGATACCTGACCCCAAACAGACAGATGACCTCACCCGGTGGTTTCATGCAGATGTTAAACAAAAGGGAAGATAGTCAACTAGCCCTGCAGCACCCCACAAGTGAGGTGCCGTAGGCATGACCTCTCGCCCTCTGAGAGGGTGAATTGAAACTGGCCACAGAGAAAGGAGAAGAACCACCACAAACAGTGCCTCCCACTCCCAACCCCCAAAAGCCAGCCCAATAAGATACTGTGGTCAACGATACTGAAAGCCACTGAGAGATCAAGGAGTACCAGGATGGACGCACCACCCCCACCCTTGCTCTGCCACGGGTCATTGCCAAGCATGACCAGTGCTGTCTCCATACTGAACTCTGACCGAAGCTCGGTTGAACCAAGTGTAATAATCCACTTTCTCCAGGGTCCTCTGGAGCTGAAGCCCAACCACCCTCTCCACCAGCTTCCCTAGAAAGGGAAGGTTGGAAACCTGGTTTCCAACCAAACTAGAAAGGTTGGAAGTTTTCCAGGATAGCTGGGTTCAGTGATGGTCTCTTGAGGAGCGGGCGATCAAAAGAGAATATGGTGGCTTCTGCTGGATTCATGCCAAGAGGATGGGAATGCTACTAATGCCTTTTCCATCTCCATTTATAGTCCGGTATTGTGCAACTCCTTTGGGAAGAAAGTTCACCTGTGGTCTATACTTGTAGCCTGGATGGGGCTGTGAGCCTCTGGGATGCACGCTCGGGCAAGCTGATTAGCGAATACAGGGGCCACTCGGCTGAAATCTTAGACTTTGCTTTGAACAAGTAAGTACCTCAAGCAAAAGCTATTTTAGATGGGAAGATGCTGGTGGAAGGGTGCTTGGAAGTGCCGTGTAGGGAGAAAATGAAAGAAGGGGATGTAGAAAGCTAGGCTAACTCAAGGTTTAGGCTGAGTGATACAGTTATATCTTTACCCCAGTGTATGGGGCATTGGAATCTCATGACAGGGTTATGGGGTCAGAAGAGAAATGGGCTTGAACTGAAATGTGTAGCAGGTTGGGATATTCAAGAATTGGGCTGAGTGGGAAGAAGAGGCATGCTGTTTCCAGAGTGATGCTCTGCATAGGTAACATCGTTTTCTTCCTTCTAGTTCCCTCCTCATGTTTGTCCCTTGGTGGTTCTCATCATTTAATTATGTGTTAGATTTATATCCTATGTTTTCTTCAGGTGCTCACAGCAGTATACATAGTGTTCCATCCTCCCATGTTTTCCCCACAACGATTCTATGACATGCTCAGCTGAGAGAGAGTGACTGGCCCAAAGTCACCCAGTGAATATCAGTGACTGAGGATGAACTAGAACCTAGGTCTCTCTGATGCCAGTCAAACACCTTAATTACTGCACCACACAGGCTCTCAGTAATGGCAAGAGCAGGAAAATAAAGTGGATGAATTGTCAGAATCATAGGCTTAGTATAGGGCAGTGTGTCTCAACCTCAGCAACTTTAAGATGTGTGGACTTCAACTCCCAGAATTCCTCCAGCCCCCATGCTGGCTGGGGGAATTCTGGGAGCTGAAGTCCACACATCTTAAAGTTGCTGAGGTTGAGAAACACTGATATAAGGCCTCCCAAGCTATTTGACTTTTTGATCTTTCAGCTTGTTATTTCTCCTGTGTGATTCTTTTTTTACCCACACTGGTGTTGTGAAGATCAATTGCACATCGACTTGGGAATAAGCCCTGCTGAAATCCATTGGATGGATAAGCATAGATAGCACTGAGCTCGTAAATGTCTATGTGATTGCTTATTGGTTAGTATTTTAAAGGACTTTTTTATATTAATGTTTTTGGTGAATCTTAGTTGAGGAAATTTTCCTGGCTATTCCCGGGGACTGCTGCTACATTTCTGTTTCTAAGTATTGATTTTTAGAAACATACTCATTCAAAGCATTTTTGCCCCATCCTTTACCAGAGAGTCTCCCAGAAGTGCTTAGAAATATTGGCACTAAGATAACCCTTGCCTTTAGATTTACAATCAAAAAGAAAGACAGGATGTGCAAGGAAAGAGAAATGTGACGGAGAAGGAGAAAAATAAGCTGATTCTTAAAAATAGCACTGTTTATATTATCAGCTGGGGTGGAAATAGTTTGTATAATTTGATAGAAGAGTTGCTGCTAGCTGATAGTTCAGGGAGGGCCTAAAAGCAGAAATGATAGCATGAGCCTGCTTCTCGTTTTTCCCTCTAAGCGTATTTTAATTTAACTTTTACTTGCAGTATCATGATATTTTTTGCATATTTCCTTTTTCTTTTTGGTTTGGTTTGAACATTTGGAAAGGCATATATATGTGTGTGTGTGTGTATATATATATTTTAATCATTTCTTTTTTCTTGCAGAGATGCTTCACTTGTGGTTACTACTTCCGGTGATCACCAGGCCAAGGTGTTTTGTGTGCAGCAACCTGACCGCTAGCATTTAGGTGACACCAGGCCCTGCGAGGAAGTGTGCCATGTGGATGAGGGCAGCCATACCAGTGGGACTGTGGCAGGGTGGATGGGGTTAGCCTAATCACATTCTGCAGGGAGGCAACTAAACGTTTTATTATCACCATTATTTTGAAAAGAGAGCTTGGCCACCCTATCCCCAATTGATTCCAGGGATATTGCTGGAGTTTTCTACGAGAGGCTTTTAAGTATTCACATCCCTGGTGCTTTGTACACCAAGCTATGAGAAAACCCAAGTGGTGGGGCCTGGATCAGGATCTGGGCAATGGTAGGCAGTGAAGTGATATACCTCAGAAGAGCCTCTTTCCTTCTCCCAGGTTCAAAGAGGCTTCCTCTCACATAATTTTTGAAGATGTGTGCATGGAGGTCAGCGGTATCATCTTCCATGTTCTTCCCCTTAAGATGGGGTGAATGGACTGTTACGCAGCCTCTGAAATGAGCGTGAGGCTTGTCCTTCCCTTTGTCACTTTGAGCTTGTGCTTCCCCTTCCAGCAAATCACATGGATTTGTCCAAAGCCAAACAAATGATGTTCCTGAGATGATGCACGGGCTTTGGAACTCTGGTGGAAACTGAATAGATCATCCTGGGCTTGAATATGTGGACCTGTTAGTGACAATAACAAGACAGCTTGTTCTTGCATCTCTAGACATTATGACAAAATAAAAAGGAAGGCTGCCATTTTCTTGAAGGGCTTGCTTGGATTTGTGGCCTGCTAGACCATGGTCACATGGACTAGATAGCTAGTCCATGTGGCAGCCAAAGACCAGCCTGTTGTCCTAGAATGGGCAAGAGGGGAAAACATGAAGAAGAAGGTGTTGCATTGTCTCATATAAGAACTATAACAGGAAGAAGTACGTCAAGTGGAACCATGTAGCCATTCATTTTGCGTGAGAATTTTTCAGGGTGGTTGGGTACAGATACCTGAACAGTGGAGGGGGGGTCATGCAAATGCTCCCCACTTTTCAGATAGCTGCTCATTGCTAGGTATTGTGAACTCAAACCAGCCAAGTATTGTGTTTTCCTCTATGCTCAGAGAAATTTAATTCCAGTCTGAAGGAGAAGGTAAACAGGCTAAGGATACAAAAGCAATTCTATCATGTGCTTCTGGTAGTGGAAGGATAAGGAAGTATTTACAACAAGATGCAAGGCTGGTTTTTGAGAGCCTACTCAGCTAGAAAAGCAAAAGCTAGGGTGAAACTTAGTTCAGGAACTTCTTTTACCTGTGGGTGATCAGGGTCTGCTACCAAAATTAGTTAGACGTGGCTTGTAAAATCGTGCTATTGCCCAATGCCTTCACCTTCCCAGTGACTTGCTTTACAATCCGCAGGAGGCAACTCCAGATGTGCTGCCTGTGGGTTTGTGGGAGTTGTCCAGTGCATCTCATTGCCCAGATTACTTTTTTTCCAGTCTCACCAGGGGACCCTTGCAGTATCAGCCTTTTGGCCTGGTAGGACTTAGAAGTAGTTTATCTATAAAACCATTCTTAGGGCTGCCTGGATGTCCCTTTTTCATCAGGTGGAGTCCAATTTTTCTGATTCTGGCTTGCCCTGCAATCTGTAGTAGGTTGTGCTTAAGAAGATCTTTGGTCTCATCTGTCATAAACATCCTTTGGATTCTGCTTTCAGACTTCTCCTGTTTTCAAACTTCATCATTGACTGGAAAACAGAAATATGTATATCCCAAGACAGTGTACCAACTGATACCACAATGTGCTGGTGTTTAGCCAGAATTTCTCATTAGAGTTCATCCTTGGGTTGAAACAAATAGACACTTCCTCTTATCCTTTCTCAATCTGGCCACCTAAACTGTTGTGAAACTGACAGAATGCAGTTTCCCGAATACTGCTCAGTGGATTGACCACAGTTCTTTACATAACTTGACCTTATAAAGACTTACCGACATACCACTCCATCCAATTGTATCATTACCAGGGACCCCCACATACAACATAGCTAAAGAAGTTACAAGAAAACTTGGGCATCTCACAGAGGAGAGCGAATACTCTATCAACTCCCCACTACAGTGCCTCCAGAAAATCAAAGACCTAAAAATAGATGAAGATGAAATTATGGTGTCATTTGATGTCACTGCACTCTTTATATCCATAGACCATGCACTAGCGATTGAATCCATGGCAGCAGTTCTACGTAATACCCCTGACCTAACTAGATACACCAAGATCAAAATACCCAGAATCATGGACCTCATTAACCTCTGCCTCACCACCTACTTTCAGTTTGATGGACAAATATTCCAACAAATTAAAGGAACACCTATGGGATCACCACTCTCAGGACTCATAGCAGAGATAGTAATGCAACGTCTAGAAAAGATAGCACTCCCACGCATACAACCCAAAGTATGGATCCGGTATGTAGATGACACTGTCATAATAAAAAAAGGAACAACTGGAGGAAACATGAAACCATCAACAACATCTTCAAAGGAATAAAATTCACAAGGGAAGAAGAAAACAACACACTACCCTTCTTGGACATCCTCATCAGTAGAGGAAATGATGGCATTCTAGAAACAAGTCTACTGGAAATCTACCCACACTAACCAAGTGCTCCACTACCAAAGCAATAACCCAACCTCCCACAAGAGGAGCTGTGTAAGAACACTATTCAGATGAGCACAAACGCACTGCAGCAACCCAGAACACCAGAAAAAGGAAATAGACCACTTATATAGCATCTTCCGGCAAAATGAATACCCACGCAACTTTATCAAAAAGTGCCTGACCACTCAACCCACCACAGCAAAACCAACAGAAGCTATGAAAAGGATTACACTGCCATACATCAGAAACATCTCAGAAACTACTAATAGACTGTTACAACCACACAGCATCACCGTAGCACACAAACCAACCAAAACCCTTTAGAACATTGTAAGTAAACCAAAAGACCCAGTAGCCCAAGAAGAAAAAACAGGAGTTATCTACAACATACAGTGTAAGGACTGTAACCACTATGTAGGACAGACTGGCAGAAGACTAGCAGAACGCATCCACGAACACCAACTAGCAGTCAGAAGACATGATGAAAACTCCTTAATCTCACAACACATGGACAGACTTAACCACTCTTTCAACTGGGAAACTGAGCATCTTAAACCAAGCCAAATCCAAAAAATGCTAGAGAATTCCTGGAAGCTTGGCACTCAGACAAAGCAGCCATCAACAGACACAGAGGTAAACATTTACATACCATTCATAAGAGACAATAGAAAAGCCAGAAGACCAGAACACCTCCTTGCCAGCAATCAACAACCAGATAGGCAAAGATTAACACCAAGATTAGCACCAGAGGAGCAATCAAACAACACAATAGACCCTAATCAAGTAACTATTAACTCAGTCAATCAACCAAGCAGCAAACAACAACCCAATCAAGGAACTACCAAGGAGAGTGCAGCACTCCCACCAACACAGGCAGGACAAGCCAGGGTATATAAACAGAGCAAGTCCCACTCCCTTTTCGCACTGAAGATGTTGCCTAGCCTGGCAGTGAAACGTCTGCAAGAAAACAACAAGGCTCAGAGAGCACCAAGGACTCCACACTTACAAAGACCCTAATGAGACTCTCCTATGAGAAGTTCTGATCTTTTGATATCCTTTTCCTTTGTGGATCAGGTTCAGTATTCTTGACAAATATCACTGCTCCATATATGCATTGTGTCTTCAGATCTATGGTAAGGGTAGACAACATTGTGCCCTTCAGAAGTTTTCAATGGCAGCTCCCCATAATTCTTTGCCATTTCTATGGCAGATATGGCCAATGAAAGCAGAAATCCAACAGCTTCTGGAGGGGCCACACGTTGTCAATCCTTCATCTACAGTGCAGAGGTAGTATGTGATGCATCCATCTTGGATTCTGTCCCTCCAAGTTTAATGAAGGAGCCCTCACAGTTTGAATGCATGTTGGAACATGAGATGTAGCTAATGCAGCTACCCCAAGGGGTTTCAAGGAGGCGGCTACATTGGGGCACTTCTTTTAAGCAACACGTGTGAATACGTAGGTCTCCCCTAATATCTTCTGCTAAATTGGATTTAACAAATTAAACTGATAAGTGGTGGGGAATAACACCTTAACTGTGGTTTGGGGGCATGGTGCTAGAAGGTACCCCTTTCTCTCCCCTTTGGAATATAGAACATGTCTGAGTAGACACCAAAACAGCTTAAGTCTTTCCAAATTAATTATGTCTATGAACAAGGTTATGATTAATACGGCAGAACCTAAAGACGGTACAGAGTTGCAGAACACACAATCACAAAAAGATATAAGGGAGGAACACAAAAGCCTCCCTCTGCTTGCTCTCTGCCTGAAACCACTGCCTTTTCCAAAAAGGTGAGAAACTTTTAGTCTTATTGGACATGACTGGAGGCCCAGCAGCCAGGCCCGAGTTCTTGCTATTTCAGTTTGCTAACCCCAGGCTGCCCTAGACAAGGATGAAGGAAGTAGGAAATTGGTTTGAGGTTTTATCACTAAAGATAGGAAGTAGGAATTCCTAATCTGCAAGTTTAAATAAATAAATTAAATAAATAAATAAGTTTGCAGGATAAGAGGCAGCAATGGCTGCCAACTTGAATTGTTTTAAAAGGGAATTAGACCAATTTATGCCACGAGAACTACATTACCTCCCTAATGAGGGCATTTATGTCCCTCAGTCCTAGGTATTAAGAAGCATAAATGGCAAAACAGTCTTCTTGGCCTGCTTATGGCCTTCTCACAAGCATCTGCTTGTCCTCTGCACAAAGGAAAAGATTAGATGGGCTGGGTAAGTAAGCCTTCAGGCTAAAGAACAGCCCAGGCTCAACCTGCTGAAATTTGTCGCCAAATCAACCCTTAACAGTGATTTCTTGCCTCTCGGCAGCCTTTTTCAGGCTTCGCACCAAATGCAGCTATAACCCTGGTCTCTCTGGGAACTTAACTGTCCATTCAAAAGTTGTTTCATTGCAAACAAGAACTGGTATTTGCACAGAAGAGCTAACTATTGCAGAACACATAAAACTAGTCCAACTTCTGTAAGCTTTAAGGTGTGCATTCTTAGGCTTTTTATCCTACCCTTTTCAGTCAGTGAACGTTTGTCCATTCCTTTCCCAGCCTTGAGGTTAGGAGACGCCTGCTTGGAGTTGGTCCAAGAGTTCTGACTCGCCAAAGCAGCACTAGCTCCTCCCTCACCTGTTTCAGCCCTTACAGCAGAGCTTTCCAAACTTTTCATGTTGGTGACACTTTTTAGACATGCATCATTTCGCGACACACTCTTACAGCAGGGCATCATTTCGCGACACGCTCTTACAGCAGGGCACAAGGCAGGCACTAGGACCTGCACAGAATCCTGGCAGGGCTCGGAGGCAGCAGCAGCCATGACACACCCAGACACTGCAGCTGACACACTAATGTGTCCTGACACACAGTTTGGAAAGCTCTGCCTTACAGTCTCCAGTATCAACTAGACAGAAACAATTCATTGCATCTCTAGTATGGTGGCAGCTATGTGTTGTTATTGATGATGTTGAGAACACCAGGAAAATGGGGGCGTGCCTCAACTTGGCTTCCCTCATCTGTAAAAATGAGAATAATTGGGCCCTATCTCACAGGGTCATGAGGGACCAGCCAAGATCAAGATCCATGGGAAATGGAAGATTTATTTATTTATTTACTTTGCAGGCCTTCGTGCTGCATGAATCTAAATCTTTACAACAGAGACGATTGTTCTTACAGTGTACAGGTTTGATTTTAGAATGTGGTCAATGTTTGGTTTTGACGTGGTCGTCTCATGCAAGTTGAGCCCATTTTGGCATATCCAGTGAACCATATTAAAGAACCTATGGCTTGTTGTGAATCCAGTCTAGTGCACATACAAATGCCCCAATGGCTTGTCACCTCACTATCCTTCAAGTGCAATGCAAGGACTTTAAGGAACAAGGATTGTAGAACAGCTGTAGCTAAGGCTGCTGAAGTTCAGTTGCTGTTTTCTGGTCTGAGATTCTTACAATGGAGAACCAGGGACTTCCTCCCATGTGGGGAAAATGGCAAAGGGGGGGTGGGGGGTCAATGTAGGCCGCAGGCCTAGAAGGCAGGAATTAAGAAGTGAGGATGGGGGTGAAACGGAAGTAGAGCTGTGTGGGAGGATCTATTCAGAACAGTGTTCGTTCTTTTTCAACTTCTCCATTAAGTGCTAGCAAATCAAAGTAAACGTGTGTTTTCAAGGCATTCCAGCCTTCTTTGTGTTCTCAGTTCCAGCACTGCCAGGGAAGAGAAAAGGGAACATCCTTTCTCTTTCTTCACCCAGTTTAGATTTAGCAGAACTTTTGAATGGCTTGGCATATTAGATCCCCAACAAACAGCAGAATTCTGAGCTGGGGTGTGGGGAACCACGACTGGAAGCAAACATTCCGATTTCATTCCAAGCTGAAGGGAGAAGATTGAAGCATTTGTGCTGCTGAAGGGTGGGTGAGGATTTGGTGACTCTCCACTGGAAAGTATCAGTTTGGATTTGCCTGTGCCTTTGTGCTACGAAGACTGCCATGCAACTGGTTGGCTCGCTTTCGTTTGCACCCCTGTCTTCGGCAGCAGGCCTGACAGGCTTTCACGGCCATGTCACTCCAAAATTGGGTGTATTGACGGTTGCCAAGACTGAGGATGATGGGTATTACAGCAGCACTGGCAGTGCTTATGCAGATGACAATAGCAAGGGTGATATCGCCCTTTATTTCTAAAAACAGTGAGATATGCAAACAAACAATATATGGTACCCAGCAGACCAGGAAGATGAGAGATACACTGGCGATACTCTTCGCGTGCCTCAGTTCCAGTTGTTGCTCCAATTCCGATGGAGTCTGGCTTTGATTCACTGAATTAAGCAGTTTCTTAATGTTTTTAAGCTGCTTTCGGGCTATGCAGAGCATTCGGATACCCATTACAGCTATTGCAAAGATGATTGGGATGATGATCGCATAGGTTTCTACATAGAGGTAAGGCCAGGAGAAGACTAGTTCAGCAGAGCAGTTCACACTGGAATCCCACTGGAACCAAGCCAATGGCATGGAGGCAAAAGTCAAGGGAGCCACCCATGCTAGGCATATATAAAGACCAGCCCAGCGATGAACCCAGGACTGGTGGTAGTGCAGTGGTTGGATGATGTATGTATATTTGGCATAGTGCATCAGCAGCAGATTGGCTAAAAAAGAGAGGAAAACGAAATTGGGCATCACATAACAGAAGAAGCAGCAGTAGTAGCCCAGATTCTTCCCAAATGACACCTTGGGAACATAGGGAAGGGCTCCCCCAGCCAAGAGGTCAGCAATGAGCAGGCTCAGGACGAACCAGTTGATGGTACCGTGGAGCTTGCGGTTGAAGAGGATCCCAACTATAATGAAAACGTTGGCCAGAATGATGAAAGCTGATAGGGGCCGGGAGAATAAGGGTATAAGGAGCTCCTTTGATTTGTTGTCCACTTGTGCGTCTGCTGAAGAATTCACCATCCTCTGGGCTTCTGAAATAACTTCCTCAAGGAAATAAGAAAATAGTATGAATTACTGTTTAATAAAACCAGGAGAAATCTGGCTTAGTATTTGTCTTTCTCTTTAAAATAATGATGGCTGTAGCTATAAAAAGATTTCACCGATGTGGTACTTCTTAGCTATTAATTGTAATACATGTTATGATAAATTACACAGTGATATAAAATCTATAAAAATAAATAGCTGCTCTCAGTAATGTGAATACCCTAATAATGTACTAATTGGTGCAAAACATCCATGACTTTAGGTAAACCGTGTAAAACTAATCTTGCAAAGAGTACTGTATAAATGATAAGGGTATGTTTTCACCATAACAGAGAAGTGAATAATTGCAACTCCGCATTTCAGAAATCAATATGTATCAAAAACTCTACAAGTCTCTTACAACACAAGTCCTGTGTATACCTGCTCAAAAACAATCCCACTAATTTATTGACAACCAAACATATAATTACTGCCCAAGAAACTTCATAACAGATTTGTTCCGAGCGTGATTTTTTTTAAAAGGATGGATTTGGAAGTATTCAATTGTTCTATATCTTCCTCAACTAAGAGAAGCACAACGAAATGCGGGGATGGTGATTTAAAAATAAATGCTTTTATGTAAGCGCTAAGCAATCTGGTGCCAAGGACACCTCTCTTGTGTCTGACAGGTTCCCATCTGATTTTTATTTTTCTAGATGCTTTTCACTATAAATTGGACAGTGACATGTGAAACAAAGCACTAGTCTCAAGTTATCAACTTTATTTCAAATAACGTTTTAGGGCACCACACAGGTTCTGCACAGGTTCTCTTAGAAAATAAAAATGGGAGCTTCAACATCCTTGTCCATTTTTGGTAAATGGGTGGTCTCTGATGGGCCACCTTGGCAACTTTCTTGTGAATGAGCAAGCCCTGCCTCCATGGTAACCATTCCTGGAATTTCAAATGTGCCCTACCGTCCAATCCCTGATTTTATACAGTTGAAGGAATTATTTTTAACATTGAAGCAAAGCATGATGTTAAATCTAGGCTGCCAAAATTGCCAGTTTGATTCTGTCTGGCCTTGAAATCCAACCATGCTATAAAAGAGATCAGAACAACTTTTATCTGCAAGAGGCTTTTCTAGTTAAGGAAATGAGCAAGATAAAATATTTCCCTTTGCTCTTCCTGTGAACTCCATGGTTTCTTAAATCTCCTTTCACCTGCCCAGCTATTGCCAAGTGATACTTTCATTTGAGGCACACGTCTACTTAGGAAAGTCATGGACAGCATCCAGACAGATTGCTGAACCCTTAGAGTTTAAATTGTTATTCTATGTATTAGGGCATGGACGTGCACCTTGCTATGGACCAAAGGTCCATGTGGTCTTTTGGAATGTGACATCTGTAGCCTATGGGCAAAGAAAAAGTAAGTGCGGCCAATGCAAAAAAAAAAACAACCCACAACATACTAGTGAGCAGCAGTGCGTAGATTTCCTTTGCTCACATTTCTCTTAATCATCCTGTGTGCTTCTTTCCATATATAGCCCTTTCCCCCAATTCATCCTTTCCCACTTTCTTTTGAAACCAGGAAGCTTAATTTTAACTTACTTGGAAAACATTAGAAGCAGCTGTTCTGTCTATAGCTGGAATTCTTCCCTGAGAGCCATCTAACGAGAGAGTGCTCCTGAGTGTAGATACTGAGGAGACAGCAAGGCAGGGTCAGAGACTGTGCACTTCCAATCCTTGGTGGTAAAACCTTTCCCTTTTCTTAGCAATGCAGTAACAGGTCAGTTGCTAGGAAAGGTGTCAGGAAGTTGGGGTGGGGGAGGAGACCTCCATGGCATCACCTGCGGTTGCAGTCACTCTACAACAAGAGCCACAGAAAAGGAACAGGAATGTTGTTTTAACAAGCTCATAAAGCAGCAGCAACAGGCACTTAGAAGGAGACTCTTACCATCTGGCTAGGTATTTGTTGTTCAGTCGTTAAGTCGTGTCCGACTCTTCGTGACCCCATGGACCATAGCACGCCAGGCCTTCCTGTCCTCCACTGTCTCCTGGAGTTTGCTCAAATTCATGTTCATTACATCAGTGATGCTATCCAACCATCTCATCCTCTGCCGTCCCCTTCTCCTTTTGCCTTCAGTCTTTCCCAGCATCAGGGTCTTTTCCAGTGAGTCCTCTCTTCGCATTAGGTGGCCAAAGTATTTGAGTTTCAGCTTCAGTATGTGTCCTTCCAATGAGCAGTCAGGGTTGATTTCCTTTAGGATTGACTGATTTGACCCCCTTGCAGTCAAAGGGACTCTTAAGAGTCTTCTCCAGCACCACAGTTAGAAAGCATCAATTCTTCGGCGCTCAGCCTTCCTTATGGTCCAACTCTCACAGCCATACATTACTAGTGGGAAAACCATAGCTTTAATTATACGGACCTTTGTTGGCAAGGTGATGTCTCTGCTTTTTAATATGCTGTCTAGGTTTGCCATAGCTTTCCTCCCAAGGAGCAAGCGTCTTTTAATTTCATGGCTGCAGCCACTGTCTGTGGTGATCTTGGAGCCCAAGAAAATAAAATCTGTCACTGCTTCCATTTCTTCCCCTTCTCTTTGCCAGGAAGTGATGGGACAAGATGCCATGATCTGAGTTTTTTTTAATGTTGAGTTTCAAGCCAGCTTTTGCACTCTCTCCTTTCACCCTCATCAAGAGGCTCTTTAGTTCCTCTTCACTTTCTGCCATTAGGGTGGTATCGTCTGCATATCTGAGGTTGTTGATATTTCTCCCGGCAATCTTAACTCCGGCTTGTGATTCATCCAGCCTGGCATTTCTCATGATGTACTCTGCATATACGTTAAATAAGCAGGGTGATAATATACAGCCTTGTCATACTCCTTTCCCAATTTTGAACCAATTGGTTGTTCCATGTCTGGTTCTAACTGTTGCTTCTTGACCCGCATACAGGTTTCTCAGGAGCCAGGTAAGGTGGTCTGGTACTCCAATCTCTTTAAGAATTTGCCACAGTTTGTTGTGATCGACACAATCAAAGGCTTTAGTGTAGTCAATGAAGCAGAAGTAGATGTTTTTCTGGAACTCTCTTGCTTTTTCCATGATCCAGCGAATGTTGGCAATCTGATCTCTAGTTCCTCTGCCTCTTCGAAACCCAGCTTGCACTTCTGGTAGTTCTCGGTTCACATACTGCTGAAGCCTAACTTGTAGGATTTTGAGCATAACCTTGCTAGCATGTGAAATGAGCGCAATTGAACAGTAGTTTGAACATTCTTTGGCATTGTCCTTCTTTGGAATTGGAACATAAACTGACCTTTTCCAATCCTGTGGCCACTGTTGAGTTTTCCAAATTTGTTGGCATATTGAGTGCAGCACTTTAACAGCATCATCTTTTAGGATTTTAAATAGCTCAGCTGGGATACTGTCTTCTCTGCTAGCTTTGTTGTTAGTAACGCTTCCTAAGGCCCACTTGACTTCACTCTCTAGGATGTCTGGCTCAAGGTCAGTGACCACACCATCATATTTATCAGGGATATTAAGATCTTTCTTGTATAGTTCTTCTGTGTATTCTTGCCACCTCTTCTTAATCTCTTCTGCTTCTGTTAGGTCCCTGCCTTTTTTGTGCTTTTTCATGCCCATCTTTGCACAAAACATTCCCTTGATATCTCCAATTTTCTTGAAGAGATCTCTAGTCTTCCCCATTCTATTGTTTTCCTCAATTTCTTTGCATTGTTCATTTAAGAAGGCCTTTTTATCTCTCCTTGCTATTCTCTGGAAATCTGCATTCAGTTGGTTATATCTTTCCCTTTCTCCCTTGCCTTTTGCTTTCCTTCTTTCTTCAGCTATTTGTAAAACCTCATCAGACAGCCACTTTGCTTTCTTGCATTTCTTTTTCTTTGGGATGGTTTTAGTTGCTGCCTCCTGTACAATGTTACGAACCTCCATCCATAGTTCTTCAGGCACTCTGTCTACCAGATCTAATCCTTTAAATCTATTCCTCACCTCCACTGTATATTCATAAGGGATATGATTTAGGTCATACCTGAGTGGTCTAGTGGTTTTCTCTACCTTCTTCAATTTAAGCCTAAATTTTGCGATAAGAAGCTCATGATCTGAGCCACAGTCAGCTCCAGGTCTTGTTTTTGCTGATTGTATAGAGCTTCTCCATCTTTGGCTGCAAAGTATATAATCAATCTGATTTCGGTATTGACCATCTGGTGATGTCCATGTGTAGAGTCGTCTCTTGTGTTGTTGGAAAAGAGTGTTTGCTATGACCAGCGTGTTCTCTTGACAAAACTCTATTAGCCTTTGCCCTGCTTCATTTTGTACTCCGAGGCCGAACTTGCCTGTTATTCCGGTTATTTTTTTACTTCCTACTTTAGCATTCCAGTCCCCTATGAAGAAAAGGACATCTTTTTTTGGTGTTAGTTCTAGTAGGTGTTGTAGGTCTTCATAGAACCGGTCGACTTCAGCTTCTTCAGCATCAGTGACTGGGGCATAGACTTGGATTACTGTGATGTTGAATGGTTTGCCTTGGATTCGAACTGAGATCATTCTGTCGTTTTTGAGGTTGTACTCCAGTACTGCCTTTCCCACTCTTTTATTGACTATGAAGGCTACTCCATTTCTTCTAAGGGATTCTTGCCCACAGTAGTATATATAATGGTCACCTGAATGAAATTTGCCCATTCCTGTCCATTTTAGTTCGCTGATTCCCAAGATGTCGATGTTCAATCTTGTCATCTCATGTTTGACCACATCCAGCTTACCTTGATTCATAGATCTTACATTCTGGCTAGGTATAGCACGAGTCAATTAAACCATTACAGTGACAGAACTGCCAGTGGTAGAAGTCATCCCCAATGCGACACCCTCTAGTCCAGTGTTGCTGAACCTTGGCCAATGTGTAGACTTCAACTCCCAGAATTCCCCAGCCAGCACGTCCCCAGCCAGCACATCCAATTCCCCAGCATGACTGGCTAGGGAATTCTGGGAGTTGAAGTCCACACATCTTCAAGTGGCCAAGGTTGAGAAACACTGCTCTAGTCTTTCTCAAGAGGCAGAAAACAACTTGGGACCTCCTTGATGGAAATGCTCTGAACATTGGGAAGGAGAGAAAAGTAGAAAATCCCACTTGTCCTTTGAGAGGCCGGGTAAAGGATTTGTTAAATATTCTGCACTGTTGAAACTGCTTTCCAAATTTCTAAGGAGATGTTTTATTATTTTTTTCTGATCGGAAATGAGGAGCCCAATTCACATTTACATCCCCAAAATATTTAGTTTTATAGGCGCTGGTAGTGAAACTCTGATGGGTGATGCAGAAAAGGCAAAAGACGCTTCTTGGACAGAGGTATTGTCTCACAGCTTTAAGAGTAATACTGGAATATTGCACATGGACGTTCCCATCACCCATATTTTCTCTATTTTCAGACATAAATCCTATTTATCTTTATCATCAACATTCAAATAATTGTAGCTTAGGATGCATTGTGATAAAAGGAAGCACTTTGAGAGAACAATTGTGTATTTGTTTACCTTGGAGTAAACCATACTGTAGTCGGTAGGGCTTACTTCTTAACAATTATGCCTAGGATTGCATTGTAAAAGTATGAAAAATCCAGGACTGAGGCAGTTGAAATTATCTGGGGGAAATACTTCTCTTCTGTACTAATACATAAAGAGGATTAATTATTATCCCTTAGAAGAAGCCCAGTTCAACTCCACTCCATTGTGTTAAGCCATAAAGTGAATTCTTTGTTTTAGAAGTGTTTTCCTAAACTAGGGACCCCACTGTTTTTGGATTATAACTTATATTATCCCATGGCAGCATGTACAATGGGATAATATGATTCACACATGATGGGAACCGTCATCCAACAATGTTCAGAAAGGCTGCTTGAGGCTGAAGTGTGCACTTAATCTCAATCGTAGTTAAAGACCCAGTACTGTATTCAGAAAAGGCATTAACTAACCTTTTGCAAGTGGTCAGCCTCCTCTAGGCACAACAGGAATCCTGTGGACATCACCGCCCATTGCATCCAAATGTAAGGAGGAGGAATTGGCAGGCTCTGTTGGGTGTGCTTCTTCCTCTGCCCAGAGCTGGCCTTCCTTCAGCCCTAATAATACCACCTCCTTATCCAACCCAGAGAGAAAGAAGCAGGCAGTCAAAAAAGTCCCTACTGAGGAACAGGAAGAGACTAGATTGCTATCAAAAGACAGTGCGTCTGTTTCTCTTTCTGGCCCGTCCCCTTGTAATCTGCCAAACCCAGCCTTGTTGAACATGGCTTGCCTAGGATACTCGGCTGCCTCCTGGTGGCTGTCAGTTATGCTAGAAGGTGCATCATTGCAGGCTAAGAGATGGAAGAACCTTCTTTTTAGCATGGGATGGCATCAGCACCTGCCTGCTGGATAACAAGCTAGTAATGTTATACTATTTGTCTTCAGCATCATTTTAATCTAATGGACCTGTTAAAATCAATCTCTAGCTCTGCTGAGATAAAGACTGGGATGTTCCTTTACTTGTGCTCTCTACCACTCCAAGACTTAGGGTACTTCACCCTTGATAAAAGACCAACTGGGGGTGAATAACCTTTGTGTTTTCAATATGAAAGATGGGAGAGAAAGCCATTAATCTTTGTTCTTGAAAGTTAAGATGTAACAACTAGGACAACGCTACCAATGCATTTAGCCTGCAGTCTCCATCTTAAGATTCATTTTAGACTGCAGATGTTTGAAATAGCTGCCTAATTTTGGGACTTTTCTCCTCCCCCCTCCCTTTTTTAAAAAGCTAACTTGCCTAATAAAGGTTTCTGGAGAACTCAAAAGTCTGCCATCTGTGCCATTTGAGTTGATTCTAAGTATTATGTGGAGATTTTGTAAAAGATTCCTCTAGAATGCTTTTGTTTTCACAAAGGAAAACACTTAAGCAGAATGTATTGTCGAATACATTAATACTTAATTAATTAATTAATTAATACTTAAGCAGAACTTAATCTGAGTTTAGGGGTAAACTCAGAAGCCCATATCAGATCGCTTCCTCTTCTGCTTTTACTGAGATTTTATCATTTTGGGTTTGTTGATGCTCTTTTAAAAATTATTTTATTACACTCCTGTCTATTGACATGCTTGCTTTACAGACAGGTTGTTATTTCATTCTCAAATAAATGATCAGAGAAGGTGACACTCTTTCTACATGTTAGATGTGGGTCCAGCCAAAGCAGTCCTTCCTCTCAATTTCTACAGTTTCTACTCCCCACCCCCTCTTCCTGCTGAATGCAGAGGTAGGCTGGAGAATCTCTTGTCATTCAGTGTAGTTCGACTACTGTACAATTCTCAAGGTCCCTTTAAAACTGGTGACAATTGTATCTATCCACATCTTTTCTTTTCTTTTCTTTTCTCTTTTTACTTTTTGCCTTCGAGTCAGTGTTGACTCCTAGCTAGTTGACTAGTCCCTGCAGTTTTCTTGGCAAGATTTTCAGGCAAGTGGTTTGCCCTTGCCTGGTTCCTAGGGCTGAGAGAGAGGGACTTGCCCAAGATCTCCCAGCTGGCTTTGTGCCCAAGGTGGGACTAGAACTCACAGTCTCCCGGTTTCTAGCCTGGTGCCTTACCACTACGCCAAGCTAGCTCCACATCTGGAATGCCATAAATGCTACCCACACACCATAGGGGTGATTTGGCAATGCAGAAAAATATTGTGGTTATTCCAGAGATGAGGCTTTTAGGATATAATCATCCTGCCTCATTCACAGAGTTTTGAGGAGTTTGTGGTTCAGATAGAAGCCATTTCCCATTTGTAATATGCCTGGGTTTTTTTCAATTTCTTTTATATCTGTGTGTGTTCATTCTTTCTATAAAAAAGAATATTCCTCCTTAACTGAAGGAGGAAAAAATGGAATGCAATATTCATATGATGATCTGATTCCCAGGACAGACTATGAAAATTTATTTATTCATTATTTATCAGATTTATCACCGCCCATCTCCTCCGAATGGATGGGTTCCCACAACATACAAAGCCATAAATTATCCAACCCCATTTTAGCCTAGTCTGAAAGTTGTGTGAAACAGGCAGTATCTTTTAATTGGTAATTCATCTAGATGCACTCAAGGTTTCTTAGTCCACCACTGGTTGACTGCAATGGAAAAAAATTAATCTGACAAGATGTGGCTACGAGACTAAAGTGAGTGATTCCCACAGTGGTCTAAGGAACAGTGCTTCCATTTATAGAAATGCACCACATGCAGTTTACAAACTCTGCAGATAGTGTAGGGCTCTAACTCCCATAATCTCTCAGCCTACATGGCTACTGGCCAGGGATCCTGAGCCTTAATGGGAGTTGATTGGGGATGTTGGCCAGTAATTGGTCAAATGCTTTTTTAAGCCTTGCATTTGCCTCTTATGTTCTCAGTTATATTCTCAGCTCTCAGTTGCTCAAGGAATAGGTTTTTTTATATCTATCTATCTATCTATCTATCTATCTATCTATCTATCTATCTATCTATCTATCATCTATCTATCTATCGCATAGTGATAAGTCTGCCATTCTCTCACATATGTAATTCTTTTGAACCCCTCCTATACATCAAGATCCACTTTTCTCCACAATTTGAAGATTAAACCAACGCTTCCAATGTTACTGATGATTTAATTTTCCTATGTGCTTGAAACTATGTAGGCTATTGGTGGTATGATAAAGTCAAAGTTAATAAGGATTTTAAAAATCATTTTGTCAGAAGTGCTATACTGAGGATTTGGAACAAATATAGGGTAAGACTGTCTCCTAATGTACCATTATGGTTGTCACCTCAAGAAGCATTTGTTAGAAGAGGAAACGTGGGAGGAGTAAGTTGGTTAAAGTATAAAGATTTGTTAAATTTTGAAGAGGGTGAACCAAAACTTAAAACAAGGGAAATGTTAGAGTCGGAAGGTTTTACATGTCACTGGTTTACTTATGTGCAATTGTCAGAATGTTTTAAAGTGGATAAAAAGAATTATAAATTTGTTAATGAAACTACTCAGTTTGAAATGGAACTCTGCACAAATGATGAACATGTTATTACTAAGATGTATAAAATGTTGTTACAGATGAATTTGGAAGATGAACATGTCAAAGAATGCATGATTAAATGGGCTAAGAACTTTGGATATAATATTATGTTGGAGCAATGGGTAAATATGTGGAACAAAGGTTTGAAATTTATTTTGAATTACAATTTAAAAGAGAATTACTATAAAATGATGTATCGTTGGTATTTAACCCCTGATAGGTTGTCAAAAATGTATAATGGTGTAACAAATGTTTGTTGGAAATGTTTACAGGGTGAAGGAACTTTTTATCATCTTTGGTGGACCTGTGAGAAGGCCAAAATGTTTTGGGATCAGATATGTACTATTATTCAAAAGATTCTCAAAGTGAACATACCAAAAAAAAAAAAAAACAGAACTGTTCCTCTTGGGTTTGATGGAGAAGGAGTTAGAGAAACAATATGGAACTTTGGTTGTTGTGGGTCTTCCGGGCTGTGTGGCCGTGTTCTGGAAGTTGTGGTTCCTAACGTTTTGCCAGCATCTGTGGCCAGCATCTTCAGAGGGCAGGAGCACAGACAGAAGCACTCTTTCTGTGCTCAGGTAGAATGGCCTGATATGGAACTTTGCTTTTATATATTATTACAGCTGCAAGACTTTTGTATGCACAATGATGGAAAGATTCACAAATACCTACAGTGGAAGATTGGATTATTAAATTAGTGGAATTGGCTCAAATGGCTAAGTTAACAGCGTTAATAAGATAAAATACTGTTTCTGGATTTATCTCTACTTGGCAACCACTTTTAGATTACTTGCTTGTGTTGGAAAAAAATGAAGTTTTTATTTTGGGTTTTAGTGATTAAATGGTTTATTTTGATAGAAATAATGTTACTATGGTTTAACTAATGGTAGGAGATTATATTTGTAAATTTATCTATATCTGCATTGGAGAAAGTCGGAAGTCACTTTCCGTTTCTGTTTTCTGTCTATTTGCACTTTTATAGTTTTTTTCTTTTTTCTTTAGTTCTATTTTCTAGCTTTTCTATACTTTCTATTTTGTATTTTAGCTATACTTTGAAAACTAATAAAATTCTTATATATATGAAAAAGAAACTATGTAGGCTTAAATGATCCTGTTATTCCTGCAGTGATTCTGTATCCTCCTATCTCTTGGTAATTTCAGTATTTCAGAAAAGCTCTCAATAGACAGCCCAATAACCTTAGAGTCAGATCCTTACGTGTGGGCCAAGGTTTGCTGATTTCTGATCTAGGTCTTTAAAGGAAAAGGACATTATTTCTATTTTAACTTTATAGGATGACCATATGTCCTATTCTGGGGGGAAAAGGGAAAACCGGGGGGGGGGGGGGGGGGAGAAAACACAGTGACCTGACATTTTAGCCCTGCTTCCTCCTCTTCCCCCAAATTATATAATAGAGATCTACTTTGCCCTCATCTTCCATGCTGGAAGCCTGCAGAGAAGTTGGTGTCAAAACCTGGTTGGGGAAATGATGGATATAAAAAGAACTTGGGGAAACCAAGGCTAATGGAGAGATCAAAGTCTTGGAGAAAAATGACAGAGGTGGAGGCTGACCTCCCAACACCCCTCTGGTCACATCCACTATTGGTCATCTGAGTTTGCCTCCAAGATAATGGATAATAAAGGATAACAGATTTTACACACCTTGAGATTGTCCTTGCAGGTAAATGCTACTTTTAAACCAGTACAGCTAATGATAGAAGGCAGTCTCACTCACGAGATGGGGCAATATCATGGGGACAAGGAAGGAAAACACTGTTGTCTGAGCATGACTGGGTTATGGTTAAGTGCAAGTGGGGACCAGGATTTAGTCACTCCTCTCTTCCCCAGATCCTCCACAAGCACAGAACTGCCAAATTGCTCTGGATGAGTTTTAAGAAGACAACTCAGCTTATGTATGCGCAGGAAGCCAAGTCTGCCAGTTCTACAGACTCTAGTCTAGCTGAGGAAGAAAACAATTCAGTTTTCAAAGATGTGAAAGATCTAACTGGTGAATATGAATGGCACCAATTTCAGAGCTCCTGAGCAATCATTACTGCTTTAGGAAGGGAATGGTGCCTCAGAGGTTTAAGGCTGAATGGCCTGCAGCCAAGATGTCTGGGTTCTATCAGAGGGGGAAAGTCAGCCAAAGAATCCTGGGTTTTTAAATTCAAAACCTCCTCAGTAGGATCAAATGAGTCGATTTAAAGGCATGGGAGCAACTCTCTGCCCTATCTCGAGCAGTGTTTGCTCCCATTTGCAAAACAGGCAAGAGTTCCATAAAAGACAAATGTGTGATTTAAACTAGATTATTTCCACCATCTTATTACAGAGCTGGGTTTATATAATATGGTTTGTTGTTTATTCGTTCAGTCGCTTCCGACTCTTCGTGACTTCATGGACCAGCCCACGCCAGAGCTTCCTGTTGGCCGTCGCCACCCCCAGCTCCCCCAAGGTCGAGTCTGGCACCTCCAGAATATCATCCATCCATCTTGCCCTTGGTCGGCCCCTCTTCCTTTTGCCTTCCACTTTCCCTAGCATCAGCTTCTTCTCCAGGGTATCCTGTCTTCTCATTATGTGGCCAAAGTACTTCAGTTTTGCCTTTAATATCATTCCCTCATATAATATGGTACGCAAGGCTAAAATGGGGTTAGGTGGTTGGTGTTTCATCAGGTGGGAATACAGACATTGCTTTAGCATGTTGTGCGAACATTAAGCCATAATACAGTTTGTTTGGGCATAGTGTAATATGACAACACCAAAAATGTGTTTTCCTAATCCAGGTTTAGGATTAAATGTGAAGCCACCCTGTGTGGACCTTCAGCATTGCCCGAATGCTATTATGCTGCATCATTTCCTGAAAGCTATTTTCTACTCTCTGTGTCACTGAACTGTGCTTTTGGTCTGCCCCATGTAACTTTTCCACATATTTCCACATATATCATCATTTCATTTTTCAAATTTATTCCCCGCCCATCTCCCATGCAAGGGACTCTGGGCGGGTTACAATAAATAAAAATTTAAAAACTATACAAAATATCTAAAAACACAAGCAAAACATAATAAAATAAAATCGATCAATAAATCAATCAATAAAATCAATCAATAAAATAAAATAAAATATATCAATCTCCACTTCTGAAGGGGGGAAATTAATTTCTAAGGTTGCCTCTCTTGGGCTTTTTGCCATAATAATTTCTTTAGGCAGTTTCAGTTTATGATAAAGCCTCACAAGAACATAAGCATGACAAAACATTAGCTCAGAAAAGAGATGAAAAAGACATTACAGGTTTGTAGCTTTTTATACAACCAACTACTGCACCACCTTCATTTACCAAGCATGCTTTTTGTTTATTCGTTCAGTCGCTTCCGACTCTTCGTGACTTCATGGACCAGCCCACGCCAGAGCTTCCTGTCGGCCTTCGCCATCCCCAGCTCCCCCACGGTCGAGTCCGTCACCTCCAGAATATCATCCATCCACCTTGCCCTTGGTCGGCCCCTCTTCCTTTGGCCTTCCACTTTCCCTAGCATCAGCTTCTTCTCCAGGGTATCCTGTCTTCTCATTATGTGGCCAAAGTACTTCAGTTTTGCCTTTAATATCATTCCCTCAAGAGAGCAGTCTGGCTTTATTTCCTATCTGACTATAATCCAGCAAGGAAGCATGCACGCCATCTAATTTTAGATTTAAAAAAAATTACATCCTCTACCCACAGAGTACACAATGGCCCTGCTAGCACAACATGCTTAAGTGTGTCAGTGGAGTTTTTAGTATGTTGTAGAAAACCCAAAAATGGTTTAACTGACTCATGTAACCCCAAGCAGGGGGCTGCCAGTTCTGGACTGCAAAAAAATGGGTGACACTCAAGGTCAGCAAAAAATAAAATCAAAGAGTTGGAAGGGATCCCTGAGGCATCTAGTCCAACTCCTTGCCTGATGCAGAACTGCTAAAGGAACAGATGGCTATCCGTCTTCTGTCTGAAGACTTCCAGTGAAGAAATCTGTCTTTTACGTTACAACACTTTAAATATCTGAAGACTGCTATCACATCTTCCCACAGTCTTCTCTTTTGCAGGCTAAAAATATCCAAATGTTTTAACTGTTTCTCAAAGGGTTTGGTTTCCAGACCCCTCGCCATCTTGATAGCCCTCCTCTGAACTTGTTCCAGGTCCTTTTTAGGTATCAGTGAACTGGACACAATATTCCAAATAGGGCCTGATCAAGGCAGAGAACAGTATGATATTTATTTCCAATGATCTGGACTCTATGCTCCTGTTAAAACATTGCAAATAGCATTTAGCATCTGTATGATACTGTTGGATCATGTTTAATCTGTAATCTACTAGCACACCTAGATCTTTTTCATATGCATGATTGCCAAGCCAGGTCTCCCTCCCCACCCTCCTATGACATGCTTTTCATTTTTTCTCTGCAGATGCAGGACTTTACATTTCTTTGTTAAATTCCATTCTGTTCCTTATGACCCACTATTCAAGCTTGTCTAGATCTTTCTGAATCTTCTTTTTCTCTTCTAAAGTTCCAGACACTCCTAGTTTTGTACCATCTGTAAATTTGATAATCATCTCCTAACCATTTCATTCAGGTCATTAATAAAATGTCAAACTGCAACAGGGCTGTGGCACTTCACACACTTCACATACTATTATTCTCCAATCTGATGTGGAGACATTACAAGTACTCTCTGAGTGTGCTCATTTAGCCAATTATGAATCTGTCTAAAGGATATCATGAAAAACTTTGTCAAATGCTTTTGGTGTTCGAACTATACTATCTCCATAGCATTCCCCAGATCTTTTAAGCTAGTAACTTTGTCATAAAAGGTTAGTCTGGCTTGACTTCTTTTCCAGGTACTCAGAAAAAAGCTGTTTAATAACCTGATTGAGGACCTTACCCAGTAATAAATGTTAAGCTGACAGATCTATTTTGGATGAAATAAAGAGAAAAGAAGAAGAATTAAAGAAATTTCCAGAAAAGATAACTATTTCTCAACAAATTAAGCTTTTTACAACAATTATCTTTGTTAACAGTAAGAGAAATGAATTATATAAAGCAAAGTTTTGTTAGTATATAAATATGAAAAGAAAAAGAAAATAATATGATATTGAAATTACAAGAGGGAGATTCTGTGGCCATACAAAAAGCATTCCATCAATATTATTCTAATTTCTATAAAGGAAGTGACATCTCGCTAGAGAAAATTTCTACCATTTCTGATGGTTGCTTTGCATCCTTCTTTAGTTTCACACCTCCCTGTCTCCATTTCCTTACATGTTTTCTTTTCAGCATTTTAGAGAGACCTGTGTATGCACACCAGTCTTTGTTTGCAATTTCATATCTCATTCACAAGATTTCCCATCCTTCCCAGACATTTTTCTCCTTCAGAGTTGCAAGCCTGATCTGACCTACCTTCCATCTGAATTTGTCAACATCCATTATTCTGGAATCTAGTATGAAAGAGTTTTATGCAAAGAAAGCAAATACATAATTCCTGAAAGTGTTGAGTAAGCCAACCGAGCCTTTCAAGAAAGTATCACCAAAATTGTACTTCTGGTTGTGGGAAAGGGGGAAAATGAATAAATATGTGGCAAACAATCATATTAACTTCATGAATTAATTAAAATTCTAATTACATTTACATATGAATTGAATTAAATCATATTCAGTTTTTCTCCTGGCCACATTTAAATTTGGGAATATCCATCCTTCAAAATGCTAGTACAGTATGTATGTATGTATATAAATTAAATTAAATATATGTATATTTAATTATTAAACTTGCATGCTGCCTGACTCCCAATGACTCTAGATGGCTAGTTGCACAATGTTGCTCTATTCCAGAGCTTTCCAAACTTTTCATGTTGGTGACACACTTTTTAGACATGCATCATTTCACGACACAGTAATTCAGTTTTACTAGCAAACCAGAGGTTAAACTAACTTACAGTATAAGAGATATGGACACATACATAAATTGTATTAGCGAAATGTATGGGGACACAACATATCTCATGAAAACAGAGTTCCCCTTTACAGCAGGGCAAGGCTTGGACAGAGCTCCCCTCTTACAGCAGGGCACAAGGCAGGAACTAGGACCTGCGCGGAATCTCGGCAGGTTTGGAGGCAGCAGGGCACAAGGCAGGCACTAGGACCTGCGTGGAATCCTGGCAGGGCTCGGAGGCATCAGCAGGCAGGCTCTCCTTACGTTCGAGTGACACACAGTTTGGAAAGCTCTGCTCTATTCACTAGGTAAATATATATTTTTTGGTTTCAAAACAATATTTTAAAGACATTTAAAGTACCTCTAGTTCATTTACTGTAACAATTGCCTAGTTCCCTTGTTTATGTTTTCTATTAAGAAACCAGGGTGTTTTGCTTAAGGATAAAGGCAAGTATGAATTCTACTGAATTTTATATTCTCCAAAATCATTGTCTGATTCTTCCTCCCAGCCATCACATGGACAATTCTGGATGCAATCTAAACATGTGAACAAAGGGGGAGCCACATCTGGCTGTCAATTGACTCTTTTCCCACATTTCATTTAAATGCTCATTTATGCCAGTTCTGTGACTTCACTATTAGGATAGATTCTTCCTCCTCCCTCAACTTTCTTCATAGACACAGCTCAATAGGAAAACATCTGCTTCGAATGCAGATGGTCCAAGTTCAGGCCATAGCAGGAAAACCCCTGAACAGTATAAAAACACTGTGTTAAAACACATTTATGCTCTGACTGAGGATAAAGCAATTTATTGTGTTGCTGTTTTTAAAGAACTAAATATAAAAATAACTTGTCAGAGGAAGGTATGTGAAAAAATTTGGGAGTTTGTATATTGTTTAAAAAGGCAGCACCCTAAGATAGGTTTAATTTATCTTCCATTTTCATCCCCACTTGAATGTTTGTGAACAGTTTAAATGTAGACTGTTGTTTGCTCTTCTCATCCTGTGGATAGTGTCCCTCAAAGGCTTACGTAATGCCACACTTCCATTGCCAAAGGACCAGTTAGCCTTTTAAGGGCAAATAATGACTTTTGTTTCTTAAACTATCCTGAAGTATTGGCTAGTCCCTTTTTGAAGTGACATACAGTAAGTGGACAGTTAACACCCCAGATATCCAGGACTGAAAAGAACAATTCAGCGCCTTTCTACTATCCAAGGAAAAGATCTTTCCTTGGCTCTAAAATAACCACTAAATCACTGTAAGGGTGGAAACACATTTTCTATGATTCCTTACAAACTTTCAACCTTCACCACCCAATCATAGTTGCTGTTACAAGAAGAATCTAGCTGTCTCTTATTTGCTCTGCTCTGCTTTGTCAATCTCAGGACACTCCTTAAAACAGAGGAAAAGGTATGGACTTCCAGTTGTTTCAGAACTACAAGTCCCAGCAAGCCCAGGTGGCATGAGGGATGCTGGGAGTTGTATTTCCACAAAATGGGGAGGGGTTCAGGGTCCCTCACCTTTTCCTCTCACGCCAATTTTCATAGAGAGTATTGCACTATAAAGTACTAGTCAGTCTCCTGAGCACTTAGCCCTCTTTGACCTTCTTACAGATCGAGGGGGTAGACATAGACAGGCTATAAGTATTTTAACAACCATTGTCTCTCCACGAAACTCTGGGATCTATTGTTCCATAAGAATGTTTAGGAATGTGCAGTATAATCCCTGCAACCTCCCTTATTTCTCTCTCGCTCTCTGACACACCCACGCATCTATCTACACACTCAAACAACAATTCCCAGGTTCTTGGAAGAAACTATGACCTTTTAACATTAACAGAAATGTGTAACAGAAATACCTTAACTTTTAGTTTGGAAATGAAGGCTGGTGTTCATGCTCACTAAGAAGCAAGCCAACAAAAAATCTGCCGAAGAAGTTGCATCTATAGATGAAGCAGCAACATTTCCTGGACATGAACATCAGAAACCACATTATAATATGTTAGTCTATATCAGTGTTTCTCAACCTTAGCAACTTTAAGATGTCTGGACTTCAACACCCAGAATTCCCCAGCAAGCTATTCTGGGAGTTGAAGTCCAGACATCTTAAAGTTGCTAAGGTTGAGAAACACTGGTCTATATATTCATTCACCATCCTCCACTTTGTGAGATAGCAGCTTTCCCAAATCTCTGGCACAGGTTTTTGCTGTCTAATTCTTTCACCCAGACATGGCAGGAGTTAAACTGATAAATGGTCAGAAAGAAATAGGACTACTATTTACCTAGGATCAGCCAAGCGGGAAGCCCCGATCAACCTGCTCCAAAGATGGACTGAGCATGTCATAAAAGCCAAAAGCTTACTCAAGGAGGCAATAAGTAACTAGTTTATCTGGGCTGATTTGTTTGGAATTCTGTGTTTATGTGATTATTGCCTTCCCTTGTTTTCTGTATATTTCCCTTTCCCCAATATATTCATTTACGTATATATCTAGAGAGTTGGCTTCATTGGTTTTATATACAAGACTGCATGGTTACACAGCCATTGCTTGACACAAGGCTGGTTTAGTTCTATATTTCTGGGCTTTGAGCTGGAAGATCTAAAACAGTTTTCTTCCAGCTGGACTGACTAAGAGGTGGCAGGAGGGTCAGCCTGACTGATGGCTGCTTATAATTATCTTTTACCAGGAAACCCTTAGAAATCTTTTTTAAATGACTCCCCTCCCAAGTTGTAACAATTATATATTATCTTGTATATTTATTATATATTAAGAGAACATTGCAAAGTGCTTCTTTCAGCAGGAAGTAATTTCTTGCAATACAGTAAGGAAAATCAATTATTTCCCCCTCCAGCCACATCCTTGCTTCATTTGGTATATATTTGGTCATATACTCCCCCCCCCCAAATCTGAACAAGGATGTTAAGGAGCAGCACAAAGCTATCAAATCACCTTTCACTTTGACCAGTCTGTTAGGATGGTTGCAGCCTAGAGTTATGGATGAGGCAAGAGTTCCCACAAATGGGGAAACAAACCATTCACAAGCTCCATAGAGCTGTTGCAGTTCAAAGAAAACACCAGTTTTACTGCAGCTTCAAATCCACTACAGTTGGCCATAAACAAACCCCTTAGCTTGTAAACATGGCTGATATTGCAGGATAACAGAGTTCCAAAGCTGGATTGTTGCAAAGTCCTCGTATGGAATGCCTTGAATGGAAATGTACTCAATGCAGAGGAACAGAGTTGCTACTAAAATCGCTCCAGTTTCTTTATGGGGAGTCAGGCATTCTTGATCCTCAAAAATTATTTTGATTTTAACTCATATAGCTTAATAGGAGCCTCTGGAACTGAGTTTCTCTGATTGTTACAGTCCATTCATGGGTTTGGCTTCTTGGTCAGCCTCTCTCAACATGGCTCCTGGGATACTTTTGGACTATAAATTTCATCACTCCTACCAATCAGGAGCGGTAGAGTTACAATCCAAGAACATCTGGGGTCAAGATTGGGAGAGGCTGTAGCTCAGTATAGCAAAGAGACATAGGAAATGCTTTAGAACAGTAGTAGATGTGTGAGCTGTTCCCGAAGGAATGCTGTACATCCACACATAGCTATGTATTTTTCCCCTTCAGCTACTTCCTGGCATATTCTCCAGACCTCTCTTTGTGGCAGAAATGATCTCCTTAATTTGAAATCTCCACTCCCCCTTGAATCTGAGAACCTGTGCACTTGGCACAGTTCTTTGTATATGTCTCATCTAGAAAGATCAAAACTTCCTGCCTCAACACAAGCAGAGAATAAATGTATATAGAAGCTATGAAAGGAAGACAGGGCCTGGAGACGAGCCATGATGTGCCTAGAGCCGCTGACAGAACTCATGCAAGAAACTGATGCCGACAATGCATTTTTCAGGAGCTTTAATATGAATTGGTAAATAGAACATATTATCTGTACCACTTTATTAGCCAGGTGAAACTGAGCCATCGTAGCTTGAAAAAGAAATAGCACTGCAAGGGAGAAAATGTGGAGGTATATGAAGTAGGTTATCATTAGGGGCTATAAAAACAATCACTTATTTTTAAGTCTTTAGGGCACATTGACTTTTTGCTGCTTCTGCTACAGTTACTTCTCTGAAAAATGACTGGCCTCTGAAATGATCTTCCCATCCTTGGTCTCAATGGTCTTGATCATCAAAGGCCTCTTCAGTGAGCTGCTGTTGGTGACCGAAGTCCCTGCAGCTCCAATGTGAGAAGGAAGTACTATCCCCTGAGTCAGGAGTCCAGCTGCAGAAGCAATGGATGGGTTTAAGAATCTGGGCCGAGAGATCAGAGGAGGAAGAAGGCCTTAATGAAGAAATTTTTGATTGGCTCCCCAAGTAATTTGGCAGAAGAGGAGACCAAAGAACCCATGTAAACAAGTCAGCAGGCAAATATAACCAAGAAACAAAAGGCCAACTGACCACATGCAGTAAGCAAGAGCTTGCTTAAAGTTTCCTTCTCCATCCTGCTGTCCTTCAAATGTGTTGGGCTTCATCTCTCATAATCCTAAACTATGTTGATTGTCTAAAGTTTTCAGAAGTAAAGACGTCAGTTTAAAAACAAAGGTGCGTCTGACTCATGCTATGGTCTTCTCAATTGCCACATATGCCTGTGAAACTTGGACATTAAAAAAGGAAGATAGAAGAAGAATTGATGCATTTGAATTGTGGTGCTGGTGAAGATTACTGAAAGTACCATGGACTGCCAGAAGAACAAACAAATCAGTTTTAGAAGAAATACAACCAAAATGTTCACTAGAGGCAAGGATAACTAGGCTTAGACTCTCATACTTTGGGCACATTGTCAGGAAAGACCGATCGCTTGAAAAGGACATCATGTTTGGTAAAGCTGAGGGCCAGCAGAAAAGAGGAAGACCTTCAATGCGATGGATTGACACAATTACTGCAACAATGGATGCAAACATTGGAACAGTCAGGCAATTGGCACAAGACTGTTTAGCATTTTGTTCTATTATACATAGGGTCGGCATGAGTCGTAAATGACTCGACGGCAACTAACAACAACAATATGTTGATTGGTTGCCATTGATGGAAGTTGTTTTTTTTCAATATATCTGCTGGGTGACTTGTTGGGAGAAAGCTGGTTTTGACAGAGAAAGTCAAATGCAGGCAAATCATATCAGACTGAGAAATATGTAATCAAACACTGATTCATGAAACATGGATACTCTACAAGGCTCACAGAAGAATCTAGAGTTCTGTTCCATTATCTCAAGTGGGCAATGCAGAGAAGTTAGCATTATTCAACAATCAAATGATAAGAAGGTGAATTAGATTTAAAAGATTATTTTATACTATAGAAATACATTTTTGCAGTATCTTGGCAATAGAGAAACATTTAGGGAATAACTTTGGGAACGGGTTTTACCTACTTCTGCCAATCCTTGGATGAACACTTCAGGGGTAACTGCATGCGGTATGAAGAAGCAGCGAAGAGTACTACAAGGAAGGCCTTGGGTTCACTCATGGATCTTTCATTTAGTAATACATGGCTAAGTGGCTGGCAGTTCTATTGTACCTAATTCCATGGACATATGTACCAAATCAGATTCAGAGCTGGAACAAATACTTATAATTCTATTCTGGGCTAATTTCCCATGCAGTCTCTGGATGAAACCTGCAACTTCAAAATTTGAATTCAGACTTGTAAAATTCAAAATTCACATGCTTTACATTTGTTTGCATGTCCTGTTTGTTTTGATGTTGGCTGGTTTCAAATATCCACTGTTAAATACTATTCCCATTGCATGTTCTCTGTCAGGTTCTAAATAACCTTATATATCATCCATTAAATGCAACTGTATGTTAGCCATCAATATATAACAGTGGTTTTCCAACTAAGTTTTAGGGAATTTAACAGCAGTTCTTCAATGAAATAATAATTGATAAATATCTCCCAAAATCACGTTGCCCAACACAGCAGATATTTTTCTACAATGTATAGGTAAAAAACTATTTCCCAATAGATAATGGTGATGCTTATGTATGTAGAATATTCCCCAGATAATCCACCCCAATATGCAAGAGTTATACAAGAAGCACATATGTTGAGATCTGTTTGAAGGTTTAATGTTAAACTGCTACCACTATTTATCATTTATCACTAGTGCTAAACCTCATTGCACACCAGCTTTTGAACTTGAAAATTAAATATCATTATAGCATAAGTGATACCACTATCTAACAAATAATTTAAAGTGCAGGGATACGGAATGTCAAGAGGTGCAAAGGAGGATTTTAGGTAAACTTTTGGCCTCAATTTGTTTCAGCGTTTTTCAGGACGTGACCCAAATACCCAGATGGGGAGAATCAAGACACTGCAAAAAGTTCAGAGGGAACTGAGAGGAAGACTAAAGCCACCACATTACCAAAAACCTCAGAAGGAGAAAGGTCAATAAAACAGAGGTGCTTGATCACCTCCACCCATCTGAACAGGAAGACTGCTTACCTAGCTTGTTAATGGCATTGACCTGCTGTGCTGGAACCCGACCAACCATCCTGGGAGAAGAAAAAAGCATATTCGTGAGTTTGGAAAGTGTGTGAAAGACAGCATGGCTTCTTTTGGAGGAAGAGCCACAGCTTACCGGTATAGCATGTGCAAAAAGTGCTATCTCCAGTTCTGGGAACCTACAAGTAGGGCTGGGAAAATCTGTCTGAAACCTTGGAGAGCTGTATTAGAAAATGCTCTCCTAACATTGTCCCATCCTAAATGGCAGTGAGAATCTAGACTCACATCTGTGTTTCTGCTATCTGTTCCTGAAGGATTCAAGCCCCTTGTGACCTGATTACCTTCCTGCAATGCACTTCTTCCTATTTCTGACTATTATAATCATTATGTTCATATATTTGCAAGCTGACACATGACAGTATCAAAATGCCATGCAAAGCAGTTTTCCACCCATAGAAATTGCCCTTTCCTGTTTTCTTAGATCAACCTACCTCAAAATGTTATCCTCCAGCACTACCCAATTAGGAATTCTGGGAGCTGGCATCCAACCTTTGGGGAGGGCCCTAGGCTGGAGGAGGTTGCCCTGGGTGGTCAAGTGCAGAGGAACCAATTCATACACATCCAGCACCCATGCACAGAAAGTCCAAGCTGACTCTTGCTTACCGGTTTTCTTCTCCTTCCAGCAGCTTTCTGTAGGTGGCAATTTCTATATCAAGGGCCAGCTTGAGGTTCATCAGTTCTTGGTATTCTCTCATCTTGGTGGCCATGTCATGTTTGGCTTGCTTCAGCGCCTCCTCTAGGTCTTGGACAGTACTCTTGGCATTTTGCACAGCCTGCTCCCCTTGTTCTTCAGCTGAGGCCACAGCATTTTCTAGATTGGCTCGCTGGGCAGGAGGAAAGAGGAACATTTCTGTTTCCACTATCTGGGTGGGAAGCCTTATGGAGAGTCCAGCAGCTAAGAAGAGGCAGCAAGGGCTCAGAAGCAAAGCCTCTCTCTCTAAGTATGGTGGGAAAGACCTTGCCTCTTTTGAGCTACAACTGCTTGCCTTCCATTCCACAAGGTTATTGTGAATGGCCAAGAAGAGTGTGAAGACGTTTCAAGGGAAATAACTTCCCAGTGTAGGAAGCAGCTAAAAGTCAGCCAAGAAGAGAAGCCAGTGCTGGACTCAGACACTGTGTTGAACCCAAAGTTGTGCAGCTTTTTTCAGGCTGAGGGCTATACTTGGTCCTTGAATGGCATGGCCATGTTGGCCTTCCAAAAAGTGATGGGACCAATGATTACTTCCAATCTATTTAATAATTGTTGCCTTTGTCACATTAGCAAATATTATTGATAACAACTGTTAGAGGGGAATAGTAATGTGTTTGTTTTATATCTCACATTTCTTCCAGGAGCTCAACACACTTTACACAAGGATCACTCTTCATTTTACCTCCCTAACCACCCTGTAGTACTTGGCCCACAATCACTCAGCAAGTTTCCACAGCTGAGGTGGACTGCACCCAAAACTTTGGAGGGACAGAGGTTGTGCACCCCTATGCCTACTCCAAAGTAGACAAACACAGCACAGCTTAGCACAATTTATGAGCCCAGTTAAGGTTTTGGGTTGAAGACCTTTGGAATGATGTGCTGGCCTCCAGGCCACAGGATTCATCTAGTGGTGTTAATGGTGTAGAGGAAAACTTACAGCTGGTGGTTTTGAGAAGCCTGTCCCTCTCATAAGAAATTGTGCCCTCTTGTGTTTTATTTCAAAAAAGGAGAGGACGCTTGCAGCTGGACAAATTAAAACTAGACATGAAGAGTGTTACAAAAGAGAGAAAAATGAACAATTGGTTGGATCCCAAGGGATAGTTAGGCTTCACAGAATGGGTTGTAGGTAGAGTCTCTGTGGCACTTCCCCCCAGCATTGTATGTTCTCTGTTTTTATGAATATTTTGGGTTAAGACTCGTGATTCTGTCCAGAGACTGGCAGTTTACCTGATTCTTTAAGGCCTCAATTTCTCCATTGACGTGCTGACCATAGCGAGTCAACTCAGCAATCTGACCCTTGATGCTTTTCATCTCACCATTATGCTTCTGAGTTTGCCTTACAATGTCATCAATCTGGAAGGGGACAGAGGGGTAAACAGGAGTCACTATGATAGCATATTCAGAGGAGTAAGATGCAGGCTCCATAACAAGAATACTAGGACTCTGGTTGTCCAAACATATGGGCAGGTTTCCCACCCTCATGTCTTCTAGATATGCTGGACATCATATCATACTGGACTTGTTCTAGAACAAAAATGGGATAAAATCTAGGGGCATAATTAGAAGTCAGAGAAGTTTCCTGCATGAGCTGAAGTCCTTTCTGGTAGTGCAAAAGATTGGGTCCAAGTCATAATACTTCAACCATTTTCAAATACTGGCTCTGAAATTACTATTGGAATGACAGAGTTATCCTGAAAATTCAGACATTGGTCAGGCCTTACAGCAGCTTAGTTGAAATAGTCCTCTCCTGGACTTGAAAATCCTTAAAATCCTTTCCTAGATTTCCCTGAGTTGCAAAACAGTGCCAGATTCTTTTTCTTGTTTGTAGAATCTGATTGTTCTGTTTATTTGGATCTGAAATTAGATTGCTTTAATCTTGTAACAGTTCGTACTGGCAGGCTGGATTTCTCAGTTTAATATTAAAGAGGTAGCAAAATAAGATTGCCCATTACCAGCGCTTGCATGTGCACAGATTATACTTCCATGATGTGGATGCAGGGAGATAAAAGTGAACGTCACCTTGCTTTTGTACCACTGTTCAGCCTCATCACGACTCTTGGCAGTCATGGCCTTGTATTGCTCTTTCACCTCATCAACGATACGCTTCATCTCCAGTTCCCGGTTGTTGTCCATGGCCACAGTGACCATTGCATTTTGGATCTGAGATTGCAATTCCCTGATCTCCTGGATGGGGGCAGGAGAAGCATAATAAGTTGTAGATGACATTAATAGAAGAGAATATCTGTAGCTCAGGGTTGAACTGTGGAGTCCTTGGTGCTCTCTGAGCTTGGTTGTTTGCTTGCAAACAACCATGCTCAGGGAGCACCAAGGACTCCACTCTAGTTGACATTGCAATTGTAGCCCATCTGGGGGGTGGGGGAAGTTTAATCATAGGGCAGAACTTTATTTTATTTTATTTTTATCCCGCCTTTATTACTTTTATAAGTAACTCAAGGCGGCTAACATACCTAATATTCCTTCCTCCTCCTGTTTTCTCCACAACAACAACCCTGTGAGGTGGGTTGGGCTGAGAGGGAGTGACTGGCCCAAGGTCACCCAGATGGCTTTCATGCCTAAGGCGGGACTAGAACTCTTAGTCTCCTGGTTTGCCATTGGCTCCTTCCTAGGGCTGAGAGAGTGACTGGCCCAAGGTCACCCAGACGGCTTTCATGCCTAAGGCGGGACTAGAACTCAGTCTCCTGGTTTCTAACCCAGCACCTTAACCACTAGACCAAACTTGATCCCATTCACTGCATTATCTGTTCTTTCCTCAGTGCTCTTGCAAGGAGCTACTGGCAAAGAAGTGAAAAAGAGAGAAAAATAATGTCCCTGCTCATTTTCATCACCTGTAACAGATACATCAGTCATTCATTCATTTTTGTCTCTGGTACTCACCTCTTCAAAGAGCTGCTTGAGGTATTTGATTTCATTCGTGATGCTCTCTAGCTTGGATTCAACATGTACTTTCCGCAAGTAAATATCATCCAGGTCCTGCCAGAGGAGAAAAACAGACAGCAGGATTCTCCTCTGGATATTTGTCATGTTCCTTGAATCTCACTAAGTATTGTATGAGGTGGAAGTTTCCAATTTTTGAGTTAAATATATGGCCAAATATATTTTTTCGGCCATATATTTAGATATATGACCCCAAACATTTTGGTGAGCCTTTAATTTGCCACCAAATCATTATATTTAATGTGACTGAAGGGGGAAATTATTAAACGCACATTGGGATACCATAATCAAAATAATGGTGTGTAATTTAATTAATTTAATTTTAATTACAGTCATATTTAGTTACAGTCAAATTTAGTTCTTCTCCTGGCCCTATCCATTTTTTTCATGGCGGCCCCTAGCACATCGTGCAAGATTCGGCAGGCCCCCACCCTTTTAGCCTTTCGGAAGGCCATCAAGGCCTGGCTTTTTACCCAGGCGCTGGGATAGAGTGAGGATGTCTGGAGCTGGCTGTGGGGCATCTCAAGGGGATGATTGAGGCACTGGGTTTTGGTTTGGTTTTATGGTTTGTTTTTTATAGTGGTTGTGAGCTGCCCGGAATTGTGTTTTTAGATGAGTCGCCATACAAATCTTTTAAATAAATAAATATATAAAAAACAAGAACAGTTGTTACTTAAAAGAAAAAGGAAAAAGACTGGGCATCCCTTATTTAGTATTTCCACTACTTCAAATCAACAATACTCAGGTGTGTTTTGCAGTGATTCAGGATATTTGGGGATATCATTTGTCAATAAAGATGTAATGCAAGCACACATGGGGAGGATATGCAAAGCTGTGTCACAATATCATATTGGGGTAGGGGAACATCTGAGGGCACTGAGCTGCTTGAAGGGGTTCAACAGCTTTTTGGGAATGCTGTAGTTTTTCCAGATAGCAAATTTATCTATTTGATAAGCTTGGCCTGGAAGCATGAACCATCTTCCATATAGTAGAACAACACTGGTTTTAAAAGTTCTGAAAACTTGAGCAAATCTATGCATTTTCTCTAGTGGGCAGAAAAAAGGAATAGTTGCAGTAAACCTCACTTGGTGCTCTCTAGCTGAAGTTAAAGGAGAATGGAAATCAAGTCAGGCTAACTCTGTCTGTCTATGTATCTATCTATCTATCCATCCATCCATCTTGTGTGCGCTTTTCCTATTTCATAAAAGGATGCAGAATGTGGAGGCAAAAACATTTAACAGTCCCCTTTCCATCATACCATATAGAGAGCAGCCCTCTGTCGTATTGCCCAGAAAGAGAAGAAAAAGTAAGGAGAATGGGTGAATATGGGGAAGTAAAAGGAAAGCTGGGACTGACAGCAGCTTGAACTTCTCAAGAAATAAAGTTGTGTAAGCTGGAAGTTGCAGAAGAGAGAAAAACAATCTTGGATTGGTCAGTGATAAGAACCTCAGGTCCCACCAATGTTTAGGCTCCATTACTCATTTCACCTTTTTAGTCACCACAAACTCATTTTCCAGTTGATTACGCTGATTTATTTCCTCTTCATACCTACAGATCAGAGACAAGAGATAATATTTGTGAGGTGCAATGGGGAACAAATTAAGATGAGTTTGTCCAGTGGGTACGTACCATTTACCAACTCTCTAGCCTCCACAAGAGCTGCAGCTTGTCTTCAAAGCATCCAATACGTACCATTTTAGATTAACATTATAAAATAAATATGAAAACTAGCTAAGCCTATTGATAGTTGTGAGCCAGTTTGGTGTAGTGGTTAAGGCACTGGGCTAGAAACTGCGAGACCATGAGTTTTAGTCCCGCCTTAGGCACAAAGCCAGCTGGGTGACCTTGGGCCAGTCGTGCTGTCAGCCCTAGGAAGGAGGCAATGGCAAACCACTTCTGGAAAACCTTGCCAAGAAACCTGCAGGAACTTGTCCAGGCAGTTTCCAAGAATCGGACACGATTGAACAGGAAAACAAAATTGATAGTTGTAGCACTGGGAATTTAAAAGATGGAACACTAAAACTCAGCTGAGGTAAAATAAGACTGAACATAAATTGCTTTTCAGAATTCTTCACCTAATGTGTGGGCAGAGAAATGGGGTGGGTGATTTCTCCAGGCAGGAGAATAAATGTTCAACAACTTCACAAGGGCACAACCATCTCTTAGTGGTGACATTTACACTGCTACTGAAAATGCCCCATGGCAGCATTCCCCTCATGATACCTTCCCTTGGGATTTAATGGAAGTGTGGGAAGCCAATGTCAGGTTTCTCCCAGCAAGCTGGACTGGAAACAGATGAACAGGCTCTCAAGGTTTCAAAAATTTCTGCTCAGGAAATTTTTTGTAGAAAAGCTAGAGAATTCCAGTATCTGCTGTGTGTCAAATACAAGACCTATTTATAGAGAAATTATTGTTCTAATTCTTGCATCTCTTTTTCTCACCAGTATGATGTAATGGGCTAGAAGCTACTCTCTTTTGGGAGGGAACAACAGTTTTCACTTCTCCCCTGTGTTAGTAACAGACAGATTTGTTTGCTTGTGACCATTTGAGAACTAGTTCTCACACCAAAGTGGCTGCAGATTGATTAGCGTACTACTATTCATTATACTTTCACGCATCCTGAGCATTTTATAACTAAATAAGGACACAAACACCACATTCCACTCATGAGAAATTCACTGAAAAAAATCTGGCCCCTTGAAAAAAATTCTGAAGTCAATTCTTTTTCATCAAATTGAATGAGAATTAGTAGAAACAAAAATGCAGGCAACCTTATCTGCCTGCCACAAGCTTTTATGTGCTATTTATTTATTTATTTATTTATTTATTTATTTAATTTTCATCCTACCTTTATTATTTTTATAAATAACTCAAGGCGGCGAACATCCCTAATACTCATTCCTCCTCTTATTTTCCCCACAATAGCAACCCTGTGAGGTGAGTTGGGCTGAGAGTGAGTGACTGGCCCAAGGTCACCCAGCTGGCTTTCATGCCTAAGGCGGGACTAGAACTCTCAGGCTCCTGCTTTGCCATTGGCTTCCTACGGCTGAGAGAATGTGATTGGATCAGGGTCACCCAGCCGGCTTTCATGCCAAAGGCGGGACTAGAACTCACAGACTCCTGGTTTCTAGCCCATTGCCTTAACCACTAGACCAAACTGGCTTTCATAACTTACAGCTGAAGGGCCTACAGTATATATTGTGAAGATGGAGAACCACCACCTACAACATGGTCAGTGAAATCTGGCTGCCAACAGATCATTCAAACATAATACCTCACCACTTACAGAACAATATTTTACAATACAGTGTCTTTTAAACGGTTGCACAATAGTGCCCATCTTTACAGATTAGAGCATGCCTAGTTTAAATCTGGAAAATCTCCCCCTGCCACAGAGCTACAGCCCTGATCTGAATTTGCCTCGGTCACATGAAGGATATTTAGTTTAAACAGACACACACGTATACTCACACATACAAACAGAATATTAAATAACAAATCTCCCATTATCTCTTATGATTTGCTCACTGGCTTTTCAGTTCCTCCAGAAGGGTCTGTGTGTGATCCAGCTCAGTTTGCAATTTCATCTTATCTTGATTGAGCGTGTCTATCTGCTGCTTAAGGGGCTGGCTGTGGGCTGTCATAATGCGCCCCACATTGGATTTGTATTGGTCTTTGCCCTTCAAAAGCTTCAGCTGGGTCTCTAGCACTTTGTTCTGCTGCTCAAGTTTGCGTACCTTGGAGAGGGAGAACAGAGAGATAAATAAGAAACTAAAAAGAGAATCAGGAAAAGGCTTTTAAGATCCGTTGATCAAGATGCAGGATTCTACCCCACCTCAGTGGCAAAGTTTTATTTGGCTGTTTATGGACAGTCCCGCAAATCCACCTTGTAAGAATCTGTGGCCTATCTAGAATTTGTTGTCATATGAAATTACTGTTAACCACTGGTTTATGGCCCAAATATTTGATGGGAAAATAAACTGCTTTCATTTTTGTTTATTTGTTTTTGAAGGAAATCATTTTGTGAAATTTTCACCACCATTGTGTAGTGGCCAAGAGGTGCATGTTTGTATGCTTGCTCTGCCTTGAATCATAACCCCAGTTATTTGTACTCTCCCTGGCTTCCCACATGTCAATTAAACTCCAACAGAAGATATCCTGAGAGAACTCTTGCCATAGGGCTTTTTCTAAACATAAAATCACAACTCGTCCAGAATGTGGCGGTATGCATAGTTTTGGGCACCTCTCGATTCACCCATGTTACACCGTTGCTGCGTGAGCTGCACTTGATTATGATTATGTGCCATCAAGTTGTTTTCGACTCCTATCAACCACATAGATAGATTTTCTCCATGATTATCTGTTCCTAACCTTGTCCTTCAGCATTTCCAGCAATACACTCATTGCTACTATAACTGAGTCTATCCACCTTGCTGCTGGTCATCTTCTTCTTCTCTTTCTTTCCACCTTCTAGAGAGGTAGGTTTTTGGATAATGTGTCCAAAGTAGGATAATTTGAGCCTGGTCATTTGTGCCTCAAGTGAGAACTCTGGGTTGATTTGTTCAATGATCCATTGGTTTGTTTTCTTGGCTGTCCACGGTATTCTCAGGAGTCTTCCCCAACACCAAAGTTCAAAAGTATCTATACTCTTTCTATTTTGCTTCTTCAAAGTCCAACTTTTGCTTCTATAGAGTGTCACAGGGAATACTGCGGCTTACACAATTCTGATCTTTGTAGGTATAGAGACATCATGGCATCTGAATATCTTTTCCAAGGCCTTCACGGCTGCTCTACCAAGTGCTGGTCTGCGGCGGATTTCTTGACTGATCCCTTTACTGTTGATGGTTGATCCTAAAAGGCAGAAGCTATCCACTACTTTGACATCTTCGTTGCCAGTTCTAAGGCTGGTTGTTCTACGTTTTGTCATTAGTTTGGTCGTGAGCTGCACTGGCTTCCATTTTTTTTCTGAGTGCAATTTAAGGTGCTGGTTTAAAGCCCTGAATGGCACACAGCCAGGTTACTTGTGGGACCACCTCTCCCTGAAGGTGGTCTTATAGGGTGGGAGTGCTCCAGGTCACTTCCCTTAAATGTTGCCATCTAGTGGGACCTAGACAGTGCACCTTCTCAGTAGCCCCCTTGCCCTTTGGGATACCCTTCCCCCTGAAATCTGGCAGGTCCCTCCCCTCCCAGCCTTCCAAAAAGTCTTAAAGACCTGGTTTTCCCCCATAAACCTTGGGGTAGTGTGAGGCTGGAGCCCAGAAAAGTTCCTTGTGGATTTGTGGGGATGTGTTGTGGTTGGAGGTGCTGGGATTTTCTGTATTTTTAATGTATTTTTTACTGTTTCTTACTTGTGTTTCTGAGCCACCTAGAGTTATGTTGCATAAGAAGGACAGCTATACTGTATATTATAAATAAGTAAGCAAGCAAGTTGGCAGCCAGGGAATCTGCAGAGGGATTGAAAGATGTGTGCAGAAAAAGGACCGGAACACCAGCCTACACTATATCACACCAAGAACACCCCATCAAAAGTCACTCTAAAGATATTGCAAAGCACCCCGAGGTAGAAATACAGGAGACTTTTCTCAGGGAAAGCAAACTTTTGTGAAAGGGGAAGACAAGTTTTTGGCAATAGTATTTCCTGGTGAGAAACATCCCTGAGCCGCTTTTGAAGTCTGCTTCATGCTTTAAACAGTTCTGCCTTGAGTTGCACAGTGACTTGGATGTGAATACAGCATATGCAGCACACCCTGTGAGATCTCTCAAATAGGAAGATTGGCGCATTTAACACAGGAGAGGGGGGTGGGGAGGAAACTGGCAAGTGACTGCAGATTCCCAACACAACTGTATCATGTGCACAGGATGACTGAAGACAAAGGAGAGAGGGCTCCTATAATTTCGATAACAAGATAGAAGATAAATATTGGTGGCGGCATATTTTTGTTATTGCTGTTGTTTGGCAAGAGGTCATATCGTTAGAGCAGAGCTTTCCAAACTGTGTGTCGGGACACGTTAGTGTGTCGGCTGCAGTGTCTGGGTGTGTCGCGGCTGCTGCTGCCTCCAAACCTGCCCTGCCAGGATTCCGCCCAGGTCCTAGTGCCTGCCTTGTGCCTGGCTGCCTCCAAACCTGCTGTGATTCCGCGCAGGTCCTAGTGCCTGCCTTGTGCCTTGCTGCCTCCAAACCTGCTGTGATTCCGCGCAGGTCCTAGTGCCTGCCTTGTGCTTTGCTGCCTCCAAACCTGCTGTGATTCCACGCAGGTCCTAGTGCCTGCCTTGTGCCTTGCTGCCTCCAAACTGGCTCTGCCAGGATTCCGCGCAGGTCCTAGTGCCTGCCTTGTGCCCTGCTGTAAGAGTGTGTCACAAAATGATGCCCTGCTGTAAGAGTGTGTCACGAAATGATGCATGTCTAAAAAGTGTGTCACCAACATGAAAAGTTTAGAAAGCTCTGCATCAGAGAATGAGAAAATTCTTCTATAAAAATATTATATGAAACAAATACAAGTTTATATCTTGGACTCTTCTCTTTAAACACCCTTACTGATCTGATAATCCTAACAGCATGGTTTTAAAAAGGTATTTCTACAGATCGTGTTGAACTACGTGGCAATCACTAATCAACTTTGGCTCATCTCAGAAAAGCTCACTGCTTGTGTTTCGATGGGAGACCACAAGAATATCCACATGCTGTAGGTTAGACCGAAAGGTAAAAATAAATTTCTGAAGGTGGCAATGGAAAACTCATTTTATATTAGTGTCAAAAAAACACTAGATGGGTGCACCTGTGTAGTCAAGCCTGACTTAAGCTTGTATTGGGCAACAAGGCTTTAACTAACTAACTTCTCACAAAGGATAGTTTAGCCAATAATTTTGGTTCTTGACAGAGAAGTTATACTAGGAGTAGAACTTGATAAAAGCATAAATGCTACTGGGATGTAAAGTAGCCTCCCCATAAACAGGATTGTAAATGCATCTTAAGGGGGAAGTTGATGAAGGAAGTTTATCCCAATTACCTTATTATATATTAGATGGAAAATGAAAGTTACTAATTTTAAACTGCATCTCAGAACAGCTCTATTTTCAGACTGCTAATCTGTTAATTTAAAGTGTAACTGTTTGGGGGTGGTGTGTTTGAAGGTACATTTTCTCATTCCCTTCATTTATTTATTTAAATTATAATTTAATTATAAATTATTTCCAGAACCTCATGCTAGCTGGTATTCTTCTTATCCACAACAAAGACAGACAAAAAGTGACTGGCCAATGATCATCCAGTGTTATGGAGATCGCGGGCGGAGGAGGGGGCACCTTCCAGGGTGGGAAACACGTCCACTGCCTCGAAGACCTTGGGCGCCCGTCCAAGAAGGTCAGGCCGGACCCGCCTTAGAGTGCCTGGGGTTTTTCCCCCAGAGAACTGCTTAGTGTAGCTTAGTTTGGCAAGATTCTGTGTAAGGTAGAACAATAAAGATCTAGAGCTTAATTCTGAGGCTCAGCATTGTTCTTTGCCTAACCACGACATCCGGGCTACTTCATGACTGAGTGGGTATTCATGCGAAGTAATAGTTCCACTTTCTTTCAAATATTGTGTCTGTTTCTGGACACTGCATTTTAAGGAGGATCCAGGAAGAAAGAAATCTGGGTTCCTTCTTAACTTAAGAGATGAATGGGTTCAGAATAGGCTGAGAGAGTCCCCCTCGGGGGAGATGGGGCGGTAATAGTAATTGAAAATAAAATAAATAGGCTATAAGGATCATCAAGGACCTAGAAAATAAGAGTGACAAGAAGAGGGATTGAAGGAGCTGGGTATGCCTAGCCCTGAGAAAAGATGAGGTGGGGGATATGACAGCACTCTTCAGAAATCTGAAAGGCTATTACACCGAAGAAAGTCACAGTCTCTCTTATTCCAGAGGGTAGACATTGAATGATATATCTAAGTTACAGGAAGGCAGATTCCCACTGAATGTTAGGAAAAACGTCCTACCAGGAAGAATCACCAGGTGAGGTGGTGGGCTCATTGGATGTGTTCACTTGGAGGCTAGACAGCCATCTCTGGGGGGGGGGGGGGGTTCAATTTGACAGGTTGGATTCAAGGGCTTAAGTGCCCCCTTTTACTTCCGGTGCTTCTACTAATTATCTTTAGCCAACACTCTAATTATGCACCATACACCAGGCCTTCTGGCAAATAACAATAGAAAAAGCATTTGTGATGAAAAATCCATTCTGGATATACAGTTTATAAGACAAATGCCTGTGGGTGGGGAAAACTTTTGACAACTTTCCCAAAGCCATAGGAATGTACAATTTCCCTAGCTCACATCTTGGAAAATATTAGTAAGCTGAATGCATTGCTTCTGAGAGCCATATGCCAGATCACCAGATGCAAAGAGTTTACAGGAAGTTCTTATCTGACTTCCTAGTCTTAAAGCAGAAAAACCTCAAATTTACAGCTATTCTCCATTCCAGTGCAACTGAACAGTGTGATTTTTAATATATATAAAAATATCTTTTAAAAAAGTATGTTATAAAAATATAAAAGCAAATTTGGTATAGTGGTTAAGGTGCTGGACTAGAAACTGGGCAACCTCAGTTTTAGTCATCCTTTAGGCATGAAAGCCCAGCCCACCTCACAGGGTTGTTGTGGGGAAAATAGGAGGTGGAAGCATTATGTATGCCACCCTGAGTTGTACAACATAAAGCTGAGACATAACTCTATAAATAAATAGACAAAACCTTTTGACACTGATTTGGAGACACTGCTGTGAATCAGAGCAGAGAAGCTGCCATGGTGTGACTAGGTTCTTTCAGAACTGGAGGTGTATTTAGACTTACAAGGATGGCATTTGGCACAGAAAAACCAGACAGTGGCGGCCACAGAAGTACAGTATCTTGACCTTTTTTCATATTCATAACCATCAATGGAAGGCTGCATAGAAGCACACGGTTTCAATTTAGTGAGAGCCATACCCAACTTCTGAAAGCTTTTATTAAAGAGATGTTGTTGATCTGGGAGAAAAAACTTGCTAACATGAGATGGGTGAGGGTGGAAGGAATATACTGAAGTCCTGCAATTGCTTTATCTAGCATGACATTGGTAGCAGGTTTTCAAGATTTGAGACAGAAGACCTTCTTGGTCCCATTTGGAGGTCCTATGGATTCAATCTGTTTTTTTTCTCTGCAGAACATGCTCTACTACTGAAATCTTTTCCTTGAAGAGAACAGTCAAGTATTATAACCCTACTCTGAGATCTGATTTTCTCTCTTTAAAATCTCTTTTTAAACTAGCCTGGGAATACCCACATGACGCTGGAACCATAGTGAAAGGAGAATTAACCATGTTCCCTCCACCACTCACCCAATCCCTTTGCTTAGACTACCATTGCCCAGTTCGGAAAACTCTTAGGATATTCTGGCTTGCATCATTTTCCTTGAGTTACTCATGGAAGGAAGGACTCCTGAAAACCACTATTTTACCCTCCCATCTTGTGTTGATGTCCTTGTGTAGGTTTATTATACTTTTTTTCTTCTCTTGTGCACTGTTTTCATTGTGCTCCATTGTGCTTTCTGTTATATTCTATTTTGCTTTTAAAGACTTTTTTTATAAGCATCACACTTTTGCAATAAAGGTAGCTTTAAAAAGTCCACCCTTCTTCAACTCTAGCAACCCTTGATGACTTTATGGACACATTCATGTAGTTTTCTTGGCTACAAGATATAAGAGAATCCCCCCCCCCCCAAATTCAATCGTGTCCAATTCTCGGAGACCGCCTGGACAAGTCTCTGCAGTTTTCTTGGCAAATAAGAGAATTACCACTACCTTTTCCCTGGATTTTATTTTCTTTAATTTACAGCCTAAAGTACAGCACTAAAGGGGACACATAACTTCAAATCCAGGCAGGTCCGTGATACAAACTTTTAAAAATACTTTTTTCTTCTTCCAGTACCCTCTTTATTACCGGTTGTGCAAGCTCCAACTAACCATGGGCACAAAGTTACACATCCCTCTCTCACACACGCACACGTTCGCCTTAATACGCGTCTCTGAGGCCGCACCTTGTCAATGAAGGAGGCGAACTGGTTGTTGAGCCCCTTGATCTGTTCCTTCTCTTCCGTGCGAATCTGGTGCAGCTTGGGGTCGATCTCCAAACTGGGCAGCGCGGAAAGAAGGAAAGGCGTCGAGGCAGAGAGGGGAGAGCTGGAGAAAGCGCTGAAGGATCCTCGGAAGAGTCCCGGCTGAAAGGTGCCCGAACTGGCTCGGTACAATGAGCTTCGATTAGGAAGGGATCCGTGGGAGCGGCTGCTGAAGCTCATACTCCCCGGGCGGTGGTAACTGATGCTCATGGTGCAAAGCGCGCTTGGTCCCCGGTGGCCACTAAAGTGAGAAACGGAGATTCGGTCGGTGCCTCGTCCGAAATAAATACCTGGGAAGATCCTGAACCCCCCACCTGGCGTATCTAGGCGTCTTATTGGCTGAGACGAACGCCCACCGAATCTTCACCCTGACGTGGAACACGAAGGTTTCTTTCCCTATTTACGTTCACCTATCGTATTCCCGCTACCTCATTAGCATAGTCCCACCCAAACAGCCACGCCCGCGGCGCGATACCTGAGCCGCCAGTTTAATGTCCAGATTTATCCCAGAGAAGAGCGAGGGTCTTTTTGCGTACCACACCCCCCGCCCCCCAACACGTATACTGTATGAGTTTTGCGCTTGTCTCGTCAGTCTCCATACTGCAGCTTGTTTTTCCAACGGGATATCTTACGTGATCTAAATAATATGCCTGAAAATTTGCTCGGCAACTGTTAAGGCTGACCTAAACACACCTTTCCTTGCTGTGTAACTAAGAGTTGTTGTTGTTGTTCAGTCGTGTCCGACTCTTCGTGACCTCATGGACTATAGCACGCCAGGCCTTCCTGTCCTCCACTGTCTCCCGGAGTGTACTCATATTCACGTTCGTTACATCGGTGATGCTATCTAACCATCTCGACGCTCTTTTATTGGCTAGTTTCTCTCTGTATATGCAGATTACAAGAATTCGAAACACAGCGTTTTCCTCATTGGCTGGCCGCTACCTGGACATGCAAATGAGAACCCCAGGAGATATAACAAGGCGATAGACACCAAGGGGTCCAGGTAGCACAATGGCTTACTCTTTCTCTCATCCCCGGAACAGCTCCCTCTCGGCGGGCTCCGCGCGTCTCTTCCCCGGTTCTTCCGCTGCTTTCGTGCGTGGCAATTCCAGCGGTTCCGACGTTCTGCTAACCCGACTACGTGCGGCGCTCCCGGCGGCCCGAGCCAGTGTAGCGGCGGCTCCTTCCTTGGTGGGCCCGGGCCGGCAGCAGGAGGCGCTGCAGGGGTTGAACGAGCGCCTGGCCGGCTATCTGCAGCGGGTGCGGGGGCTAGAGGCAGCCAATCGAGCCCTGGAGGAGGAGATCGCCGCCATCCGGTCGAGCAGGGCTGGGGCACTTGGCCATAAAGACTGGGAAGCCTGCGAGCAGCCCCTGGCCGAGCTGCGCAAGCAGGTGAGGGGAGTATGTCTATGAAGGTTCTCAGTCATCCAGGTGGAATTGTCTGTAGCTTGAATCATGTCAACTGGATTTCTATTTTCTTAGTGGAAACGTTTCGCTCCTTATCCAAGGAGCTTCTTCAGTCTGAGCAAAGTTGGTAAGGGAATCCTAAATATGTTCCTAGGTAGCTGTGTGACCTTACACCTGGGGCTAGGTCATGGTTATATTGAGATGTAATTTTTAAGTCCTTTTATCATCTAATGGAGGGTCGTTAAAATCACCATGCTGCTGTTGAGCTTCTGAAATGGTCTTAATCTTCCTAGGCACAGAAGACAACACGGGGAGGAAGATGGGGGAGAGTTTGTGCCTGAGGCCCCCACCTCTATTCAAGGAAGGATTTTCCAAGTTGGCATAAATGGATTCCTTGACCCCTCTCTCAAACCACCTATCTTCTCTGTCTAAAATGTGAACATTAATGTCCTCAAATGAGTGTCCTTTTTCTTTTAGATGAAGATAAACTGCTGACTCTGGTCCTGTGGTGTTATTTCTCCTGTGTTGGGCCATCCTCCTGTACATAGGTTGTTTGGTTTCTCCAATGTAGAGTTCAGAGCACTCCTCAACTCCTCTTATGTTATATATTTCAAACCCACCAACACACTGAGACAGAGGCTTGTACACCCCAAAGATCAAACTCCAAAACATAAGAAAAGCAATGTAGTTTATGCAATCCAGTGCAGTGAGGAGTGCTCTGAACTCTACATTGGAGAAACCAAACAACTTTTGTACAGGAGGGTGGCCCAACACAGGAGAAGTAACACCACAGGACCAGAGTCAGCAGTTTATCTTCATCTAAAGGAAAAAGGACACTCATTTGAGGACATTAATGTTCACATTTTAGACAGAGAAGATAGGTGGTTTGAGAGAGGGGTCAAGGAATCCATTTATGCCAACTTGGAAAATCCTTCCTTGAATAGAGGTGGGGGCCTCAGGCACAATCTTTCCCCCATCTTCCTCCCCGTGTTGTCTTCTGTGCCTAGGAAGATTAAGACCATTTCACAAGCTCAGCAGCAGCATGGTGATCTTAACGATCCTCCATTAGATGATAAAAGGACTTAAAAATTACATCTCAATATAACCATGACCTAGCCCCAGGTGTAAGGTCACACAGCTACCTAGGAACATATTTAGGATTCCCTTACCAACTTTGCTCAGTGAGGGGAGTAGTAAATAGGACGGGGGAAACATCTCCCCGGAAGGGAAGGGTTAAAGACCAGAGCAGATGGACGCAAAGAAAGAAATGCGGCTGCCGCGACAGCGGTGGGGACTCCCCGGAGTTTGGGCAAAGGATAATCCCCGCTTTCTTCAACCTGGCGCTTTAGAGGTGCCTTTGTGTTCAGTTCCCCTAATTCCTAGCCTCGCTTGAAATTATGGGAGTTGAAATAGAGGCTGAGGGGTCAAAACAGAATTATTGGCAGTGGTTCAGGTGGGTTTGGTGGTCAGGTGGGAGGAAGAGGACGCAATCAGGCTAACTGGTTGTAAGTATTCATTTTACTATATTATTTTTACTTTAGCCATTCTCCTCTTCTTCCTAAGCAAACATGCTGGGTATTAGGGCAGCAGAAGCATATCCCATTTTATTCCGGTAGTGGTGATACTAATACTATGATTTAATTTTGTCTGTGTGTGAGAGAAGCAGCACACAATAGATTTTAAATAGGAGGTGGGGACATTAGGTATGCACGCTGCCTTGAGTTGACAAAAAATAAAGGCAGGATAAATCAAATAAATAATTATTTTTGTTCCAGTTGTATTGGCAAAGTTTTTTTCTCCCTGTAGTATATAACAGTTGTAGAAGCAATTATAAAGCACAGGATGAGGAGGGAAAGAAAACTTCTGGGTGCATCTTTCACAGCTAGCATACATGGCCATTTAAAGCTCTTCCCAATATGACTATTTAAACTCTGGCTCAAACATTACTTTACCACCCCAAAGTAGTAAACAAAATCCTGTCACATTATTCCTCACAGATTTTTTCATCCAACCCACACTGTGGTGTATCACAAGTAGTTTATAAGGCCAAGTAAAACTATACTGACCTACTAGTCATTATATGTGTTCTTGGAGCTCTCCCTGTTGGATTTCACAGATTTATTTATTATCTATCATATTTATATCCCATAGCAATCATAAAATAGACTCTTGGTGGCTCACAACATATAGCAAAACTATACCTAATAATAAAAATGAAAAGTACAGGAAGGTACAAATATTTATTTATTTATTTATTTATTTATTTATTTATTTATTTATTTATTGAATTTCTATAACCGCCCACCTCCCCCTCAAGGAGGGACTCATACAAGAACACATATAATGACTAGTAGGTCAGTATAGTTTTACTTGGCCTTATAAACTACTTGTGATACACCACAGTCTGGGTTGGATGAAAAAATCTGTGAGGAATAATTAGAGAAGTGTATTGTCGAAGGCTTTCACGGCCGGAGTTCAATGGCTGTTGTGGGTCTTCCGGGCTGTGTGGCCGTGTTCTGGAAGTTGTGGTTCCTAACGTTTCGCCAGCATCTGTGGCCAGCATCTTCAGAGGGCAGGAGCACAGATAGAAGCAAAATCTCTGACAGAGATTTTGCTTCTATCTGTGCTCCTGCCCTCTGAAGATGCTGGCCACAGATGCTGGCGAAACGTTAGGAACCACAACTTCCAGAACACGGCCACACAGCCCGGAAGACCCACAACAGCCAATTAGAGAAGTGATCATATTTTAAATGATAGTGTATCAATAGTCATCTGTCAAATCCAGATGAGTCAGACAAACAAGCTGGGTATAAAGGAAGATCGACAAGCCTGGCGTCTTACCCACTGAGCCACCACACCCCTTGTATTTCAGAGTACAGTACCTTAAAAATGCCATAGAACAGCTTGTTCTACCTGGTGCTGTCCAGATGTGCTGGACTACCATCTCATCGCCCAGGCCATGCTGGCTGGAGGGTAAAGGTTGGAGAAGCTGGCTATAGAGTGTTCAGAGTCCTTTACATACAGTTATAACCTCAAAACAGCTCTGAGAAGTAGATTAAACTGCTAAACTTCATTGTTAGAAAGAGAGGCAATGAGTAGAAAAAGTTATAGAGGAATTTCATGGTGATAAGTATATTCCAAATTTATGTGGAAGAAGGAAAGGTAAACTGCATGGGAAACAAACTTCTTGTAGAAGATGGGACAAGAGTTCCCCATTGGGGGAGATGGGCAGTCATATAAGTTAAATAAATGAATGAATGAATGAATGAATAAAGACAGCTTGGGAAATGGGCTGCAGAGCCACAATTGAAAGTTTTAAGTTGGATGCACATTTTTTTAAAAAACAGAACTTCTCTAAGGATACGCTGACCATACGTCCCGTTTTGAATGGGACAGTCCCGTATTTTTAGCATTTTTCAACCGTCCAGTCGTTTTGATAAAAATCTAAATTTTGTCCCATTTTTTAAACCTGGCAGGAATGGCGCGGAAGGAGGATCCGAGCCGGAGCTGCCGATGGGAGGCAGCCTGGAAGAGGAAGCCCTCCCACCTATTAGCGTGTGGCAAAGGAGGGACCGGGGGGCGGGGTTTCCAGGTGGGAGCCAATTGCGTGGACCTGGGGGGTGGGGTTTGCAGGCGGTAGCCAATCACATGGGCCGGGGGGGCGGGGACCCGTCTTTCATGAATACAGAATACATAAGACCCCGTCCCATTTTGCCACCCCAATCTCCCGTTTTCGTCTCAAGGAAATATGGTCAGCCTATCTAAGGAAGACTTGACTTGTTTAAAAATACAAGCAGTAACTATGTGGGGGATGAAAGAGAAGCGCCATCATGATGAGATTCTTTAATAGATATTTGCCCATCTCAGTGATGGATGTGTTTGCAGCAATGGGAGTTTGTTGGTGCAAGCTGTGGCAGACTGTAGCATAAATTGGGGGACTATCGCATGAGGCTCTGTCACTCTGAAAGCAACACAGAACCTTTGTGATCTTGTGATGTCACCTGTGTTTGAGGCTGACCTATTTTATTTTTGGATCAGCTGTGTTGAATTTGCAATCAAAGTAAAACCAATCTTTGTTTTGTTTTATTATTGTGGCTGTATCAAACTATTATCAGGGGCGTGGTGGCTCAGCGGGTAAGACGCCAGGCTTGTCGATCGGACGATCGCAAGTTCGAAGGTTCGAATCCCTAGCCCTGCGTGACGGAGTGAGCTCCCGCACTCGCCCCAGCTCTTGCCAACCTAGCAATTCGAAAGCATGCAAATGCAAGTAGATGAATAGGTACCACTTCGGTGGGTAGGTAACAGCATTCCGCGTGCGTCATGCGGCCACATGACCGCGGAAGCGTCTTCGGACAACGCTGGCTCTTCGGCTAACAAATGGAGATGAGCACCGCCCCCTAGAGTCAGACACGACTGCACAAATGTGCGGGGGGAACCTTTACCTTTTTTATCAAACTATTGGGTGATCTATTTCTATACTTGCAGGAACTACTACATCATCATATCTCCTGATGTTGGGCTGCAAGTCTTTCGAAGGGATGGATGGCTTGATGGGTTTTTTTAGCTCCCATTCAGAGGAACAGCTGGGATGTTTTCTTCTTGCAGATGACTAGACAAATGCACAGAATAGGAAGGTCATAGGCAGGTGGGCAGGGAGTCGGATTAAGGGGAGTTTTGTTACTGCAGGACCTGCTGCAGCTTGGGGCAAGGTGGTGATTGGTTCCTTGGTTGTCTTGAGATTGACAGGTTGGATTGCAGGGAATCTTGAAATTGCTTTGGAAAAAGTGGGGAATCGGAGTGGTTTATGTATGAAACTGCCCTTAGTTGTGGCTATGTCCTGTTGCAATCAGTAGAAAAAGCATTCATGCAAGGTATCACACCATTGTTTCCAACCGGATTTTGCTATCTACTAATATTTACTTGAATAAGCCCCAAACAAGGAAGAGAATTAAATAGGAGGGCAGCCCAAGTACAGGGTGGATTTTATAACCACAGGATTTTCGGTAATTAGATTCCTAGTCAACAAAATTAAATGGGTGGAATTTGCTCAATACATTTCAGGAATTTTAGGAACCACAACTTCCAGAACATGGCCACACAGCCCGGAAGACCCACAACAGCCATTGAACTCCGGCCGTGAAAGCCTTCGACAATACATTTCAGGAATTCTTTTAATGACTCTTCCACCCTTGAGCAGTTGCTGCAAAACATTAGCTCTTGGGCAATGAAAATTCTGAAGTAAGGACAGTATTACATTCCTTTTGCCATGTGTTCCACTTTCAAAAATAACTTCTAGCCCTTGAAATGCTCTAGTTTGGGACAAAATTGCTCCCTTCTTTTTTTCTCATATCACAGAAGCTCTGGCGGTGTAGTTGTTTCAGTTTTGCTATGCAGGTTTATGCTGTAGAATGGTGCCTATTAGTTTGGGAAGCCAAGTGGGTTTCAGTTGGACTTTCTTGGGGCCCAAGTAGGATATTCAGGAAACCATGAAGGGCATCACTGAGGGGTTCTTTCCTTTTTCTTTTTAATAATTTCAGATGTGTTCTCCGGGAGATGGAAAATAATGACGAGGTCTGCCTCCTAGAACCCTTATTACACAAGGTTTATTTGCTTTTAAGGTTAGGTTTTGTGGTTTTAGTTTTGGCTTAACATATTATAGAAGCCCACACATTGTGGTTTGTAAACTGCACTTCATGGAGCAATGTACTGAGTAAATGCAGTCCATTGTGGTTTATTCAATAAACCATAGTTAAACTTATGATATGAACCCATCATATTCTTGTGCTGCTTTCCTACTTGTTCCAGACTTCCTTTATTCTGGACTCATATTATCAGAGCTGCCTTCCCATAAGTTCTGGTGTAGTAGTTCAAAGGAAAGATGGAAAAGTAAGAACAGCTGTCCCTTTAGAAAGACAATCTAGTTTAATAATGGTTATGGTTTAATAGCTGTTATAATAGGGAAACAGTGAGTTGAATTTTCTCTTGTTTCTCCCAAAAGCTAACAAATACCTCCACCTTCCAAGTGCCTGTATTACATTTTAGATGTTCTTTCTCTGTCTTGACAACTTTATCTATAGGATCTTGTTAAAACATATGCCAGCTGTTTTTCTGGATGTCCATTTTTGCCCAAGACAAACTGTTTTTTTAAACTGACTTTCTTTTCTTCCTTGTACAGTGAGTTTGCCTGTCCAAACAAGGATCTTGGATTCAGACACATGTTATATCTGGTCTGTAATTACTTGTTTGTTTGATTGATGGATTATGTGCCATCAAGTCATTTTCTACTCTTAGCGACCACATTGATAGATTTTCTCCATGACGATCTGTCCCTAACCTGGTCCTTCAGGTCTTCCAATGGTGCACCCATCGCCACTGTAACTGAGTCCATCCACCTTGCTGCTGGTTGTCCTCTTCTTCTCTTTCCTTCCACCTTTCCCAACATTTGAGCCTTTTCCAGAGAGCTGGGTCTTCGCATAATCTGTCCGAATACTTGTATGAAAAAGCCTGCAATCTTATCCTCCAAAACAGCGGTCCCCAAACTTTTTGGCACCAGGGACCGGTCGTGGAAGACAATTTTTCCACGGACCGGGGGTGGGGGGCGGGGTTTGCAGGCAGGAGCGAATCACGTGCACCGGGGGGACGGGGTTTGCAGGCGGGAGCCAATCGTGCGCACCGGGGGGCGGGGTTTGCAGGCGGGAGCCCCGCGGCCCACAGGTTGGAGACTCCTGCTCTAAAATACCTATCTCCCCTTCCTTAAAATGCAGTAATTTTAGTTTAATTTAGGGTTACCAGGTCTAGGCTGCAAAAATTCGGGTGACCACTATGAATCAGCAAAGAGATACAAAAAACCTAAGACTTAGCTGTCATTTACAGTACTGGTTATCTAGATTTTTACAACTTGGATCTGGTAGCCCCGGTTTAATTGCTAGCCTTGAAAGTCAATGATTTCAGCATTGTAGATTTGTTTCTGAAAAATTATACGTCTATTAGATTGTGTTTTTTTACTCCTTGGTAGAATGCAAATTTCTGCTTCAGTTCATTTTTAGACCATTGTAACACCAAGGCTGAGAGGTGCTGAAATATGCAGCAGCAACCTTGGATAAATTGCATACTTTTCATTCATATAATTTTTCCAAAAATGAACAATGACCAGCACTTCACGAGCCACTTATTGCTAGTCTGCAACAGCCATTCTGCCCTAAAAGTCCCTAATGGTAGGGACGGTTCTGTTTTCCTTTATTAATTGACTAGCTGTTCTTTGGCTGTTTTGTCTTAGGCTTCCCAGCCTCACCTTTTAGGTTCTTGGCCCAAACTACTACTCTGTAAACTTTTAAATCCAGACAAGCTGTTTACCTTTTTTTTTCCTTATAAGAACCAGACTATCAGAATGCTGACATAGTTGCTTCTGGTGTGGTTGGAATACAAATCAACAACATTCTATGGCAATGAGTGAGTTCAGCCAATTGCTGTCAGAAGCTTTGCAGATAGAAAATCAAAGACTCGATCAAGCAACTGCTCTTTCTTTATAGGTTGACCTAAGAACTGCTGTTATGGGTCAATCCAAATTATTTTCAACCAATATTAATGGGCTGAATAGGTCCATTTAAAAGAAAAAATTGTTTTAAGTTAAAAAAAGGGAAAGCACATATTGCATGTCTTCAAAACACATTAAAAATAATACTGTAATGTAAGGCTGTTGAAATGTAAATACCTTGGTGAAAAATGTGTGGCCTTGGACAAATGGAAAAAAAATGAAGTAGCTATATACGTGAACATTTTACCATGGTCCCTAGAAAACCAACATCCAAGATGAGGAAGGAAGATTCATAATACAATGCTTTCAGGCTGAATCTGTAAAGTAACAATTGCCTCAATTTATGCTCTGAATTATAACAAAAAAAAAGTTCTAAGAAATATTTTTTTCAATTACTTATTGAAAATGCAGATGGAGATATTTTAATTTTTGAAAGTGTGGATGTTCCCCCCCCCATATATAGATAAAACAACTTTATCCCAAAGAAACATTGGCAAATGTCCCCCAAATGTCTTACATTACATGTCATTGTTTTCTCTCTTGGATGTGGAGACGTAAATGTGCCATAGACAGCAAGTATACCTACTGTTCTTCAGTTCATAAAACCTATTCAAGGATAGATTTGTATTAGAATTTTAACTCACTGCTAACTAATTTTATTGACATAGAGATGGCAGCTCCTGCTTATGCAAACCCAGTCACTAAAAAATAAATAGAGGAACTTCCAGATCAAACAGGTGGAAACAAACTAATATTATAAGAGGATATTAAACTGAAGTGTTACCAGGAACTAAAGAGCTTCCAAATCAACTTTTAATGTTTCCTTATATTAGTATAAGATGCCAGTAAAGCTTTTATGAAAGTTTGTTTATCTCCCTGGCATCAAATTGAAAGAAAGACATGCAAAACCAGAAGGATTTGTCACTGGTTGATCTGAAACAATTAGAATCAAGGCATAAACTTAACCCAGTTTCATATTTAGAACAAAAGATAAAAAGCAACACGGAATCAACTAGATTTAATGGAACTAAATGAGATCTACAAGACGTTGAGCTTTACCACACAAAAATGCTTTGGAAAAGGCAATAGGTTGCGCAGATTGTGCCTTATCATTTGCTTAAGGAACAGGATAAAAGAACCATTACTTCCATTTGGGATGGAGCCAAACATGTTTCTGCAACAAAAGGGATAATGGAGCTATTTGTTAATTATTATTCCAAAGTATATAGTAAACAGAAATCTAATCCACAAAAGATTGAAGAATATTTGAATGGAATATTACTCACAAAATTTAAAGGTAAAGGTTCCCCCCACACATTTGTGCAGTTGTGTCCAACTCTAGGGGCTGGTGCTCATCTCCGTTTGTTAGCCAAAGAGCCAGCGTTGTCCGAAGACGCTTCCATGGTCATGTGGCTGCATGACGCGCGCAGAACGCTGTTACCTACCCACTGAAGTGACACCTATCAATCTACTTGCATTTGCATGCTTTCAAATTGCTAGGTTGGCAAGAGCTGGAGCTAGTGTGGGAGCTCACTCCGCACGCAGGGCTAGGGATTCGAACCTCCGAACTTGCGATCTTCCGATCGACAAGCCTGGTGTCTTACCCGCTGAGCCACCACGCCCCACAAAATTTACAGATCAACAAAAAGAGTTCTAAATTGAAGACAAAACTAAAGAGACCATAAAAAAATCTGAAGTTGAATAAAGCTTTGGGTCTTGGTGATATTTCTGCAATGTATTATCAGACTTCTCAAGAAATTCTAGCTAACCTTTAGCTCAAGTAATGAATGAGATTCAGGAACATGAAGAACTTCCTTTATCTAGGAAAGCAGCTTTTATTTCTTTGATTTATAAAGAAGGAAAAATTAGACTCGCCTTGAAATATAGACCTATTTCTTTACTGAACATAGATTATAAACTGTTCAAAGCAGTACTTGCTAAGAGGATAACAAGTTTTTTAGTCAAAATGATATATCCTGATCAGACTGGATTTGTCCTGAAGAGATATATGAGAAACAATATCAGACATATTTTGAATGTTATTGGGAAACATAAAAAACTGGCTATGATTTTTCTTGATGCCTTGGACACTTTCGAAAAAAATGGATTGTGGCCCTAATTTTCTTACATGGATACAGGGTATTTATAAAGAACAAAAAGCCAAAATAATAATAAATGGTTCTTTATCACAACACTCTACCACATTGAAGGGGACAAGACACTTTCTACGTCTATATTTGTATTAGCATTAGAACCATTGGCAATCAAAATACATCAATAAAATAAAACCCCAGGAGTTAAATTAGCAATACACAAACATACATTGAAATTATTTGCTGATGATGTATTCACAATTATTCAGTCTAAAGACACTTTAATACCATTAATGGAATATAGAATTACTGCATAATGTAATGCAGTAGAGCTTTGGGTCAAATTATCAGATTAATAAAGAAAAATCTCAAATGTTTATGGCTTATTAAAGGAAAAAAAACTACTTGCGCCATGTAATGGAGTTTAATGTGCTGTAACAAAGGTCAAATATTTAGGAATCTATTTGACAGAAAATAAAAAGATTTATTTAAAAATAATTACTTATTGAATTGGTAAAGTATAACAGCAGATATTTGTAAATGGAAAAAAAACTAAATTTCTCTTGGCTAGGAAGAATTGCAGCTATTTAAATGAATATTCTAGCAAGACTCAATTTTCTGTTGCAAATGATTCCAGTACTTATCGAAAATATGGTATTAAGTGACTGGCATAACTAAGTAATGAATTACATATGGTCCCATGAAAGACAAAGAATTTAATTTAAGATTTTAGGATTGGAAAGAGCAAGGATTAGCGGCTCCAGTGTTAAACTATATTACCAACTTGCGTATGATAATATAAAAGATTAAGTTGCTTAACATGGATCTCAGAGTAGATTATATCCCCTTACAGCCCAGCTACTTCTACAGAAGGGACAGGACATCCAGTTTGCATAAAATATATTTGGATCAATATATGCAGAAATAATTTAAAAGAGATAATTCAATAATAAGTAATGTATTGAATGTCTGGAACAAATATAGGAATAGAATCAGCCCAGATTTCTCCCCTCTCACTTCATTATTAAATGTGTACTTTTATGAAGAGGAAAGTACCGAGAATTAACTCAAAGAGAGGTAATAACTTGTTCAGATTGCAAGATTTAATTACCAACAAGATGAAGATAAAATCTTTGGAAACTTACATCACAATGGTCTAGCCAACCTGACCGATTTGAGTGTCTTTTTTTTTAATATATATTTTATTGGATTTTGAATATACATAGTTAAAAGTTAGTAACAGAGAAAGAAATAGAAATACAAATCAAAAAGAAAAAGAAAAGAAAAAGTGAAGTAAAGCAAAAAAATAGAGAAAAAAGATGATACATAGAAAGTAATCCACTTCCGATTTGTCCCTGGTCATAGTAATTTACATAATTTATCTTACATGCTAGGTCTACATATGACATTAAAAAACATTTCCTGTCTAATACATCAATCCACCTATACTTTAATCTTAAAATCCCCATACAAGCTTTGCCCCTCTTGCATTTCCCAAATAGTCCATCAATAATTTCTACTCTTTGAAAAAGTAACAATTATAACAATTTAAATTTTCTTTTAATAAACATATCAATTTATCATTTTCTACCATATCCATTTTATATCAATCCATCAATTTTAGCAATAAAAAGTCCATATAAACCAGCCATTTATTTCTACTCCATACTTCTGTTCTATTCTATAAAATGCTTCTTGCGTTCTCCTGGTGCCTCCCTCATATCCATCTTATATTTCTCTAAAAATGTTTTAACTTTTAAAATAGAAGTTATCCTTAGCTTTTGTCCTTTAAACACCTTCTGTTCTCTAGCATACCATGAATTAACTCTAGCAACTTTATCTATTTCAAAATCCAAATCTTGTTCTTTCATTTCTAAAAATTTAAGTAATTCAAAAACCATACATTCTCTTGCATTCTCATTTAATTGTTCTTCTTCATTTGATTGTTCTAAAGCTGCTCTCTCATTCAAAATATATTCCTTCTCTCTCATTTCTGCTAATTCTATAATATCCAAATTGTATTCCATTTCTTTAATAGCATCCAGTTCCTTAGTAACATCTTCTAATTTAATCTCTAATTTTTGCATCTGGCCTTGCACATCTTTAAATTCACCTGACAAAGTATTCACTACCTCCTTTACTATCTGCACTTCATTTTTAAAATCTTGTTTAATCTCATGAATTATCACTTTCTTCATTTCTTCCATCTTCATATCAATTTTTTTAATCTAAGAATGCAATTTGTTCTTCCATCTGTTTATTCTGTGCCGTTGAATCTTCCATTTTCTTACTTAATGATGCCATTGCTTCCAGAAGTTTTTTCATCTCTAAGGGGGGGGGGGCGCTCCATTGATGCTCCAGGTATTGAAAAAAACAATAAATGTCCTTCCAGTTCCTTTTTTTTTCTCTTTCCTCCTCAATGCCGTAGTTGTCTTAATGTAAATAATTTCCTGCAAGAGAAAAAGAAGAAAGGGAAAGGGGAGGACCAAAAACAAAAGAAAAGAGCTAATAATTCTTTTAGGAAAAAGAGGGAGTAAAAACTACAAAAAGTAAAAATAATCCTTTAAATGCAATTGTCAAAATAGCTAAAATATAGTCCATTAAAATTATATATCCATATAAGTATAAGAATGAAAAATAAAAAAAGAACAAAGAGGCTTCTTCTTTTTTTCCCCCTTCTCTATTGTAGACAAAATAATAACAAAAAAAACTAAACAATCCCAAGGTTTCTCACACCAACTTGTGTTCAGAAGAATAAAAAAAAGCAGCTACCATGAAAATAGGCATACAGCAATCCAATTTTCTGTACAAAAGGGATCCAAAAAATTCATAACAATTCTATAGAGCCACTTATATAATTCAAGAAATATTCAAAAAGATTCTTTCATAATAAAAAAACACAAATTGATAAGAAAAGGTATTAAATCATTAATTCATTATTCCATATTAATCCATAAAAAATTCAAGTCCAAGCAACTTAGTCCAAAGAAAAAAAGAATAGTTCCAATTACCATAAGAGTAAAAGCAAGCCACAATAAGAGTAAAAGAGAAAGTCACTTAATCCATTTCTGGCAAAGTCAATTAGCTTCCCGGTTCCACCGTTTCCTTTGACAGGAAAGAAATAAAATGCCAGCATTTATAAATCAAGTCCAGAGACAAATCTTAGAGGCTAATAGGCAAATAATATTTAAAAATAAAAATGTATATCTAAAAGGTTGGGTGCTGTGCTACTTATCTTGAAGAATCGCGGTTTCCGCAGAGCTTTGGTTGTCAGTTCCAGTCGTCTTTCACCGCTTCAATCTCCCTTCTCCCGTGGTGGAAAAATGGGGGTTGGGAGAGAGCGGCGATCCGACGACCCTTCTGGGAGCAATCTTCTGCTCGCCCTCTCTTCAAGGGCGATTTTTCAGCGATTTTTTTCTTTTTAAATCTCTGCAAACGGAAAAAACCACGGAGCTTTCTGCTCAGTGCACCAGCTACCTCAACACCCGGAAGTCGAATCACGATTTGAGTATCTTTAAATAAGTAGCACACCACTAAAATAATTGTGGAAACAAGGGGGAAATACTGACTTGACTGAATTCAAAACTCTTATAACACATAATTGAAACACTTGCTGGGTCTTATTTATGAACTGTTGGAAAAGTATGATTCAGAATCTGAAAAAGTTAAATATTGTATGATTAAATGGATGAAAAAATTGAACGTAGTAATAGAGATGCAACAATGGGAATTTCAATTGAAAAAGAACATTACATTTGCTCTAAATATTATACTTGGAGAAAATTGATACAGCATATTTTATCATAGGTATAGTACTCCAGTAAGCCAGTTTGGTGTAGTGGTTAAGGCACCAGGCTAGAAACTGAGAGACTGTGAGTAATAGTCCCACCTTAAGCACAAAGCCAGCTAGGTGACCTTGGGCCAGTCCCCCTCTCTCAGCCCTGGGAATGAGGCAATGGCAAACCACTTCTGAAAAACGTTGCCAAGAAAACTTCAGGGACCAGTCCAGGCAGTTGTCAGGAGTCAACACTGACTTGAAGGTACAAATATAGATACTACTACAATTTTAACTGCTAAAATGGACAATTCATTCTCTAAAAATTATTTAAAATGTAATGGACAGGTTGGATGATTTTTTTTTTCATATTTAGTGGCAATGCCATAAATCAGGGGTTGGCAACCTTTTTCTGTAAAGGGCCAGATTCCGCCCCTCCTCCACCACCTCCATGGGCACAGCTGGTAGGTCTGTAGGCCAAAGAGCATGGCAGACATTGGACAGCACTGACCTGTCAATAAGGAGGCTGCTGATAGGCCAACATCAATGCCCCGCCCTTCACCCCAGGAGCTCAACTGAGGCTCAGGCCTAGCGAACTGCTGCCTGCCCATCCATTCTTATATTTTAATTTCAAGAGATATTTAAATTAGAATAGATTTTCAGTAAGAATTCAATTTATTATAGTTTATAATCTCAGTCAGTGATTTATACTGTGTTAACCATGGCTCCTGATATTTATTCTTAGCAAAAAGCTTAACAGTGATTCTTAGTCTTTTAAAGCGATATATCAAATTATTCATAATTCATTAATAATATATTAGGAAATGTAACCTCCATGATATTTTTAGATCCCTTGTGTGCTCATTTGTATTTTACTCTTATTCTTTTTACTTGTCATTTATTTCTGTTTGCTTATACATTTTCTCAAAAATGTCCATATCAATAAATACATGAAACGTTTCTCTCACAACCACACTTTCATGCAGATTGTTCATTTTTGCAACAAAGAGGATGTTTCAAGCTTGTGCACCTGGAACAGCAGGTTTGAATTAATGCCCTGTGAAACATGATACAGTTGAGATGCAATCAGCCTGTAGGATAAAGTTGATTAATGTGAGAGAACAAGAATGCTAATTTGAATGCTTGAGTTATTGATATTCTTAATATCAGCTAAGTTACTTATCAACCAGATGGCTTCTCATAACTGACTCACTCTGGTCAATACAAGAGTCATTTGTTCCTAGATTTTAATAACCAAGACAAAGGACCCATTATCCATGCAGATCAAAACAAAGATATTAGTTTGTTTTGCAAATATTTCAGATTATTTGGACAGCAACCCATTGTTTGATTCCAAGATCTGGCTGGTTTCAGCGGGAGTTAAGCAAATGAGATTGACCTGGAGGATGGCGTAATATGTCATGGCAAAGTTACAATGGTCAGTTAAATCAACCTTGTAGCTTGGACCACCTAGCTCCATATTGTTGACACTTGATTGGCAAGGGCTTTCTAAGGTTTTTCTGTTCGTATCTGAGGATGCATGGATTGAATTTGAGACCTTCGACATGTAATGAATGGTAATGAATGTTACCCTCCTCTCCTCTGGAAAAAAGAAAAAATGTTAGAGAAATTGCAAGGCAGGTTTCGGTGCAGCAGTACTCCAAATACAACAGGATTTGTTTGCTACATATTACATGAAGGCAGTGATATACTTTACCGTCTAAAGCAGAGCTTTCCAAATTTTTCATGTTGGTGACACACTTTTTAGACATGCATCATTTCGCAACACACTCTTACAGCAGGGCACAAGGCAGGCACTAGGACCTGTGCGGAATCACAGCAGGTTTGGAGGCAGCAAGGCACAAGGCGGGCACTAGGACCTGCACGGAATCCTGGCAGGGCTGGGGGGCAGCAGCAGCTGCAACACACCCAGACACTGCAGCCAACACACTAACGTGTCCCGACATACAGTTTGGAAAGCTCTGGTCTAAAGTCTCTTCAGAAGACTTTCTGAAACAAGTGAAGTCAAGCAATACATAAGCTTCCCACCACCACTCCCACAAGAATCATTAAGTTCAGGGGCTTAATGACCTAACAAATGCACCACTGATTTAAAGACATTTGTGTGGCTTCTGATGGAGGAAGAATGCTTGACTACATGTACTTTAGATCAGATCCTGGTCATTAATTATGAATTATGTATAATTTATTCAAGCTATACCTTGCTATTTTATTTTGAGTTCCACAGAGTTGTAAGTAAAGCAAAGTGTCTGTATTCCCACAATTCATACAAATGAAGGTTCAGGCTTAATCCAACCTTTTAAAGGAAGGAACGGGTGTTACCAGCTGTTTGATTCTGACAGATCTAAAACATAAGGAGATAGTAAATTTGGCAAGAGTGCTCTTTATCTGGGGCTAAACCTTGTGAATGCAGTGGGATTTGGTTTTGCATAGGTTGTGCCATGCTGCCATCTTTAAGAGTTCTTTTTCTATGACAGGTTGAAGACCTCAATATGGAGTATGTCAGGCTGCTTCTGCAAATTGATAATGCCAGGCTGGCAACGGATGACTTTAAGCACAAGTAAGCAATAATGTTCTAGTTCCTTTGTTTACACTGTCAATTAGTTATGTGTCACACATGGCTGCCTGTATATTCATCATGGCCTCCTTTTCTAATCTCTTACTCTTAACTATATCTGATTTTCCCATGCCAGAATTCTGATCTATGTAGTTCAGGAATAAACATGTATTTTTGCTTTGGATACAAATTAGAATCCGCTCTGGATTAATGTTTAAATCAAGGTTAGGCTACCTCTTGGAGGCCAAGGGCTACATTTAATAGTTTTGGGGGGAATCTTTCATATTTTAAATTGCAGGAAACTCTGCAGTCAGTTTTTAGCTATCATGGTCAAAAGGGGCTCTGAGGGCTGCAAAAAGGGAATCTGGTGGCCTCATGCAGACTTGGGGCTGCAGAGGTTGGTCAACTTCGGCTGAAGTTCTCAAATACCTACGCTGACTAAAAAATACTTGGTTTCAGGATGGAGATCTCTGAAAGCACACAATGCTACACCTGGATTTTGAAAGGGAAGAACTGATTCAGTGAATTGTAGGGTGCTGGTCTTGTCCCCAAAATTAACAATTTATTCAGCATCTTGACAAGTTGCAATTCCATGAGCCAAAATATACAATAGCTGCTGACTTGGCAGAAAAAAACTAGACACTTTATAGCTTGTAAATATACTTGAATGAAACACACTTGTCTACATCCTGTTCTTCAGATCTGTACTAATAATTTATGTTTAAAAAAGGCATAGATCTACATTCCTTTACACTTAATGAACAAAGTGTGAATCAGCTTCTTTGGTGTACAGTTTTGCCTAACTACAAAACATCTTGTGGCACTATAAAGGCTGGCAAATTTATTATACAAGCTCTTGTGGATCACTTCATAAGATGTCCTGTATCTTGTTTGGATTTCTGGCCTCCTTTTCTAGGCTGGAAGCAGAACAGGCTGTATGTGACAGTGTCCAGAAGGACACCCAAGGATTGCGCAAAATCATAGATGACACCAACTTCCTACGTTTGAAGCTGGAAGGGGACCTGGAATCCCTCAGAGAGGAGCTGGCTCACTTGCGCCAAAGCCACAAGGAAGTAAGGCCCATCTTTGCACTTTCAGAGTTTCAAAAAACAGCTGTCTGTCTCAGGTCTGCTGAAGTTTACTAGCACTGAATTAACTTTGGGTTCTATTCTTTTTCTCATGCAAGTCTTTCCAGGTTAGCCTGAAGTTAAGAACACAAAAGGAAAGTAGAAGCTTTTGACTTGAGCAATATATGGTTTTCAGTCATATAAACACTAAGATATGAAGATTCTGTAAATGATCTTTTATATCATCTTATGCATGTTAATTCTGTGATAGCAGTTCTATTCTTTGGGCGTGTTTTTGGCTTTTCCTTGTTACAATGATTCCCACTATGTATTTCCCTGTAAATGTTGACAGGCATTAAAAGGTTTGGAACTGGAGTTTTGAATGGGGAATATCCAAATTAGCATCATCCAAATTTTGAGAGGAGCCAATTACCCATTACCCCCTCAAAAGGAAATGTATCTACATGTAGAAATGCAGATCTATATGTACAGATGATGCACATTCTTAAATTACTAGTGTAAATTTATTAAATTTATATCCCACCACAATCGCAAATGGACTCTTAGTAGCTAACAAAAGGAAATAACATCCACAATAAAATATATACAATCCAATAATGAGTATCTTACTATAGTGGATCTGCACAATCTAGATGCCCAGCTATTAATTGTTAAAGGGCAATTTCAAGACTCTGGATTTTGATTCTGATGGTTCTTTTTTTAGAATGGACTTGGAGGATTCTTCAGAGAATATCTTCAAATAAAAAACTGCCCTCTTTACATTCAGACATAAATTCACTGTACTTCCCAGTTGTTGGATTGTCTCCTTAATCCCTCTTACTAATAATGGACAGTGCAATTCAATTCATATCTATGTCAGTTAAGCTTGTTCGTTGAGTTCATCGGGAGTTCTATTGCAGTCCTGTTTCTTAAATTTCTTGTTTACAGGATTTCTAAGCTAGATAGGAGAGGAACAGAAAAAACACAGCCTGCTCTGTAATCACAATCTTCATGTTCTGGTTCCTTTGCTTTTTTGTGTATTAAGCATTTTCTCTTTAATTTCTCCCATTACTCATGTGAAAACTGAAAGCTTGCTTTCTTAAATAAAAATGATTGCACTCTGGCTATTGTAAAAGGCTCCAGATAGCCTTGTCTACTGCATGAGTCTAGTGGCAATATAAATTTGTCCACACTAAGACTTCTGTAATCTTGACGTCAACCAGATGTATAGTGTTCAACTCTTATAATCTTCCAAACAGCATGACTATGGTTAAGAAATCTGGGAGTTAAAATCCATACTTCCAGAAGGCACCAAAGTTGGGAAGGGTGGTCTGCACTTACATACAAATATCTGATCATTACTTTTGTCTGAGACAAAAAAAAGGCCTTTAGACCACCACCCCCACGCAATCCAGCTAGTACATTCAGATTGACACAAAATGGCACATGCTTAGCTTAGAGCCTATAAACAAGTCGTCATCATATAGCTCCATCAGCACATATGACATCTTTTAAAAATGTCAGAGATAGTTTTCCTGTCCAACCAGAATTCGAGAACTGAAGAAAGGAGGCAATTGTAAACATAAAAGAACTTGCATGTATTTCAATTGCACATACACAGGCTCAGTTCCAGTAGGGAATAGGAATTAGGGGATGATGCTGGAGGCTGCTTCTTTACGTCTCTCCATTGCAGGAAGTGGAGGCTCTCAATGCTCTGGTGGCCAACTCTGATGTAACAGTTCAAGTAGACAACCCACAGAAGCATGACCTGAGTGAGACCATTGCTGAGATACGCAACCAGTATGAGCAAGTGGCTGAGGAGAATCGTGCCGATACAGAGAACTGGTGCAGAACCAAGGTGAGGACTGGTGGAAAGTGGGTAAAAGGAGGGAAGCCTGGATTTTTTTAACATCTGCCCACCCCCTTACTGCGGTCCCTTGCTCTTGCAGGTTGAGTCCATGTCCCAAGAAGCCAACATGAACACTCAAGCCCTTGAGCAGGCCAGGAGCGAATTGTCAGAGCTTCGTCAGCAGTTGCAAGGCCTGGAGATTGAACGTCAGACTCTCCAGAAAATGGTAGGAAGGAATTGCTCTCTTCCCCTTTCAATCTCTGTAACAGTTCTTGGTCCTGTTTGGCAAAGCACTTTTCCTTCCAGAATGATAACTTAATGAGCATTAGAAACACTCTGCAAGTTGTTGAGTCTTATTTATGCAATCCTATCCCCATATAACCGAGATAAATCTTGAGAAAATCAACAATGCTTACCTTATTTTCAGACTGTGCAAGGAGCATCATCATTCTGGGGATGAGTCCAGCCAGACTCCTTGTGCCCTTAACTCACTGCACACCTGTGTCATTTTGACCATCATCTGTTTTGCGCCAAATTATTTCTGGCTCAGCTGTGCCATATTTGAAACTGCACTAACATTTTTTAAAAAAAATCTTTCAAATGATGTAAATCTGTGGAGCATATGGGCATTCTATTTCCATGATCCAGGAAATCATGCATCATCACACCTGGGTCATGGTTTCAGTTTTCCTAACAGATCTTTCAAGGGGAATGCAGCTTCAACCCTCCATTGGAAAGTTTTTTTTTTTTGGGGTGGGGGGGAGTTGCATACAACCAGACATATGCCCACAAGTTAAAGGAAAATGGGCTTGTGTCTGTGCACTTGCAAACAATTTGTTTCCCATTTGCCTGGAGTGACAGTGAGGAGATACTTGTTCATGTGGGATCTATTTCCAGGGATGGGTCAGTGATTAAATGATATTCTTTGTTTTTTGTCCTTAATATTTTGAGATTGACAGATACCTTCAAACTGCTCTTGGGAGATCATGGACTGGAAACAGTGATGGGTGGAACTTCCTAAGATTCGAAAAAGGAGGCATGGCAGATTTTCTCTGTCTCTCTTCCACTCCAAAACCAGGAGTGTAAGAAGCAGGACCACCCCACTCCTAAGCTGGGTGCAGCAGAGCTGTGTATACCACAAGGGCTGTCCTACTCCCTTAGCTGCCCTGCTTCTTTCAGCAGCTGGAGGAAGAGATGGTTCTTTGGTCAGGGTTGATGTAAGGTTCAACAGCAAGCCCAAGATGCCATCTTAGAGGCTTAGATCTTTGCAAATACTTTTTAAAAAATATACACGATGCTTTTTAAAAAAACACTCAGCTCCAACATTTGGTCTGAAATATTGTGAATATTGTGACATCTCCTGCTGGCTGCTGTTTGTTGACCAGGGGTTCTTAACCTTTTTGTGCCATGGATCCCTTTAAGAGTCTGGTGAAACCTAGACTCTTCAGAAAAATACATTTAAATGTCTAAAATGAAATACATAGATTATATTACAAAGGAAAGCAATTATTTTATCAGAATATTAAAAAACAACAAATATGTAATACAGTAATATATGTGCTTCTTCATGAATCCATCCGTTATTGATCAATAACACAAGCTAAATTTCAGAGGTTATTGAAAATAAAGTTGTATTTTTTTCCCTATCCAACTTTGCAGACCCCCTGAAATCTATACATGGACCCCCAGTTAAGAATCCCTGCTGTAGACCAAAATCTTTTTCTATAGTGAAAATATAAATACAAAATCTGCTCCTCTCTGGCCTGCAAAGCACATAACATTTTGCTCTTATGCATAGTTCTGGAAAGAGATGGGTAGTCAACCTGTTTTGTGCCCAAAGGACTGTAGGCAAGCAGGTTCATTTCATGCACATTGCAGGGTCAGGATTTTCTGATTTTTCATGGATTTTGGAGATGGGGGAGATTGTTCTGATTTCCACTATGCTATGTGAGAGCCAGTTTGGTCTAGTGGTTAAGGTAACGGGCTAGAAACCAGGAGACTGAGAGTTCTAGTCCCGCCTTAGGCCTGAAAGCCGGCTGGGTGACCTTGGGCCAGTCACTCTCTCTCAGCCCAACTCACCTCACAGGGTGGTTGTTGTGAGGAAAATAGGAGGAGGAAGGAGTGTTAGGTATGTTCGCCGCCTTGAGTTATTTATAAAAATAATAAAGGTGGGATAAAAATAAAATAAAATAAATAATAAATTTGCTTAATTTAAGTCCTATGTACAATTTGCATGTTACTTCCTGTCTTAATGGCAGGAATCACATTGCCAATGTTTGGTAATTGGAGGCGGGGGACCTCTAGAGGTTGCATGGGATCCTGAGGCCTCGAGCTTTTCAGCCCTAGGTTAACACAAGGTACTCTGTTATACAGGTGGACGCTCTGGAGAACACACTGAAAAACACAGAAGATCACTATCACAGTGGCCTGGCCAATCTGAACCAAGTTATTGCTAATCTGCAAGAGGACCTGGCAGCCTGTCGGGCTGATCTGGAGGCACAGTCCGGAGACTATGAAATACTTCTGGACCTCAAGACAAAGCTAGAGAATGAGATTGAACACTATCGCACTTTGATCGAGGGTGTAACAGACAGGTGACAAAGGGCTGGGTCTCTCTTTCCCCTACTCATCTTTCTGGGGCCCAAACCTGCTTTGGAGCAATTAAGTGTCCTGGTTATTCTGCTAGATCCACAGAAAGTTGCAGCCAACTTTGGCTCGCTGATCTTTCCTGTATCCAGGACTGTTTATTTTATAATGTTAGCCATTTTGAAAAGACAAATGGAGTAACTTCATAATGTAGTTAGCAACAATTGGTTAGAAAATGAGCCCTTGGAACCTTTTCTGTCTTGCAGTTATGATCAAAGACACTTCATGGATCATGTCATCCCTTCAGGAAAAAACTAACAGATATACCTCTGAAGGAAAACAAAACTTTAATATAAATTTGCATGTAAATTTGGTCCTGCGTCATGATATAAGACATTTGCTTACTCAAAGGGAAAACCACAAATATTTGGTTATCCAAATGCAGGCTATGTGTAATTCTCCATTTACAGATAACAATAGGACAGAAAGTACTTTCAGGTAAGCATTTCAAAAATCAGAAAATTAATTCTAATCAGTGAAGAGACAACACAAAAATTAGTGAAGTAATTTTTGGGACAATTTTTCGTGGACTTCGGTCCACTTCATCTGCCATAATTAATTTGATAGAAGTTAGGTATGACATCTCTTTGTTGCCCTTGATGCAGCAAATTAAGGCAGCTACCTCTGTGGAAAAAGGTAATTAATTTAAACTTCACTGTTCCCCACTCAGGTATAAGTCAATTTTTCACACGTCTAGAGTTGCAGCCAGTATATAACTGAACTAGCGCTCTCTAACTTAATTATTCTCTGAATGGGATTGGATAACTCATTCATTTTATTACGGAGGTGAAAAAACCATTGATTTAGCAACTGGTTTGTAGAATACATGTTCAGATACAGAGAAGGATCATATGTATTTTAGAATGGAACAGATTTATTTATTTATCTATCCCGCCTTTATTATTTTTTTATAAATAACTCAAGGCGGTGAACATGCCTAATACTCCTTCCTCCTCCTATTTTCCCCACAACCACCACCCTGTGAGGTGAGTTGGGCTGAGAGTGTGTGACTGGCCCAAGGTCACCCAGCCGGCTTTCATGCCTAAGGCGGGACTAGAACTCACAGTCTCCTGGTTTCTAGCCCGGAGCCTTAACCACTAGACCAAACTGGCTCCAATAGAAATAATCTTAACAAAAGGCTGTTTTTTCCCAACTTGTAGAGTGAAGCTGCTCTCTAGTGAATTTTATCCTATGACTGTTTTAAAAACTGGTGGAGCTCTTGCAGGATTTAATCGTGGCTACCTTGTGAAGTCAGGAATGAATGGTCTTGTCAATTATTCTAAATTCCTTAAATAGCACCCAGAAAGCATCCTGCCTTCACAAAAGTAGCAGGTGGGAACTGTGTTTGTAGCAGCTGATCCTATGGGTGCTGTGGCACAGGGATAAACAAATATGCAGCAGGAAGCACACCGGGTAAGCAAATGGTCTGATGACAAAGCACACAACACTTGCCATGTTTTGTATTTGCAGAGATGTGTAGAACTCAGGAAAAACAGGTAAGTTGCAATAGAGACATTAACACCCAGAGCTATCTGCTTCTGGCATCTGCTATTTGTCAGTCTCACAGTTCCCTCTCCTGGGCTTTGTTGCTGCTCTCCACAAGCTTCATTTGAAAATGGCAGGGGCTAAAGATTGCTGGACTGAGTCAGTTAAAGTCCACAGGGATTGCAAGCATTTGTTCTTGCAATCAATGAAGCCAATGCAGAAGAAATTGGACAAGTTTGCTTCCCTCCGAGAAGCAAGAGATGCAGCCTCCATATAAATATAAAAAGATTTAACAAAACTGTTGATCTTTTCTTAATGTGAATTTCAAATTCATAACTTATTCTTTTAGGAACCCGAGACAGCACACACAGAATTTCCTATTGGTTATTCATTCAATTAGCAAATCTAGCTTTAAAGCATCTACATCATATGGTTTAGATCCCAGCCTATGCTTTGCAGATGTTGTTCGTTCTTGTCTGTATTCTTATCTGCTCCTTATGACCATTCCAGCATCCATGCAAAAAGCATTAATACTCCTAGGTCTGCTAAACCCTTGGGAGGTGAATTCTTGTTGCTGCTACAGCTGCTGACTTGTAAAGATACTGTATCTAATTTAGTCCTAGTTCAAGCGTGGTCTGTCTCTAACCAATATTTTTCCATTTTCTGCAGTGATCAGGAGCCAAACCATTAAAAAGATTGTGGTCATTACACACAAAATTATGAATGGGCAAGATGTGACCCAGAGATCTGAAGAAATAACTCAATAGGATTTCCTAATGCTTTACTCCTCCATCAACAATCTCTTCTTCTGTTGACTAAAATAACAATGAGCAATTCAACATCCTGTTGTGATATTTGCCAACTTGGTCATACTGAGTTTTTAAAAAATCAGTATTTTTGAAGCTTACTTAAATGATAGCCACATTGCTACTGATCTTGTGCTGTTATCTGTCTTCCTCTCTTCACAATCTTCTGAAAATTTGGGCATAATTCCTATATATTTGAAAGGGGTGGGGAAGGCAAATCTACACATATTCTCCAAACAGACAAAGAAATGGCAAGGGCTTCAATATTTTTCTTCAGAGTTGTACTGATGATTTCCTACTGTGCTGGAAATACAACAAAAATCTGGCTGAAAATAAAAGGTATCTTATTCACCACAGTAGCATTTCACTTCATTCCTAATGCGTTAAGTGCTTGAGCTTCATCTGTATGGAGACTTTGGTTCAAACTTGTCCACTTTCTTCTCCTTTGCAATGGGAATGCATTAAAGGCTGCTGATTATATATTTCTCTCCCATAAACCTTTTCTGATTCTGTTAAGCATAAACAAGTAATAATGAATACCCATAAATCGTGCTGGGTAAGATAGAAAGATCTCCTTTATTAATGAACCCAACAATATTTCTTCAGATACAGGAATTGTGAACTCAAAATACTTGGAAGAAAAACAAGTTAATATTGCATTATGACCATAAGAAATACTGCCAACTCATAACCGGTAAACATATTGCAAAGCAAAACAGCTTGGAAAAGGGGAGCAGGGAGGGGGGAAGAAAAGAAAAGGAAGAAAAATGGATCAAAATGGATTTAAAGGATGTTTTCATTTTTTTAATTAAGTCCTTGCAAGCACAGCTCGATGCCACAGATCACTTTCCAAACTTGTGTAGAAAACATAACCCGATTGGATTTACTTCCTTAAGAGCCCAGAGAGGTGCAATGTTAAAAAGCTACGATTATCAGGTAGCAAGTGCTCCAGCCTTCTACCGCAGTTGTCTGATTCCACCTTGCCTCAGGCTTTAACGGGACGCAAAGGTCTTCCCCCTGGCAAGAATTCAGAGAGCGTAGGTGAGAGTGGTTCCAGGATATCTTTAACCATGTAGTCGTACCTTACGATTTTTGGATTTCCTAGACTTACCTGTGTCCCATTCCTTTTATCCAGCAACACTCGTACAAAAAATCCTAATCTTACATTTCAGACTTAAGTACATACAACTGATTTTTTTCGCTGGCATCAGATTTCTAGTTTATTTCCCTTCCTTTCCTAAATGATTACTTTCCCAGAAAATTTCAGCCAGTCTAATCCTACATATATTCTCTTCTATCAAAACTCCACTTTCTCCAACTCCAGAAGCATGGCCTCATCAGTCTACTGTAACACACTGAACAAGTGAAGAGCCTCTGCAAGATTCCCACTAATTTCCTGGAACTACACTACTGCAGCCTTTACTCTTGCCCTGCCCTGACAATGCCCAATGATTGCTCAGCCAATATTTCTTAGTGAAGCTTATACCTTCATCAACTCTATTTCAATGAGAGTAAAGACAGGAATGAGAATGGTTTGAGATTAATCAAAAACATATACCCAAAGGCCATTAGTAGCTCATACTCAGTAAGAATTCTGGCAATCTAGTACATTTCATTTTCACCTTCCTTTCAAAGTCAAAAGTTACTTTGACCCCTTTCACCTTCATTTCGCCCAGTTTTGCTTTACATCTGTCCAATAGGCCTCTATAAATTGAATACATATCAACATATTTTGAGTTAAATTTCCTTAGGTGGTGTAGCAAAAATTATGTGTACCACACTTCTATAAAAGTCCTCATATTTCTAGTTTTCACATAGTCTGCATATGAATTCACATATTTTTGTGAACTAATATATTCAATAAAAATACCTTTTGCTATTTTTCTTTCTAATTTTCAATAAAAATAGCAACTGAAGAAACCTCAGGTCCTTAACACTTTTTATTTTAAAGGGGAAAATGAACAATTATCTATACTCATGAACACCCACACACCTGCACATCTTTTGTACTCTGGCTCTCTTATTAAGATTAACATAGCATAAGAAATTATTCCAAGGAAACATTTCCAAGTTGAAGTGAAGAAAAGGACCATGGTAGCAGTATAAATAATATCTAGTTGGGCTTACAAATGTCATCTTGCTACAAAGAAAGAGCTCATGCTTACAATACAAGCATGAAGGGAACTTGGGGAAATCAAAAGATATTCCCCCAAATAAGATAACTTTATTTTTATAGTATTTGGTTAATAGGACTCAGACTTGAGTCTCTCTCAGCAACAATCAATCTTAGGGATTTATGTGAAATAAATACCATGAAACTAAAAGTCCTGAAATAAGATACAAAGGAGATAAAAGAAAAGCTAGGAACATACAAATTATGTATTAATTCAGACTTTAGCCTGAAGATATTTCTGATTCAAGGATGCAGCTACTAATCCAGCAAGAGTACACAATGGAGGCTGAGTTTTACTTCATAAACAGCTTGCTAAAGTAGTTGCATTCTAGATGACCAATCATGACTTGTTACATTTATCATCCTTCTCCTTGAAAGTGAGCTGTGTGATCTCTTTTGCCATCTGGTCACTTGTTTGTGAATATTTTATTTTATTTATTTTCTATCCCTTTATTATTTTTACAAATAATTCAAGGTGGGGAACATACCTAATACTCCTTCCTCCTCCTATTTTCCCCACAACCACCACCCTGTGAGGTGAGTTGGGCTGAGAGTGAGTGACTGGCCCAAAGTCACTCAGCCGGTTTTCATGCCTAAGGTGGGACTAGAACTTACGGACTCCTGGTTTCTAGCCTGGAGCCTTAACTATATATCTTCTGTTCCATCTCAGATCATTTTCAGTTCAGCCCTATGTGATGTTAGTCAATTATTTTACTTTGATCATCTATGCATATATTACTTACCCTACTGGGTTAGCAGAAAGTTTAATCAAATAATTTCATTAACTGAGCCACAAATAAAGCTACTAACTTGTGTTTTAGACATACATACACACACAGAGAGAATGAGATTCTGATGTACAGATATAGATGAAACCTGAGCAATAATAAAAATAAAATATTAAGACTACTGTAAGTTCTTCACATTTAGTCTGCTTTTTTAGCAGATCAACCTTACATGTGCATCATCCTGGTTTATAATCACTAAAATGTGATTATATGGGTTCTCATGTTCTTTTTCAGCTACTGCATTGTATCAAATATTGAACAGGACAGATTATGTATTGCTAAGGAAATTGAGTGCACTGTCCTGCATTTATGGGGGATTTTTAAAACGGTTTTTAATGTTTTTTTTTTAATTTTTAATGATTTTTGTTATGTTTTGCGTTATTTTGTTGTATTGTTTTGTGTTTTTAACTTTGTACACCACTCAGAGTATGTGAGATGGGCAGCTATACAAATTTACCAAAGAAATAAAGCAGAAGAAAGAAACTGCCCCTTTAATACTCACGTGATTGTTTTCATTTCCTTCTTTTCTGCATCTGGCCGGGCACGATTCAGCACTTTGAGGAAATCTGATGTTTTTGCCCTCATGCGCGTGTGAATGTAAGCCTGCATTACAGAAGAAAAAGAAGAAAAAACATACCTAAGGGCTCTACATAGTACTTGAAATTCAAGCTCTCTCTAGTTAATCAAAAATTATACCTGACAAAAAAAGATCTGCATTAAATGGCTTGTTGAGTTTCTGCATTCAAGATAACTAGAGTCATGGAAAGGAAAGCATTAGTTTTCAAGGGGAATCACTTACTGAGGGGGAAAAAAAAAACCCCTGACCTACAATATGACCAGAACTTTGTCTAGTCTTATAAAGATATTCTAAATAAACAAACAACAAACCAAACAGCATACTATGTCATTTTTAATACAATGAGCAAGTACTCGCTATCTTGATTGGAAAAAAAATTGTGAAACCCTAGGATAAGCAGCTTTCTTAAGGGAGTAAGTTGAGCCTGGTTTTCCAATGAATAAGATGATCAGATGTAAGATTGTGAACGCTGTAGGTCACATTATTGCAGGATTAGAGTTTTTTCAATGTTTTGCACACTTTCTATCAGCATTTCCTTTTCCCAAACTAGATTAGGCATTTGCATCCCTGGGAATCATACTATTCCTATACCTTGGAGCATTTGATGTGATAGTGCAGGTAGTCCCGGAACGTGTGGATCAAATTTATGGTGTTATCCCTTGCGGCAGCATTGGTATGGCGGGGAAATAGCACTGCAAAGAGAAGGCAACAAGAAATGCTCATTCCTTAGCAATCATTACAAAGCTACACTGGACAACTGCCAAACTGACCTCTCTTATTCTTTGGCCCAATACCCATTTGTATCATTTCCAGAATTAATATAGATATTTGTACAGAAGGGATATAATCTTCAGGGTGAAAACCAGTATCAATTATATTTTGACCATTTCATTTGTGTCAGGTAGAGAACTAAGATAACACTGAGCCATAGAATTTAAGTAGAGTCAGAATTCAGTTAGCATTGATAGAAAGACAGGAAATAAATTTCACAATGATCTATTTGTGACAGCAGTGCTAAGTATTTACTTCATCTGTATCCAGACATTGAAACGATTCTTTGCAGATTCTGTAATCTCTTTCCACGATTCATGGTAACTTTTGAAGTTGGTCCTCTTTCATATGATCTGTTAAAGCAAGTAAGTACCTGGATACTGTTTCATATTCTCTTTGTCACAGAGGAATGAGAAACTTTCCTATTTCAATGAAAGACACTTTCAGTTTGACACTAAACTATACTGGAAACAGAAAAAATACATACCTTAAAGTACAAAATTCATGCAAAGTGCTGGATAACCAGTATTAACTTGCACTTTTAATGCCTAAATAATGTAGACTCTACTTTTTCTTTATCTATTTCAGCAAAGCCAGAATCTCTAAGCTTACTTCTAACTGCTGGACACTGTTACACTAATATTGCCCAGAAGAATTTCTATATAAAGAAACTCATTTCAGCAGTACATTATATACGTACATGCAAAAGATGACTAAATAAGTACTGCAGAACTAATGGCAAAGGTTTTTAATATAAAAGATTGTTTTTAGCAAAGAGAGAAGTTTCCAGTAGTTGAGAACTAGAAGAGCATGTAGTAGACAATGCATTTACTTAAAGGTGACTATAGAGAGATCTGTTCTTCACTAAAGTTTGATGCTCAGCACAGCCAAGCACCAATGTTTAATACTAATGCTTCCTGAGGACAACTTTGTGCAAGTGGGCTTGCACGTAATCTTCTGACTGCATGGCAAGATTCCCCTTATCCACTACAGCCTATCCATGTACTCTCAAAATGTATTTTCAAAATGCATGGAATCTGCCAAGATAGCTTTTGAAACAACCTCCCATGCAGTTAGCAGAATTGGCTTTTAACAAAGGAAGTATGTTATATTGTACCTTAGTCCTGTATCAAAAATATTATTAAGAGAATGTTCTTCTTAAAATGTTCAGTGAATGTGCAAGGAGGGAGAGGGAGAAAGAGCATATCAGCACAACACACACCCCTTGCTACCTGCTTCTTGTTCAGTGCAAACTTCTGTGGAGAGAACCATCTTCTGTATGCGGAGGCCCCTTCTCAAAGTGTAAAATTCTGAAAAACCAGGGGTTTACACTGTCCAGAAAGCCTTAGGAGGATAGTAAATGGCTTTCCACAGTGCAGACGTGGAACTACAAGATGGATAACAAAGATATGGAAAGATATTCCATATGGGATGAAGTCAGCATGCTCATTTCCCCTCTGCTCATCCCATGAACCATACAGTTGGAAAGGGCCACGTAGGCCAAGTCCAACTCTTTGCTTAGTGCAGGTATCCAAATTAAAGTACCTATAACCATTGTTTATTTAGCCCCTGCTTGAAGACATCCTATGGTGGGAAGCTCCCTACCTCACTATAGAATTGGTTCCACTATACAAGGGCTCTCAGCATAGCTTTCCAGTAACTAGTTTTTCCACATTCTGGCTGTCCGGACAATAGAGAAGACGACTTGGCTTTCTTTTGTGTGACATCCCTTCATCTACTTCAAAAGGCTATCTTATATTCCTCCCCAATTATTCACTGAAGGCTTTTAACAAATGCTGAATATGGCATCTGTGGGCTAGACAATGTTTTGAAACTGAACATTTTGTGCAGTGACGACACACTAAAAAAAGCAAAAGAACAAAGGGACTGCTATGCACAAATGAAAGGCTTTTCAGTGTAAAGAAATTCTGCCACTCCTGCTCCCTGAGAAATGTTATAGCCGACTATCATGACTGCATTCTGTGATGTTATACTGCATTTGCGCTGTGACAAAGATGACACAATCAAAGAGAATATGAAACAGCCTGTACTGGAATCAAATGCTGCATGCCTCCAAAGTTCCAACCAATGAGCTGCGCTGCTTTGCAAATCAGCTACAACTCATGATGGGCTGTGCCCAACATACTATGGGTTTTAGAGAAGCAAGCAGAAACGTGAGGAAAAAATAGTCCCTGTTATGGTCAGCACACTGCTCTCTAGTGAAATGGACTTCTGTGTTAATAAAATGGTCCAAAAATGCTTATCTCATCTCATAGGACAACATATTCAGGATTGAGGGACATACTGCTAATATCTCAACATATTTATTTTTTCATCTGCAGAAGTTCAGAGTATACTATATTTTCCTTACCATTTGGGTGAATTAATATGATGGATGCAAATGAAGCAGCAAGTACATTTAACCTATGATCTTTCTGCCAAAGTTATTGAACTAGGTCTTTAAAAATATTTAGATGAGCTAGAAATCAGGAGCAAAGAACCATAAATCCTTCTCCTACCAGCAGCGTTAATCTGTAAGAGCAATCATTACAACCAGATCTGAAATCAGACACTTAGATTCTGAAAATCCCTCTCATGAAACATTGCTTGGAGTTGCCCAACAATCCACTCAACCTAAGAAATGGAATACTTAAGATTGAATGATAGCTCAGGCAATCTTCAAGGTCCACAGTGACAAATTCCTTATAGCTGGTTTCACAGCTACCTTCTTGAAGACAGTCAGCACCAGGTCTTCTAAGGAGAAATACTAAGTCCTAGTGCTAGCTGATCAATCTTGGTTTACAAACTTACCATGCAAAGTCAAGTCAAGTCCTCTTCATTCAATCAATGACCAGCTCAAAGTAAACAAAAAGACAGATACATAGAAAGTACAGAGCTACAACCCTGGCTCAAAAACATCTTAAACGGGAGAAGGAAGTAGCATAATAGCATATTACGACACTAACACTGTTAGAGAATTACTCTTAGAGTAATTCTCAAGAACATAATATTGTTAGCATTAAAGCTATAATCCAAAAGACCAGAACGCAATAAAACTAAAAGCCCTACAAAATCCTAAAACCTAAAAAGCTAGCATTTTAACAATATAACTAGAGTCTGTAAAACTACAGCACAATGAGACTGAGGAAAAAAGATCAATAAAATTATCCCGATACCAGCTTTTGCCTTATTTCCATTGTGGCAACATAAAACCTAGCTATTGAGCAGACAATGGAGATTTCAACTCTTCTAAAAGGAACTTCACGAGGTATTTGTCCAATTTTCCAACATGATTGCATAAGAAGGGTAAAATTAAATCGATCCAAATATCCTATATAATTTACAGTGTAGTAGTAGAAGGCCGAGTGTTTCTATCTCATTAGCACCACATAGGTAGGTACACACAATTAGTGGACTTTTAGTGTACCTGCCTTATAGCAGTCTAGAAGGCAGGATGTTATGTGTATCTTTAAAGAACCTTTTTCTTAGCTTGGGATTAGACAGTACTTGCTTAGCCTGACTGTATCCTAACAACATTAAAAATGGTGCCAAAAGCCTGTGTGATGCCAGTTTCTGCTCTACCACCAATTTTCAATTTGAGAGGAAGTCATTAGCAAAAATTAAAAATGGCAACCCTATTGGAAAGAATTGAGTTTTCACCATTAATTAGCCATCAACCTCCAAGATTGTACCTGTATTTTGGGAACTCCTGTCTCCAACCTAACCTGGGCATTTGCTGTCCTGTTAGGGGCAACAAGTATAACTCTCAAGAAAGCAAATGGAAGTAGATTCTTTTAAATCTTGTCAATAACTGAAATGTGGCTCAGTGGTATTCTGGATGCAATTTCTGAGTGCATTTGCTTAAGTAGTGACCTCCAAGGTACAGCTATATACGAAGCATACTAAGAACTGCGTATCACAGTACTTTAAAAGAAATGTTTACTGCTGTGTTGTTTGGAAAATACAGAAAGGGTAATTTCATAGAAATAAAGGATATATAGAGAAAAACAGCTCTCACATTTTTACCACCCAATCCTAGCCTGGCTGAGAACAGGTTCACTTACCAAATGTGATATATCCAATGTTATCTCCGACTGCTGCATCTGTATCTTTCAGTTCCAAGGGGGGCTCCCTGTGACTAAAGAGCACTTGAGGGGCTGTGTGACTGGCACGACGGCCCTCCTTAAATTCCTAGGGTAGGAAAAGTCATGAGATTGTTGGGGTTGTTAACAAACAACAACACTGAAAACATGGAATACAAGTTTAATAAATAAATAAAGATTAAAAACTATACTGTTAGTTGTTATTTATTAGTTAACACGTATATACCTGATCATTTGCTTGTCTAGATTACAGTGATCAAAGAGCTGTGTCTTCTAAACAAAGAAATAACAAAATCCAAAAGCTCAGGTGTAGTTTACAAGAAAGCACAACTCTTTCACACCCTTACCAAATGGCTTTACTGAGGGGTGCACAAAATCATGTGCACTGCATCATCTCACTGTACTGAAGTGGTGATAGCTAAATTATGATGCTTTGTAAAATATCCTGTATATCATCAGTGATTTAAAAGAAGTAATTCTTACTGCTCTCCCCATGTCCATTTTATTCAGATTTAAATGGTATTTCTGTCCTAATTTTGCCTTTTCATCATTTAAATTTCTTCTCCACTTTAAAATTATTACACTTGCAAAAAAACCCTCAATGTTCTTCATCCTTTATTTCTTTCACTTTCCACTAAAGTTGCTTCCTATTGCTCTAGCAATACAGTATTAACTTTTGATTAATGCATAATTTCTAGAAAAACAGATGCAGATAGTCAAATCAATTTGGAATTACCAGACTCTGGCTGGACATCTTTCTTCTTAATCCAAAGTATGAAGGGGTTTTAACATATTCTGCATTTGCATTTATATATTATTTTCCAGAGCTGAACATGTATATGATGAAATGGTATTTGGCTGTTCTACTAGAATAAGAGTAGGGAGCCCCCTCCTCTGGAACAGTTTATCTGCTGAACTGCGGGTGGCCCCCACCTTCATGGTCTTTGAGAAGGTGAAAACGTGGCTTTTCTGGAGGGCCTTTGGATATTAATTGTACACAATGGTACCATTTTCCATAATTCTAGCTTCTCTAGTTACAATTTTAAGTAATTTTATTCTGATTTTTGCTTTTATTACGTAAATTCTGTAAATGGCTTAGAGTCCAGTTGGTTTCAGGTGGTCAGATAAATTTCACAAATATATAATTCAACCCACTGGAATGGAAACAATTCAGGAAGCCCAATGAAAGAGTTTCCAGTAGCTGACATGGGAGAGTGGGAAAGACAATTGTGCCTCAACAGAGCAGCTCAAATTCTCTTCCTCACCTTCCACTCTACATCCTGCTGGAAATGCTGCCAGCCAGGTGGCTGTTGAGACCAAAACAGATAATCTCTCAAATGAGCCTTTGCTTTTCTATTCAAACTCCCTCTTCCCTTCAGCCTTCCTATAGACTGGTGTTTCTCAACCTTGGCCATTTTAAGATGTGTGGACTTCAACTCCCAGAAATCTGGGAGTTGAAGCCCACACATCTTAAAATGGCCAAGGTTGAGAAACACTGCTATAGACAGCAAGACAGATGGCAGATGTCCTTTAATTTGTATTAAAATATGTACATTTTGAGAGGCACAGCAATAGCAGTCTTAGTGGAGAAGAACTTCACTTTAAAGGCAACAGCATATTTCTGAGATAGGTATTCCAGTCATAATCCACTAGATCTCTACAGAACATAAACAGCCATACCTGCATAAACACCTTTCCAATCACAACGTCGTCGTCATCCTTAAAAACTGTGCTGAAAACCACTGTGACACGATCTTTCTTTGATTCCACGTACCTAGAGAGAAATTTAAAAAGCCAACTGCTTAAGAATGTCATATTTTCAATACTAAGAGCCCACAGGTTTATAGAATGAGAGATTCACCAATAGTTTAATAGTCCTAGGGAAACGTTCCAGATTGCTAATGTGAGTATACACAACAGACTGAGAGCCACTTTGCAATCCTTACATCCTTTTGGAGTTTGCATATGCAATTTTGGAATTTTGAGAAAGTGGTAGGAACACCAGCACAAAACAGAAGGGTCTTTCACAATATGGTTGCCAACATGAACATGGCCAGTCACAAAACTCCCAATTCAGTGAAAAGCTAGTTGCTCAGAAAAAACTAAACAGATACATCTTCCTCCCAACTCTTCCCTTCTCTCATCCTCAACACATGACAAAATCAACTACTTGTCATTCATTACTCATTCAAGAACTGCCCCTCTCCCCATATTTCCTCTTTTTCTCCCCCCTTTCCTCCTAAAGCATCTCATCACTCTCCATAGCCTTCCTCAATACACCCTTTCTGGTCTCCCACTTCTTCCTCTTTCACGTTGGCCCCTGCAACTCCGATTCTGCCACTTCCTCCTCCGACTCCATGAGATCACCCCCTACAATCCATCATAAATTTATCCAATATGATCTTCATATTCAAGCAAAAATTACAAGGTTAGGGCTTTCCTTTTGCTCTAGGCAGCCAGTAGTATTTCAAAGCAAAGCTCACTGGACTTTTTGAGTTTCTCTACATCCTCACACAGCAGTTGGGGGTGGGGCTGAGGAACAAAAGTGGGCAGGACTATTTTATTTTTAATGCAGTATGCCTATTTTAAGATTTGCACTTCAGGGACTCTCTGCTTCAACAGCAAGAAAATTTCAGTTTTCAGCAATCAGAGTTAGAGACTCTGAGGGCTGCAGAAGTGGGATTCAGGAGCCATAGGCTGCCACTCCTACTTCAGTACAGGGGGACAGTGCTTCATGATTTTAAACCAACTGAAGTTCTTTTAAAAAAATAATATATTAGTAGGACATTTTGAATGCAGACTGTAGATACCTGCAGACTCAACAGAGTTCCTGTACACTACATTGTGTATAGTACCTCACATATTATGATGTATACGGGAAACTTGTGTATGTTGATTTGTGCTGCACACGTTTCAAACAGGCTTTAGCTTTAACCAGCTGTCAAAACTTATCTATAGAAAGATCTGCCATTTCCTATCTAAAAGAGCTTTTGGATGCCAAACGATAATGGATAGATGAACATGGAACGTTTTGAACATCTTGAAATCTGAGGGTCTGGAAACTGATCAAGTCAAGGGGTAAGAAAAGGACAGTACTTCTTACATTGTCTCATCATCTCGGTAATGGATGACTGCTCTCTTCTCTCCATCTTTGCCTTCCTCTTGGAACTTGAAATATTTCTCAAACACTGAGGCAAAACAGTTGCGTTTCAGCATGCCTGCTTGGTGGACAATGGAGTCTTTGGCAGCCGGAAGGTTTTCCAAATCATACAACAAAGAGACATTGTAACCTAGAACAGGTAAATAATAAGAATATTTGCAAATTTTCTTTCACTCTAATTCTTTCTGGAGAAAGCAATACAATACTGGTCAGTCATTCACAAGTTATTTCTTTCCAATTTTCCAGCAGTAAGATATTCAAATAAAATAATTGCAATATTAAACATGCTTCTCTTCCAGGCAACCTTTTCTCCTCCTTTTCCCAACTCTGAGAGAAAGCAATTCCTATCCCTGCATTTTGGGACAAATGAGTGGGAAGCAGTACTGTTGAAGGTAACCATGGTTTTCCAGAGCTTCTGAATGCCTGTCATTCTCTTTACACAGTACAAAGAATCCCTAACCAGATAAGCGGGGCCTTGCTTGGGGGTGGATCCAGAATCATAGCTTATGCTGCAGAGAAATACAGCTCTGATGTTCTCACCCCTTCATGTGGAACGCTGAAGAGAGGCGGGTATTTTTTTAAATAGCACTGTAACAAGGAGATCCCAACTGTGAGCTGGCTTGAAAACATGGAGAACAATTTCTCTCTTTGAAAGGAAGAGAATAATTACAATTGAACCGCAGATTGAATAAGAATCAAGGCACAAATTATGCCGAGGCTTACCAGACTCTGGAGTTACCAAGTAGCTTCCATACACTCTCTTTAATAACTAGAAGACAGAGAAAATTGCTGTGAGCTTTGACATGTCTTCTCATCTGGTCCCTTCGGAATTTCTTGTCCTTAAAATCTCTAAATCTTTTCTAGTCACTTCTAGGTGTCAAATCATTTTTTTAGCTGTCCCAATTATTATTTCTAACCATCTCAAAATAAAAATCCAGGCAGCGGTTATTAAAGAATGGAGGGAGATTGAATGCACAATGAAACCAAACAGCCTAATTCACCACTGTTATGCTGTTCTCACCTTGGAGAGTCATTTAGATATTGTTCAGCTCAAGATAGGACAGATTTATTATTCTTATTCTTATTCTTATTATTATTTCAAATTTTTATCACCGCCCATCTCCCCCCCAAGGAGGGACTCTGGGCGGTTTACAATAAGAATAAAATTTAAAATTCAATGCAAACTATAAATAATACAACTGCAACTAAACGATAAAAATTTAAAATGCAATATTAACTTGAGATATACAGTATAAACTTCACAATTTTTTGTCTTTAGTGGGGCCATATTGTCTATGCTTTCTTTTCCCAAAACCAGCCTACTACTGCAGGAAGGCAAGAAGTAAATTGTTGAGCAGTATACAACTGAATCTATGAATGAACTAATTGTGATACAATTTGCATTGTTTCTGCCATAATGCCACTATCTGCATTTTCTCCAAGGAGGAAATGAATATACTATGTCCTTCAAATATTAGCATTTCCCACACTCAGTCTTGAGAATATGAAATTTGGCCACTCCTTTCAAGTTAACAGAACTGCAATTTAGATATTAAGGATAATCACCTCATATGAAGAATTCTACAGTGTTTTAGCTAAATACACCCATGTTTGCTCTCCTGAAGTTGCTTGCCGGTCAGTGCATTTTTGAACTATGAATTTTATATATACAACAACTCTATCATTTATCATAATGCTTTCATCTGGAAACAAAGAGCAAAAGGGAGAGCCAGAGATCTTTCCAATATTTGTGGATTAAGCACTAGAGCCAACCATACCCTGAACTGGAAGAGATCTATTTCTCCTTTCTTCTCAGAAACAAATCTACCTCAAACTGCCTTTCTCAGATGAAACAGGCACCAGGGTTTCAGAATATGTACAGTGGCTGGCATAACCCTTAGCTCCTGGGCTTTCATACCCTTTGGCCCTTCTTAGATGACCCTCTAAACGATTCAAGCAATGTTATAAGCTGTTTTCTACATAAGCCAACACCAATTGCAGCATGAATGCTACAATTATGAAACATCTGAAAACCATTTCAGGAACTGAGTCACACTTTCTGCTGAGACATTCAACCACAAGGCACAGAAAGGACTATTTTTTCTACCATAAATGGTTCTCTTAAAGAGATTTGCAATGTAACACAAATTTATCAGTTCATTCTTTAGGAGCAGAATGAGCTAGACTTAAGCAGACCCATAGTATGAGTCTCTCTGCTCTAAAAGCTTCACTAGAAGCTTCCAGGATTAACACCAGAATACACACTTTATCATTTAATGGTAGTGCCCCAGTCAACAGGAGGAGGACTGGGGTCCTCCTCTCTGTTTAGTTTTTACTTTGCTGTCAGGACCAAAGTTATTAGCTGGAACACAGGTAATGTTGGAAACTAGCTTCAGCAGATAGCAGTACCAAACTGACCCTGGCTGATTCAAGTGCTAAGCAAGAGTCCCCTGGTTGATACTTAGATGCGGAGAATTCCAGGGCTGCAGGCTAGAAAGGAAGCTGAAAAATACATCTTGGAAGAAGGCAGAGCAAACCATTTCTAGAACACTGCCAAGAACACTGCACGGATGCAATCAGCAGCAGTTGTGTTTGACTTGAAAGTGTCTTTACCAGTGTTTAATACTGGAAACAAAATTTAGTTTGAGAATGTGTTGGTTCAAATATGGACATATCACCCAATGCACTTTAGACTAATGCTCCCTACTATCAAATCATAAATAAAAGCACAATTATAACACAAGCCGTTATTGTTAATAAAATTATCTCTAGAAGACTGAAAGAACATAGACATTTAAAACAGCTACAGGCGATTAAATCCCAAATACGCGTTCCTTTGAAGATAGCTCCTCGGCTGCAAATATTCAGATATAAGCTACCCCTAATACTTATTCTTCTACAGAAGGAGGGCATGAAACAACTGGACTTTCAGCAAGTCAGGAAAAGGAGAATGTGTAAGAAAGTGCTTTCAGAGATGTTGCACCTAAACAATTTAGGATTAGATGGGTCAGAGCTGACATCCTAAATCAGGGGTCCCCAACCTGTGGGAAGTGGGCCGCACAGCAGGAGATGAGCGGTGGTGTCAGGAACGAGCCTGTCCCTGCCTCCATGAGTTGGAGGAAGAGCAGCCGGTAGTAGGAAGAAGCTGGGAAGGCGCAAAGACAGAGCCTGAGCCGGAGCAGCTGATTGGTGGGGGCCCTGAAGGGGAAACGCCTCCACCTATCAGTGTGCGGCAGAGAAGGGCGGAGAGGCAGGCCAAGGGGCGTGAGGCCCAATTGGCCCCCGCCTGCAAACCCGGCCCCCCGTCCATGCGATTGGCTCCCGCCTGCAACCTCCGCCCATCCGGGCAATTGGCTCCTGCCTGCAAACCCTGCCCCGTCCATGCAATTGGCTCCCACCTGCAAACCCTGCCCCCCGGTCCATGCAATTGGCTCCCGCCTGCAACCCCCGCCCCCCATCCGCGCAATTGGCTCCCGCCTGCAAACCCCACCCCCCGGTCCGTGGAAAAATTGTCTTCCATGGAACCGGTCCCTGGTGCCAAAAAGGTTGGGGACCCCTGTCCTAAATCACAGTCATAATATCTACTTCTGTTAAAGCACTGAATATTTTATGTTGCTGATTGCATAATGCAAACCAGTCTATCCTGTTTGTGGAAATCAATAGTTTTAGAATACTCGTTCTTGACTGGATGCATCTGTTTACTTAATTAGTTAACTGTCTTGAAAATTCATATTATATAACCAAAAAACCCCAAAAGTCTTGAGGAGGAGGAAGCAATGAAGTTTGTACATATTCTTAAACACATAGTAGGAAAATGCATTTTAACAGAGAAAACAGACTGATGATATCATGCTTAGCTTACAAAGAATTAATTGATGCATATGGGGAAGCTTTCATATAAAACATATGCAATATATCCAGTCTCACCTCATCAGCGCCATGTTCCTGGAGTTCTTTATAGAATTTCAGAGAAATACTGACCATAACCTTTGTTTTATCACCATTTGGATTGGAAATATGGTAAAGGACTCCATCAAAATCTAGGAAGAAAGCATTTGAAAATTTGAAGTGCTTGCATATTTTCAACTGTGGTACATATTGGAGGATGAAGCTGACTGAACAAGGTACAGAGCATTTGTACACATTGTGAACTTATTACTACAGATTCTATAAAATGGCAATAAAAACCCATTACATGCAACTATATGTAAAGAGTTAATCAAGTTAAAATAAAATATGATAAGGATGGAGAAATCAATCAAATATGGTGTCTCCCATCTTTTATTACTCCATCTTACATTTGTTCTGCTCTGTGCATCACTGGGATTTTTCTGAAGTCCCATGAATATTCTTAGTTTTACATACTATAAGTAAAAATACAACATATTTATATTTATTTATTTATTTATATTTCCAACTTATATCACCGCCCATCTCCCCCCATTCCGGAGGGGACTCTGGGCAGTTTACACCAAGCCAGTAATTAAAACATATAAAAATTTATAAAATAGAATACATAATTTAATTAAATATATAAGATCCAAGAGGCTCTGATGTTAGGCTTTAAAGAACCCTATGGGGCAAGCCAACCCCAAGAGGAGCTATTACTCCCCCCATCCCAAACATATATTTTTCTGCATTTCTCTTTAGATATATACTTTTCTATACAAATCTGCATTTTGGATGGAAAACTACAAAATAAAATTCAGAGTATGAATACTAAAGGACAGCTGCATTTCAATCTCTATGTTAGTTCAAGAAACTTGAATTAGGTAAGGCTGCATTAAAGATAAACAAGCACCTTTATCTTTCATACCTATTATTAGTGCAAAATAATCAACTTCACCAAAATTGTGTCTTTCAACTGTACTGAACTACAATTAATGTCATCCCAAGTAACGGCTGAGCATCGTGGACCATGTATTCCAACATAACTGGAGGCCCCAGATTGGAGAAGGCTGAACATCTGGTTCTAAAGGTTTTTATTAGAGCTAAAAACTCACAAACCTGAGAAAAGGAACAAATTTCAAAAGCACAGGAAGTATTATCTGATGCTCAGAGAAATTAACAGAAAATCTTTACAATGGCCTGCTCCTATGAGGTACTACACTGGGGCAATCAGCCCAAGCATTCACTATTAAGACTCCAGAGCTACAGAAAAAGCAGAATGAATATCCACAGACAAGAAAATAGTAATCTTGTAGTAACACTGCAATAAAATGAAAGATAATGTCCGTATTAAGATCACCAAGTAAAAATAGGAATCAAAGCCTAAAGTATGTTTCACAATGGGTCCCTGGATAAGTTATGATATATTAAGAGGGTATTATTGGCTTATAGATCTTCAAGGAACACCCCATAACAGAACCAAAGCTAGTGATTGAATTCACACATTATGTTAAGCCAAAATGAGATCTGTTTGGTCTTGGCTTATCACAATCAGTGAGCTGAGCAATTATGGATTGTAAACCATGGTTTGTAATTTAACAGTATGTGAACCAATCTACTGCTTGTTCAACAAACCATTATGAAAACAAACTACATCTTACAACAATGTGTAAAAACAACATGTGAAAGGATCTGACTGGTTGCTGCCACTAATATATCAGCAGCAACAGATCAGGCACTGAAAATCCATCTTTAGATATTTTAGTTTCACTTCTTTTTACACAAATAAGTTTTAACAAATTAAAAAGTGGAACTTACCTGCAAATGTTACTTCTACTGCCTCTGGCTTGTTTCTGGGGGAGGGGAGAGGAAAATAAAAGATGAATTAATTATAAAAAAGTTAAAGGAGCTAGGGCACACTTCATCAAAAAAAGGCTGAATTTTAGGTTTTTCTCTATATCCTTTCAAATATATCCATAACTATTATGCATTTGTCATGTTGTAGCTTTTAATTAACCCCTCCCCCCCTTGGCTCTACAGTGAAATGAACAGAAATATACACTTAATTCTAGCAAATACAGTTTCATAGTCTGAAGAAAATAGAACTCAAATTACCCATTTCCTCTCACCTGTATAGAACAGCTTAATGATAGACATTTCTGATATTTTTTTGGCTGCATTAAACAGGCATACAGAGTTGTAGAACAGCTGTGGAAGGTGTTTTACACCTCTGCACTACTCTGACAACCCTGGGCCTTTCCTCTTTGAAAAAGTGCAAGATAGCTGAACCAAGGTTTCAGGAAGTTATAGTTTGTAAACATTTCAGCTGAGAATGAAGTGGTAGCTCCTGTTTCCTCTGCTCAAATTGAGGTTGGAAACGTCTGTTTGACCAGAGGAAAGGATGGCTAAAGAGGGCACGGTTTCTTCTTCCAGATGCCCAACTTGACATCTTTTGACCCACAATAGAATAGAGGAGAAGTGAATCTGGCCAGACTGTTGGAATCCAACAATTAAAGACATAGGATCCAGGAAAAAAGATCACAGTAGCAAAAATCAAACAAGGCTTCTAAATGACATCCTTTGTCATTTATTGTAGCATTGCATGTCTGAACAGGTCATTCATAATATCAATTTCAAACTTACTTGTTTCTACTACTACTTTTATTAAATCAAAATGTAACTGTACAGGAAAAAAATTGAGTACATTTTCAATCCCAAATTCACTTTTTTTTTGTCCTTTTCTCTTGTTTTTGACAATTACTTATTCATTCTCATCCACAAAAGAACAATGTAAAATCTCTGTGCTCTTAGGTTATTTAACAAGTTTTAGAAATCTCTACACATTTACTAGAGTGAAGGATCTGGACACAAAAAAATTAACTCAGTTTTTTGGTGATAATATAGACAACAGAAAGCAACATTATTTGATTGATTTGATTGACTGATTGATTCAATTTATACAGCCGCCGATCTCACATTTGTGACTCTGGGAGGCTTACAATTAAAACATAAACAATACCAAAAAATCAAAAACCAAAACAGCCATACAAACAATAAAAACATTTAAACAATTAAAAGCCATACAATACAATCACCAGGAGATAACACAGCCATTCAAGAACTGTACAGCCATTTTATGGGCTCCACACCACTCTCTGATCCCTAGGCCAGATGGCAAAGCCAAGTCTT